>JAWWEE010000105.1:80257008-80268178 GCA_035221455.1 Xenops minutus | reverse complement strand
TAAAGATTTTACGATTCCAAATCTCAATATTAGGAAAATACATATACAAAAATTTAAAAAAACCCACAAAACCAAAAAAAAAAAAAAACCCAAAAAAACCAAAAAAACAAACAAAAAAAAAACAAACCAAAAAAACAAAAAAACCAAGCCAAAGCAAAGCTCAAAACCCAAAAAACAAAAACCCTCCAAAAACACAAATGAACAAAGAAACAAAAAAATCACAATCCCCCCCCAAAAAAAAAAACCCCAAAACACCCAAACCTCAAAACCCCACATCAGAAATTCATTTTTTCTTCTTACTTTTTTTCAATCCATTGACATTAGTGCAGTGAGAGATGGTGAAATAGTGTATTAGTAATGAGCCACAGGGCCATAAAAATATACATCCACTGACAAATCTTTCCAAGAGAAATGCAACTTTATGTAGCTTAAACCTTTTCACCAGCTCCTGCAGCAGTCTTCTTAAAATAATTAGGTGCTTCATTTTTGCTCACCCTGTGATTGCACACGGGGGCCTGTGTCGGGGCTGGAGAGAGCACATTGAAAAGCCACAGCCCTTGTAATACAGGGTTTAGGAGCTCGGACCAAAGGCAACAGGTGGATACAACAAGCAGTCAGAAGCAGCTCAAGGTATCAATGGGGCGATTATAAACAGCATGACAAGCAGCTGTCACAGCACACCAGCTGCCTTGCTACCAGACATCTCACACTGAAGAAAGGCAAGAAAGAAAACAAGCCATCGGTAACTGACCCTCCTCCCTGAGCCTCACTGGCAAAGGCAGTCTAATTGGAGGTGTTGCATCATTATTTTTTGGTGACTCATGTCCTTTTTCACCCCTACCCACTTCCTGGTGGTTGTTTTACCCTCATGTGCCTGTCATCGCTTCTGTTTAGTGCTTACACTGTTACACATGAAGGGCAGAAAGCAAAACTTTCCTGACCTCATCAGGAAGGAAGGAGAGATTTTAGATACTGGGAGGTGGTGGAAAGGACACAACACACTAAGGGCAGGACTAGGGGAGTAATTTTTTTGTGTAGTACAGCCTGAATCTACATGAATGTTTGCGGATGTGAGGTTGATAAATATCTTGGAGGCTTGAGGGGGAAGGAAGGGGGAAGAATGGAGTACCCTTATTTGTATGGAGACATTGGTGTGGAGCAGAATAGGAAATGATTATGATCTGGTCCCTGAATACAGGCTGAAGTGTCCATCTATCCTTTAGGGTCATCAGAGCAGCAAATTTACTCATCACTGTGATGTACTTCATAATCACATACTGGGTGTAGTGGCCACCTCTGTATTAAGACACCTAAATGTAACTTATTGCTTGTAGGTACTGCATGTGGGGCATCTGACCTCCCATGGTAGTTTGTGAAGACCCACTCAGTACAGCCAAGAGATTGTGGCAAGTGACTCGGATGACCCACTACTGAACATAAATAACAACAAACTTCAGGTGAAATCCAGTATATAAATCATTAGCATATCCCATTGGCCTACAGCCACTTTTTCAGAAGTGCATGGATCTTCTGAAGGTCCTGATCACACCTGCTGCTCCAGGGTGGACATCTCAGATATCCAGGCACTTCAGGTGCACCTAGTTTTGGACACCTGCTCAAGCTCTATGTTTGTAAGTTGGAGCTAACTGAAATACTTTGCATGTTCCACTGACTGCACTGACTACCTCTCTGCTGAGTTACTCTGGTGCTTGGACACTTATGGTTAACACCTAAACACCTGCATGTACTTACCAAAACATAGGTGTCTTAATCTGCAATTGATTCCACTTTGGCCTTTTTTGTAGTGACACTCCGGAAAACAACAGATAGAAGTCATAGCAATTGCTGCAAGGACACAGCTGTTAGCTGAGGAGCAACTTGAATTAGTAGATGTAGAGCTCAATGCTTCTGTAATAAATCAACTTGCAGTACCTGAACTAAATGTGCTTAAACCTGTGTAATATCCCCAGGCTGCATTGCTGCCTGCAATGAAGTGCACTTGAAGTCTGGTGGTTCTGAGGCCAATATTTCTGTTGAGCCACCTTCTACAGAGTCATGTTGTTACTGCACTTTGTAGGAGAAGTGAAGGTTAACTTGGTGATATAATCTTGTGAGTTTTCAGATGGTGCTGAAACTATCAAACGTGTAAGGCAGGATTCAATCCAAATTCTCTTGTATTTCTCCAGCAGTTTTTCTTGGGAAGATGGAAGGAAAATAATAATAATTAAAAAAAAAAAAAAGTGTCAAATTAGTGACATTGGCAATCATTGACCAGCACTGCTACTAGCATGGAAGGTGTCCCCATCCAGAGGCAGCTGAGGAACACCAGGTTTAAGATTAACTTCAAGCTCAAAATAGCTCAAAAAGCAGATGCAAAAGGTCAGAAGATGAGCATTTGATGATGCTAGGGGAGAGGTTAGTTCAGAGCTTGAGAGATGGGGGAAGGCAGAAACTTAGGTCTTAAGTGTTGGGTTTTTTTTCCAAAGACTTATGTGGCAGAAATAAGGTAACAAATCCTCCCACACTGCCTCTAGATTAATGATGGACAAACCTACCCCTGCAAAGAAGGGTGGTATGATTTGCCCATACGAATACTTACATTGGATCAAAAAGCAATTCAATAAAGCATGGAACCAGAATAGTGCACATGGGCTTTATTAGACACTGAGGTGCATAGGGGGGCTATTTCATGTTTTTGACCAAAGCTAGTGTCTTTGCTGTGTGGGAAGAACTTCTTCAGGTATCTTCATCATTGATTTTGAAGGAGCCTGTGCTGTGGGCTCCAATGTAGACATACCCAAAACTCTTACAGGTGATTAATAACTAACATGTGGTACACGTGTTTACCAGCTGCTATATATCATGCTTTCTTGGTGTATCTCAAAGTATATACCAAACACACAATCAATCACACAGAGACATGCATAAATGTGGTTTCAGAAGAGGCAAGAGTAGAGATTGCAGGCTGTAAGGGCATTTGCAATGTCAGCCAGGCTTTATTTGCATTAACTAATTTTCAAATCAGAAATAAATGGGTTTTGTTTGGCTAAAATAAGACTTAGGAAAAGAATATGAGAAAGAAGAAGCATTTGAAAAATGTAATTGCACACTATAAAATCCATGAACATTACATAAGGATTCACAAATCAGCCTTGAATTACTGGTTAGTGGAGACAAGCATTTTGAATTGTTTTGCTGAAACCCTCATAGAGCTTGAAAATAATTTAAGAAGGATAATGGTGGTATCAAAAATGATATTAGAAATTCACCCTCATATTTCAGTTTGTAAGAAGCCTCTTAAAAATAATTCCCTGTCCTTATTATTATTGAAGTGGAGGAGATAGAAGGAAATCTTTCTTGGAATCCACATAGGTGGAACTACAAGCAGAACTTTACAGTTTGAAGGTCAGACCCTTAAAATGTCAGTCTTAACAACTGAACTCTCATCAAAAGTCCTACTACCAGCTAAAGGACGTTTGGCTGAAGGAAAAACTCACCCAACTCTGAGGACTTTCTGTCTTGTAAAGGTCCAGATTACCTTCTGATTCTCAGAAAGAGATGTAGTCTCAAAAATTATACTCCCTTTTTAAGCGGTGGGTCTTTTACTTTGAAACACAAGCTCTTTGTAATCAGTTCATAGCTTTCTTTTGCCTGCTTCCTCTGTTTTCCTTTTGTACATATCACATTGAAATCTCCCTTCTTAATCCCAGTCCCAGTTCATAATAATGGTGCTCACTGGTGGTGATCAGTTTTCCAGGAGAATCCATTATCTGAGTAATTTTTAACTGGGCTGAATAAAACAGTCAAAAGTGTATAGGAGGGAGAGGGAACAATTCCACAGTGCCAAGGGTTGGGTTGGGTGACCAAAAGGGTATTTTCTGTCTTGAATTTCTATGCTGATCATGGAAGCACACAGTCTAATGAGCCAGATATTCAAACATCTTTGGGCAAAGCATTTTGGAGAGGAAGAATGTGCATTGGATGCTCAACTTGATGCATCTGAAAGAAAATCAATAGTTTTCCAAAGGCCATAATAGCACAGAAATAGTGCTGGCAGTTCTGGATATTTTTTCTGTGAATGTTTGTACCATCCGTTATATAAGCAACCAAGTTGGGGTTTTTTGTGTTGTCTTTTTTTTGTGGTGTGGTTTTTTTTTTTGTTTTTTTTTTTTGCATCAAAGGCTGTAGTGAGCAATTTTAGTTACTCTTTCCTTTAGATCTTAGTCTTGATGTCTTTATATGGATGACATTAGCATAGAAACACTACAAAGTCCTTTTTTAAAAAAGTCACATGGTTTCCCACCCAGTGGATTGCACTATGAATTCCCTGTATTTCAGAATGAAAAACAAAGGACCTCCAGTATTGGAATCGATCATCCCATCTATATGGGAAATTAGGAATGATCCATTTGATGACCAAGCTGCTTTTACCATATCTGACTTCATACACCATTACATATCCTGGTTGAAGAGCAATCTTGGGGAAAGTTCTGCCATATCTGCAGGGTGATGTTCACAGGGGGGTGTTTTGAAGCAGGATAACAAGGACATTCTCCTTCAGGAACCGTGTCCAGGGTATATGAAGTGGGTACTGTTGGGACTGGGTTTCAGCAGGACCAGGTAAGCCATGGGGCTGATCCCCTGCTAGGTAGTCACACATGCCAAGACACCTTAATTAGAGAAGACCCATTGCCCCTGTAAACTTGGTTCAGCAAAACTTAGAGCTTTCTTCAGAGACAGCTGCGCTGATTTCATAATCACTTGTGAGTGATCTAAGGGGCTACAAAATTGCGATGCTTCACCATGCTATGTTATCCCACAAGGGTGGCAAGCAGGCAGCAGACCAGCTCTGTAGCAGGTTTGGATGTTGATGCCACATGATGGTAGAGTTAAGGCAATCAAAACTTCTCCAGAAGAATACTTATTTAATGAAAAATAGCTATTTGCTGAAATTGGAATATTGAAAGGACTCTATTGATGTCCATAAATTTCCATTTTTAAAAATAAGTTCTTAAAATAAGGCATTTTTCTTAAACATTTTAGTAAGGGGTTTTTGGTTTGAAATCATTTGGTTATCAGTTTTGTAAACTAACTTTCATTTCAAAATGTTGCATATTTTACATTATTAATAAATCAGTGTGTTTTGATCACTTGTTTTATACTCTCTACAATGCCAATTGCTAAATCAATTACCAAACCAATTACCTATTACAAATGACCACTTTGCTCTGTTACCAATGAGAAAACCAAATATGAATTACCAAACCAATTAGAATACCAATTAAAAATTTCTATTGTAATTACCAGTCACTAGTAAGAATTACCCCAATGGCCATTTGGAACAGCAATTGCCAATTAAAATACCAATTACCAAAGCAAATACCAGTTACTGTAACACTTAACAATTAGAATACTAATGAATTATTGCATTACCGTATCTGATATTGTTTATAATTAAAATAATTATTATGCTCTATTCATATATAAAAATTACAAAATTTTAAAAGCTCACCTAATCAAAACAGAAGAAAAACCTTTTGGTTGATGGCAATTATATTTCCTCACAGATATATGCAGCATGGGAGGTTTAAACCTGAGGGCCATTTGTGCTAATGATGAATGAAAAAGGTTGGAATTCCCCCTAGACTGGATATGTGAGGTTACCATTTGTAGCAGCAAACCCGAGATCTGTTGAAAAGCCCACCTGCTCCTAGTGCTAAGGCATCAGACCTTGGCCTTCCTAGTCCTGAATCCCAGGAGTAGGAGCCAGGGCTACTTACCACGGGCAGATCCAGGCGGTTGGGTCACAGCTGTCACTTTGCCCATGTGTCACACAGAGGTGTGTGTCTTGTCCTCAGCACAAGCAACCCACAGAGAAACACTCCCCGTTCTAGAAAAGCAGCTGCTGAAGGCACTGCTGTTCACTGCCCCTGCTTTCCTGTGTCAAGGTGGGGCCACAGACCTGGGGTTAGGTCAGATTTGGCTGTTTCGTGCCGTGTTTGTTTGAGCTCAGAAGTCCCCAGTTGCAGGATAATGTTGTGGTTGCTGGGCTGGTAGCAAGGTGAAGGAGTGCTGGTGGAGCCGGTGGAGCAGCCTGACGCAGGGTACTGCAGCTCAGAGGGCAAGCACGGGTGGGGATGGAGGAGCTCCAGGGCTGAGCCGAGCTGATGCACCAACGCTTTGGTCATAGTGTGTAGAATGCCAGGTGCATAACTCAGAGTAATGAAATTCTTTGCCCTCACAGTGACCAGCCATGAGAGTAGTCTGACCTGTGGCAGTCCCTGACCCTGGCCACAGTCTGGAAGAGCACATTCGATCCACATCAAAACCTTTTCAGACTAACTGTCTGACAATGCCAAGAAAAGCATGAAACTCCTTGTGCCTGTGCCCTGGGCCTGTTTCACTAGAGGAGAGGTAACCTATGCCAGTTTTTGGTTAGGCACCGTGTGGAGCCATGTTTTATCACTGCTATTTCTATAATGGGCTCAGGGACTTAATGCACAAACACCCAAAACTGGCTGTTTATTTCAGTTGTCCATTTCTGACAAGCCTCATGTCCAGCAGTATCATTGCAGGGCTGCAGCAGCTCCTCTGGTTTTGTATGGCTCCTCTGGAGCCATATAAGCTAAGGGATTGCCACATCCCACTATATGAATATATAACCTACTCCCCAAGCTATATGAGATCCCAGCAATACACAGACTATTGCTCATTACATAGAATCTGTGAGCCCATATGTTCAAATGTTGATGTGTGATACATTATTCACCCTTGCAGTTACTTTATAATTACATGGATTTGGCTTGCTGGGACACATAACTGTTCCTAGGTACCAGTCAGTGTGTTGGAGGCTTCTCTGAGAAATCCGTCTTTATTGGGGTTTTATGTAGCTGAGCTGCTCCATTGGGATATTTGGTACAAAACATAAGCCTTGACAGAAGTCTGTTGGTACCCCTGTCTCATGGGGCTTCTTGGCAGATGTGAATTACTGACAATTATAACCATCCATGGTAGAGATTAGGAAATGTCTCAGACAAGTCTGTGTAATGGACTCAGGGATTCAGGTATTAAAGAAGTGTCTAAGCCTAATGTCACTTTGCATGAACGCAAACCACAGCACATTGTGTGTAGGAGTCAAGGAGTGGTGTGGGAGGGAAGAGACCAATATGGTTATAAATTGCACTTGTGCCCTCTGGGTCCTTGGCTGCTCTGGAGAGTGTTAAGGTCCTTGGCAGTATTTTAGCACACCTGGGGGGCAACAAGGCATCTCCTCCAGGCTCTGCTATGGCTTCAGCCCTGCTTTGAATGTCCACAGCATCTCAGGAGAGGCCTTTAGTACTTGGTACAGGCACCTTCTGGTGGTCCCTGCAGTGCTTGAACTGGGAGACTGCTCCAAGAGGAGGGTAAGGGACTTCTAAAGCCCTTTAGCACTTCTGTAAAAAATAGTGGGAAAGGGCAGGGACAGAGCAGTCACCTTCTCTCCTAGTCTCACAATGTTTTGTAACTCCTGAGAGAAAAGTATCTAAGAAGAGAAAGATTTATTTGGATTGGAAGTGAACGTGTGCCAAAAAAAAAAAAAAAAAAAGAAACTTATCAATGTTCTACTGCCGTCTGGCTTCACAAGAAGTACTTAATCTCTTTCCCAGAGTTTAATGAACCTTTGTCTCTCTCCAAAAAAGAAGGTGTTATTCTCTTTTTTTTTCTCATTTCCTCTTTCAAAATCTGAACCTTAATAGTAAATGCTGGGACTCATGAAGTTCAGCGGAACTCTGCTTTTCCCTGTGCACGTTCTATTTGTGACCAGCAAGTCAGCAAAACATTTTCTTGCAAGCATTCGACAAGAAGAAATACATCATTACCTTTTGCTGCCATAGTAACTTTCATCCAACATCAATGATGTACAGTAGTAAGCTGCTTCGTCATTAAAGACAGAGATTAATTGTCTGGTCCAATCTCTCTTTAAACATTAAAATGTATCTTTATGCAGTATGTCTTCAGCAGAGCTAAACCAGAACAGACTTCCCCTGGACTCCTTAAACTGAGGGATGAATGATTATATTTTGTCTCTGCAACATCAGAGCATGGTGACTAAAAAGAAGCGTTTGCAGTGCTCTGTTATTTCCTCTGCAGTTTATGAAAAGGTGGATTTGGGAACTACAGAGCAGCTGGCCAGGTCAACTAAGTGATTCTACAGGATTTTTGGTGTCTAATGGTCTGCTTTCTCTCTGCTTTTAAATATTTCTTTTAGAAATACTTAAGGAAGTGTAATGGATTCATGCTGCTAATGGATCCATTCTGCTCTGCTCGTTATTGCATCTCTGAAAAACTGGCCTTCTTTGTCATATTTGCAACTGCAGTGCTGCCTGGCT
This sequence comes from Xenops minutus, assembly GCA_035221455.1. Classification (NCBI taxonomy): domain Eukaryota; kingdom Metazoa; phylum Chordata; class Aves; order Passeriformes; family Furnariidae; genus Xenops; species Xenops minutus. Next base: position 80,259,809 of record JAWWEE010000105.1, on the reverse strand, counting down.
TCTTTCTGAGGTCTGTATTTGAGCATCTTTTTTCATCGGAGAACGAAAAAAATACCTTTTGCCCATTTCTTGTTTGGCAAAATATGGGATTGCCCTCTAGGTTTATATATTTTCAGGTGAGTTGTCAGACTGAAAAGAAAATATTTTGCCCTTGGAAGGACCATGCACTCTGGGCTTACCAGTTTACAACATAAGCATTCATTATACCATAGTGGCTTTGAGGGCAAAATTTAATTCAACAACTTCATGAGAATTAATAAAACTGGTGGTGGAATCCTATTACTGTGCTATGAATAGGGCAAGGCAAGGCTCCAGTCCAGAGAAGGATTTGGGTGAATTTGAGTAACCCAGTACAGGAGTGAGAACCTGTAAAAGCCTCAATCTTTAGCTACATTTCTTACAGCTATGTTCTCTGGAATCTTCAAGTACCTGAGTACCTTACCACAGTTTAGCAACTCAGCCCTTACACATGCTTAAGCCCAGTGACATTCACAAACTATGTATTTTCCAGGTGGTCCAGACTAGAAAATGGGTCCTTAGCACAAAATTGGGATAAAAATAACAGAGTTATACTGTTTCCCTCCTAGCCATGTGGTGAAGGCACTTTAGCTCTGGCAAATACAGGTTCATTTTCCTCTCCTGCCTGCAGAAGTTCAAACCCACATTTCCCCACATTCCTAGGGATTACCCTGCTCTTGAATCCTGTCTACAAAATGAGCCTCTTGATGCAAGGACTCACACCCACATGTCCCCAAGCTAGGAGAAAGTAAAATTCAATAAATTTCATATCTGGTTTTGAAGAGTGACCAGTTTTAAGAGGAAGGAGGGGCAATTCAGAGAAAAGAGATTTTTGCTTGGGATCATCACCATCCCAGGTGCTTTTCATGAGGATACAGGGCAAGAGGGGAGAAGGTAGGAAGAAGGGAAGACCCCAAATGGATTTTATTCAGAGGTGCAGGGAACTCAGCACCCTGTCTCTGGCTCTGAACACCACCCCAAGAGCCAAGCACCTCAATATCCAGCATCAGGATTTATTAATCATCACCAACCCTAAGCCTTCACCTGTCTTTAGCAGAGCACACAGCCTTTCGATCAGTGCCCAGGTTCATGCCTGTGAGGGACTCTGGCTTGCAAGAGTCATAGCAGAAGATAAACCGGGGTTCAGGGCCGGCACCACCAGGAATGGGGCTGTCCCTTACATTCACTTTCCCTGCTCCTCATGGTTGGTTCTCCTCCTGAGTAACTAATTCTGCTTCCCCAGCTACCCAGGGAGGATTTAATAAGCTGAACCTGGAGCAGCTGCCAACAGGGCTTGAACCTGTGCTAAGAATATGGGTCAGCAGACAAGCATGATTACACAAATGCTATTTAAGGCTTTTCACTAAAATACAAAGGCCATGGAAGAAAGAAAATGAATCTGCTGGGTCAAGTCAAGAGCTGTCTGTCCATCCACAAGATAAAAAAAATCTGTTAGTTAGAAGCTGGTGTCAGTAGCTGACAGGTGAAATGCCGTGTGTGAGTGGTGTGTGTGGCTGGTCCTGTGTGGGTCTGAGCACTTCCCAGGAGGTGACAAGAGCTGTCAGCACCTGTGAGCTCCTGCAGTGCTTTGCAGGTTTGGGTGTGGGGTGCCTGGTGCTATAAACACCCACTGATGGCAGCTGCAATTGAGGAACTGTGAAGCGTAGGACTGACTGTGCCACACATCCACCCCCTCATTTCACCACTACCCACCAAGCACCCTGCAGCCAAACCTGCAGAGAGCAGCGAGATCACAGGCAGGATCTCCAGGATCAGGCCCTACATCAGCAGGCTGCTTCTCCCCCTGCCTGCCTTTGCCTTTGTGGCTGATGGCCTTTCAGAACAAGAAATGGCACTAATTTTGTACTAATTTCTTACAGGGACGCTGCCAAGGTCAACAGGGCTAAAATTTCATACACATGTGCTACCCTAAAAACAATTAATTTGGCATTTGTTCCTTTTTTCACATCTCTATTATCAAGGGGGAAAAAAATACCACTTCCCAAAAGGAGGGATGCAGCCGTATTAAAATCCCAGCTGCGTGAACTGCTCACAACAGATTCAGCAGATGCGGGCGTGCTGATGGCAGGGTTTTGCATGCCAGCTGTGCCCTCTCTTGCCTCTTCATGTCAGCTCTGTCAGTGATAGCTGGCAAGGGATGCAGGCCGTCAGGATGCTGTGTGCAGAGTTCGAGAGGCTCATCTCCAGGCAAGTTTCTGCTGGCTCACATTTGGTACCAGGGAGGAGAGGACGACTGTACCATTGAGGCTTGTCAGCAGCATAACTGTGCTAACAGAAAACCCAGTCTGCTGAGTTAACTCTTCAGCACCAAGCTGATGAGCTGGAGTTTTTTATCCTCCTGCAGCCTCAATCTCACTACATCCTTCAGCTCAAAAGGGGGTTCTTTCTCCTGCTGCCTCAGCACACGCTTAGAAAAACCCAGCAGGTTGAAGGAGGATCAAATTTCGCTCTTGTCACCTTGAAAATGTTCCTTTAGCTTCTCACCACCCACATGTGCTGCATGCATTCATACACATATGCAAATAAGCAAATGTGGCCATATGCAAGTGCATACACACAGAAGGACATATACTTGCACCTACATGGGTTTTGTATAGTAAGCATAACATTAAAGTACAAAGGACTTGTATAAAACAAGAAAGTCTTTCAGATCACTGCAGGAAATTTGAGCCCATCAGCTTGCTTTTTGTCTTCTTAATTCTCCAAGTCATGTCAGAAACTGTGCTACCATCTTCATTCTTCCCCTCCCCTCCCCCTCTCCC
>JAWWEE010000105.1:80237208-80256841 GCA_035221455.1 Xenops minutus | reverse complement strand
TAGGTGTACCCTAAATCGAGTCTGGATGTGCCCTAAACCGGGTCTAGGTGTACCCTAAACCGGGTCTGGATGTGCCCAAAAGCCCAGTCACATCAGGGATACACTGTGCAAGGGACTGTACAAAATATAGTAATGCTGTTGATTTTCTTTTCTCTGAAGATTACCTCCTAAAGCAGACTCCATGGATGAGGGCAAGCCAAGCCACAAGGTCTTATCCACTGCCAGGAACATCCTGTGAGGAGAAGAGGCTGCATTTGTCTAATACTGCCCTCTCACTCCCCTCCCACATGGATGAAGAGTCTCTGTAGCTGCAAGAGGGGAGGAAGAGAGGATCAGGGTATTTGGATCCGTCTCAGAAGGGGCAACCCCATCACTCCTACTGCCATGGTCCTGTGCTCCAACTGCAGGTTGAAGAGTGAAAAGGTACCTGCAGAGATGGCAAAGAAATTGTGTTTTCAGTCACCAGTGGCTCTTTCTGTTTCCAGTTCTAGTCTCCCCAGACTGCTGATACTTTGCAGTTCCACAGAGCTGCTATTTCTTAGCAGCATCTTCTTGCTGCTGGCACCTGCACTTTATGTTCTGAGTCAGACATCCATGCTATATTGGCACACACACTACCATTCTCTATGGCCAATAAAAATGTGTTTGTGCCTGTGTTCTTGGAAATGAGTCCCCATGTCGCCTCGACAGCATTTAGCTTCTGAGTTAGTGTTCAGATGGGAGGTAATTAGGTCCTACCGGGGGTCTGCATTTACCGCTAGCTCTGAAACCAAACAAATGCGTGACACATAACTCATGTCCTCCACTCCTGAAAGCTGTCTCCAGCATTTACCTCTTCTCCCTGTGGAGCAGGTACCACCAGCCTCTGTGTCTCAGCTGTAGTTAAGGCACCTGGGAGAGAGAGTGAGGAGGATGTTGGCATAGATCTAACATATGTTGTTAGCACAACACACAAGCATATCCCTCAGGCTACTTCACTGCCATCTCTAATGCAAGCAGTGAAGTCTCTTATAACAGAAACATCATGCTTGTTCCCTTAGCCAGGCAGAGGGAGTGCAGGTGCATTAGCAAGATCTTCTCTTTCATCTTCCTGTACAGGTTAACAGAGACCCCACAATATGCCTGTGATCCCACAGCATGGTCTTTTGGATCAGAGAAGTATGGCAAACATTCACAGACTGTAAACCATACTACTGAGATATCCTTGGAGGCCCACTGGGAGTTCCCAGATACCTCAGTGGTGAGTTTAAGTAGTCTAAGTGCTTGATAGAGATCACAGTCAAGGCAGCTAAACAATTAAAAGCAAATGCAGAGTTATTACTGTGTGCGTGTGAGAACACTGTCAGGAGTACTGGATACAAAAGAGCGCTCTCATGGACTTTAATTCCTCTTACACTCATCGTATAAGCCTATCTGAACTCCCACAATAAATTCTCATCAGCTGATGCTCAATAGGTCGTGCTGCCCTAATGACACACATTAACATTTTTTAACCTTTCTGATTCTGCTTTTGTAATCAACACAAGATTTTGAAGCCTCACTTGCCAATTCTGTCTGACATGTTGATGAATTAAGGCTAAGGGCTTCCAATATGAATCCATAGAATGTGGCAGCCAGAAAAAAACATTATTGCAGTGCCATATACAGTTATTCTCTTTGATTATCATAATGTATAACTAAATATCCACATATGTATTTGTGCACACTTGTGCACACACAGAGATTTACACATGCATGTGTACATTTCTTGGAGCGGATGCTGAGGGATAGAGACACAGATACTTGGCATATACAGAACCTACTATCCCAAGAAACCCAACGGGCATGTTAAATTCCTTGCTGGGTGAGACAGCTTAATCAAGACCTATATTTTTTGAAGTCAGAAACCACTGGTCAGCTAACAAGCCCATAATCTCCCTCTTTCTGCACCAAAAGAGAAACGCTGAAGCTCTGACATAAATACACAAAAGCAGAAATATTTGAAGTTAAAGCTTCCATTCTCTGAATGTGTGCTATATATCATACTTTAAGCTAAAGATTGCTGTGGTATCTAGACATGACTAACAGAATTAAGGTCACAACAGACAATGAATCTCAGAGGATTTTTGTACTGGGCTTAAGACAAAGAATATTACTGACTTTTCAAAAGCAGAACTAGTGGGGACAGGTATTTCTATGTAGGTATCAAAGAAAAAGAGATGCCCTTGCTTCTTGCCTCCATGCATCTGTGCAGAGACATGTACTCACACACACACAGGCACAGAGACAGACGTGTGCTTACACACTGGTAACAGAGACTGTGTATCTGTATTTTTAGTCCACTGTATTTAAATGTGGTTTTTAGGTCTACTGTGCATGAGTTGAAAATTTGGTAGCTTATTTTTTAGTCTATTGTATTTGTAACTGCAGAGTTTAGTGCTACTGTGCATGCATTGAAAATGTCTTCTTAAGGGCCATTCATAGACTTTTTTCCCCCAATCCTACCATTCACCTGCTTCTGAAATTTTTCCTGTGAGAATACAAGCTTCTGCCACTAAATTATTCCTTGTATGGTATATTCCAGCATTCCCCTTTAGTGTCCAGTTTGATGTCAGAATATTTAAGAAGCATGCAGACATGATAATAAAGGATTGACTCTCCACACCCTAAATCTATCAGGGAGTTCTCATGGGAACAATACAGCCCCATATATTTTGAAATGTAGCATTTCTTATTCATTTCAACCATTTCACCTTTCACCAGTTGCTAATGATGCTTAACTTCTCATTCAAAACATCTACCAGCTAACCAAGAATGAAAATGAACATCTTGGGCACTTTGTTTGAATTTGGGACACTGGCCACATTTCAAGAATTAAGAGAATCTCATTTGACTGACTGTTCAGCTAGTACAGCGTTGACAAATTGCATGACTAGTGCTGAAAAAACCAATCCTCTAGAATCTCCATCTAGCTGAAAATGCAAATATCTTGATGCTTTTTTAATACTGCAATGAAGCAGAAAGTTTCCCCTGGAAAGTGTTGATTGAGAAATATTAAAGGTTAACTTTCCCCATGCTGCAGAAGGTCAAATGTACCCCCTTCCTGGGGATTAGCTCTCTGGTAATTCAAGCTACAACAAAACATATGCCTTTGCTTTGCTTCTCCCCCAACCCTGGCTCTTCTTAGGGTTTCCTGCAGGACTCCCATCTGTTAGACCAGTCATTTTCCTGGTGTATATACAGCAAGATCTATAATTATCTATAGATATGTAAAAGATAGATGATACATATAAATGATACAGATACTTATATTCATACACACATATCTCCACATTCGTAATTCTGACTGTTTGAAGGCTCTGACAGAATCATCACCAATTTCAACAGAGCCCAGATGTGTGACTTTATTTGCAGGTGCAACTGAGCAGTGTGTTCACTGTAGCATCAATCTGAAATTTTCTAACGGAGTATTTTCCTGTTAGAAAATGCCAGTTTGTCCAAAGGGAAATATTTCATGAAAATGTACTAATTACAATGACATTTCTCTTGCAGACAGAAATTTAAAAAAGCATGCTGATTGTGTCAAATGTCACCCATTTTGGAAATACTTGGAATGGAACATACCAATTCTTCCTCCAAACTATTTTGCATTTAGAAAAGTTAATGTAGCTTTTGATGCATTTTTTTATTAATAGAAGGGAATATTGTCAGTTTATAAAAATAAAACTCCTTAGTAATTCTTTTTCTTGTGGAAAAATTTGGGAGAGGGTTGTTTGTTTTTTTTTTAGATTTTACTGCAGCTTAAATAGATTTTTCTCTTTTTTAAATGGTGCAGTTCCAAGTGAAGCTCAGTTCCAAAGAAGATAGTTCAATCACAACCACATCTTTTATGGATTTTCCATGAGATCAGGCTTGAAACGTCTGATATAAAATTGAAAGATGAAGAGAAAACCATGGTTGTGTAATCATTAGTCCCACCTAAGGCACTGTAGAGATGTCCTGGCTTTAGGCTCTATGCAGCCTTTGGATGCTCTGCGAGCAATCTCCAGAGGAGCCCCGACACCAAAAGGAGCTGCCTTAGGGTTTCCACCTTGGCTCAGAGTTCCTCTCTACCTGTATCTTTTAAAACCTTCAGCATATTTTCAGTGCTTAGCCAATATCAATATCATATGAACAAGGGAGAAAAAAGCTGCTTGCAGTGTTTTTTAAAAATGGTATAATAAAGCAATGGTCATCTTTTCTGAGACAACTGCCAGTAAAAGGCTATTATATTTTTTCCTCTATCCTTTAGAAACCATGTGAATAGGTTGCTTAAATCTCATTTGCTGTGAAATATGCTACATGGCCCTTTGGAAGTGGGTTGCGTTCAGTGCTGAATAAAAGAACAATATGTCATGAACCTCTCATTATTTTAATTTTGAAACTATAGATGGTATTTCAAGTTGATGAAAGACATGAACTGTTCAAAACAAGATGGTATTGTTTTACTTCATTTTGAAACATTTTTGCAGTGAAAAACATGACCATATTGGAGTCCTCAATTTTCCATTACAGATAGACAACTTTATTGTCAGGCTGATAGTTATAGGATTATGACTTTCCTGGAAATGTTGAAAAACCTGCCACACTGTAGATAAATTTCAATCTTGCTGGCAGCAGAAATTCCAAAATAAACTTCAGGTGATGCTGTTATGAATAGCAGAATCAATCCAGTAGTTCAGAAGGAAGCAAGATTAGGAAAAAAAGTTCAAAAATAAAAGAGCACTACTCACATATGGAAATTAAAACAGTCACTGATGACTCCACAAAGAGACAGCTCAAATTATCCTCACAATTATCAGGTAGAAGACTGCAAATTATACTCCCAGTTCACAAAGGAAAAGCAATCTAGAGGAGAAGTGCTGATTTACATAATCAATATCATCCAAATTCAGGGAGGCCGCCTTTCAGCACACACAAAAAAAAGAAAGCAGAATAGGAGACAGGATTTGCACTAGGCAGATAATGGAAGAAGAACCCTGCTGAGAGAAAACTGAGATAAAAGAAAAAGGACTTTAGAGAGAGGAGGCAGGACAGCACCACCTTGCCTGTGTGCCAGTCCAAGTGCCAGCTCTAAGAATACTGAAGTGAGAGGGATGATTTAAGACAACTTTTAAGTTTCTTAATATCATCTGAAACAGAGAGGAAGCCCTTGGGCTGGCTTCTTCCAGTCTAAAATGTGACTTCAATGCTGGAAGTCACGAGCATCTGAAGGTTTCCAGGAGTTATAAGCAGATCCTGAACACAGCTTTTAATTGCCATATTGAAATTCTAAATTATATGTTGAGTTGGAAATATAATGTTCAATTACAATATTTCAAAAGTCTTTGAACTGTGATGACACAATGAATCAAACCTCTTTGTCTCCCAGACTCCCGTTTTTATGGTGTAAAGGCTCCAGGAGATGGGTTAACAGCTCAAAAAATTGAGAAGTGTGCCATGAACTTGGTCACACTGAGAGTCCCTCACCTGAGCATCAGAGCATCCCCTGAGCAAACATCTCACAGTTATTCTCATGTGGATATTTCAACCTGCAACATCTTGCTGCTGGGGAGAAGCTGAGTGTTCCCAGACATCACTGCGGCCAACACCCGTTTTGCAGATGTGACCTACAAGTTGATGAAAGCATTCATTTGGGCTTGTAGCTGTAACTGCCAGACCTGTAAATGGAACAAACTCGATTATATGGGTCCTGATTGCCCTTGGCTTGATCCAAAGGCACAAGGTGATTACCATGGGATTGTGAGCATTGATTAGGATGGAGCTGGTCCAGCAAGATAGACTTTGGACTCTGTCCACTTTCTTAAGAGGGCTTGGAGACATTTGTACCTTTAAACGTATTTCCATGGCTTGGTGGAGTCACTGGGTCCTGGTGAGCTCAAAGTTGGGACCAATCGAGAGGAACTTCTATAAAGTAGTAGTGATGGGAGAGGGTGTGTCAGAGCAGAGTACCAGCTCCAGGGCTCATCGCTTTACTGTTGTGTGTGGCTTCACAGACTGCAGCCCTTGCAGGGTCCTCCCACAGAAAATGTCACAGAACACAAGCTGCAGCAAATGCAAGTGTCTGAGTGTGCAAATGGATTGTTGCAGTCACAGCGGAAAACACACATGGCTGAGTGTGGGTCATCTGCTCCTGCGCAGCCGCAAAGACATCATTCTTGATAGGCTTCTTCCTGCTCTCAAAAGCAGCTGAAATGGAGCGCTGGAGTCAATAGATTGGGCTGTGAAAATATATTGCAGTGCAGAAACTCCCTCCTGCTTCCACTAGTCAAAGTTCCTCAGGGGAGTCCCAGCCCAGGTGTGCCACGCTGCATCCTCTGGATTGCTGAAGCAGAACCAAGGCAGGCTGCCAGCCACTAGAAAGCTGACCACAGCTCTCTGCTGCTCCAGGTCATGGTGAATAATGCAATATCTACAGCCTTGGAAGAAAACTAAAAATAAATTTACAGGGAAATAATACATTCTTTCTAATCTGAGTCAAACCTAAAAATTAAACAGCTATAATTATCAAACCTAATTTAATTAAAACTAGCTACTCACCATCTGGTGTTATTTGTATAAATTTGGAAATCTACTATTTCATATTAAATTCCTTCATTTAACAAATTATGTTAGAATATATCTCTCCACTATAATAATTATGTAATTGATCATTCTGCAAATTATATTTCCTTCCACTTGATAGAAATATATTTGATATAATAACAGGGCAGAAGATCAGCTACGTTTTTATCAAAACTGAATTTAAAATTAAGACTTGCAATATCAATAAAAAGTAATTCACTTAAGTAGAAAGATGTAGGATGAGGAAAGATTTTTTTTATTTCTCAGTTTGGTCATTGAGAGTATAAATGAGAACTTCATGGGACTTTTTCTGGAGATGCAAGCGCATATGAAGACATATAATACTATATGTCTATTATGTGTATGCATACATTGTGTAATAGCTAGTGAAGAACAACTCTGATTGGAAGAGCACTGTGTGCTTTCCTCAGTTAGTGTGGAAATGTACAGTTGTAGACATTTAAAAACATATTGTGAAACTTATATTTATCTTTCTCTCCAAAGACATGTAATGATCCTTTATACAGTGATATGTATATTGCTCTAGAGACTGATGCTAAAATAATGATGAGAACACCATGAGAAGAGCACAAATTGATTAACAATTAAACACAAATGTTTGACACAGCTAGCATGGGAGTCATGGGTTTCTCCATAACTTCTTAAAAAATTCCCATAGTTTTTGACATGTAGGTATTTCTGTAACAGAGCGATGTGTCACTAAAAATAATCCATTGAAATGGGCTAGCTGGATGCATTCACAGAGTGATACACACAGTGAGCCTCCACAGGAGGCCACAGGATGGAGAGGAATCAAAGCAAAATGTTGAGGCAGCAGAATGGAGACATGGAGTTTATTCCAGTTTATTCCAGTTTGCCTGCTGATCTGCTGTATGAATTAGCTGTGTGAGATAGTCCATTCACACTGCTGCAGACTGTAAGCAGGTCTGGGCAGTGGGTGGTTCTTCAGTTCCACTTGGGTCAAGAGCCAGAAGCTCTTTGTGGTGGCCTCAAGACAGCACTGTAAAAATAAGTAACAACAAAACACAAAAGACCAAATGAATTGTTCAGACTGGATGGTGAGAGAAAGGAAGGAAGCAATGGAGAAAAAGTGAGGGGAAAAAATCCTCCCTAAATCTTAAAAAGACACATTTTTCAGAAGTGTGTTTCCACCCACAGTTTTGGCATAACATCACCTGTGACTGCAAAAACATGAGTTAGTCTGTAAATCACCTATTCACAATTCTCTAAAAATAAATGCAGGGAAATCCCTAAAAGTAAATGCAGGGACATTCCTAAGCCATCCAGAGTGACCAGAGACCTTTTTCAGAGTGAAGCATTTGTTAGTAACATCAGCATTTAAAAACCAATCAGGGAAATAGTGCTCATATTTACCTTGTTTGATATGCAGTTATCTTCCAGATAAAATTCTTGGCTGGTGTAAGTTTCCTGGGTCTTACCAACAAGCTTTCACCCAGATGCTTTCACCCATCTTTCCCTTAAGCAGCTCCCAGGCTTTTCTCTTGCCCAGCTTCACCTGGGCTCTGCCCTGGAGCTCCCTCATTGCAGTGGGCCACTCCATTGTACAGTAACGCTTTTTCACTGAGAAACCACTTGCAAAGCTTCACCCCCTCTTGACTCATCACTATTTATAGATTAGCACGCTGTAGCATCAATTCCACCACATTTGGTACTTTGCTTTTAACAAGCAAATGAATCCAGGATGGCTGAATTTTGTAGTTCAGCTGCTGTTTGGACTCTACTCTGATGGGACCCTAAACCCACTGATGCTCTTTGGACAATGAGCTGCTTGGCAGCAGAAGGGGATGAGCAGAGGAGCACGAAGTAGCCCAAATGCAAGATGCTCAGATGTATGCAGAGGATGCAACATGACAAACTGCTAGGTTTGGTTAAATCAGGACTGTTAATTATAGCAGTTTAAATTGGGTTCTGACTCAGATTTTGAATTTGTAGTGGCAGGATGACAGCCTGGAGAAGGTGTTTGCAAATGGCTGACTCAGAGGATGATGATCAGCACGACGGTGCCTTCTGCCTGTGCTAGTACTATGTGTTTATGGGAGCGATGTTATAAGGTGACAGTTGCCAGTTCAGCTCCACCCCTTGATCTGTTCACCAGAGATTATGGAGACTGTAAAGAGAAAATGAGCAAATGGAGGAAGGAGCATATTAATTGGGTGAGTACAAAATGGCAATCCGCCATCTCTTTTTGTGCTCTCTCCTCTTCTTTCCACATGTAATACTGGTTTTCCAGATTTTTCTGTAGGCATCCAGTTGCTTCTGACTTGAGTTGAAGAAATAGTTTCTAAGGGAAGAATGACTGGGAGCCTGGTGTCTCCCTGCAGGGACTGCCAAGGGGATGGACACTTGGGAGAAATGCTCTCTGATAGGAGGGTTAGAAAACCTGTATTAATTTCTGACTGAACGATGTAAAAATTGAACACTTGTCCTGTAAATACCAGGTGCTGACAGATCTCCAGTGCTGTCTCTCCTCTCCCAAAAATGCTTTTGCTTTTTTTCTACCATTTGTTCTTGAAGTCCTTTCATTCGTGCTTTTATGCAAAATAAAAATGTCCAAGATTCCTTTCCCTGCATGTCCATGCTATGGATTATCTGAACTGTTCTATCGGTTGTTGAAATTCATTTGCAAGTGTTGCAGGTGACTAAGTTTTGTTACTGTAATTTGTGAGTTACAAACAGGGGTCAAAAATCTAATACCACATGAATAATGTAGCTAACCCATGCTTTGATCTTAGAAATCCTTATACCTGTGCTTGGCTGAGTGCACTGTCAGGCAGCCTTCAAACGGCGAGTGGGGAGGATTTGTTATGAACTACTTGTGACTGAGCCAGAAGCCAAGAAGTACATGCACTAACATCACTTATCAGTTGCTTGTAGAAATTATATACAGCTCCTGAAATTATTGTCTTCAGATCTCTAATTCTGCTCCAATAATTGCTAGAACTGAGAGACTGATATATTCAATGAATTACTTTTTTCACCCATTGAATAGCTGAGAACAGATTGTGATTCCCCAGTCTATTTGTTATTCAAATGAATTCAACAGATACCTTTTCTAATCTTTAACTCGGTGGACTGAGAGCAAATATCCACGGAATGTAGTTGCCGGTGCCCTGATAAATTATATGCATTGTTGCTGTTTCCTGACAGGAACACTGTGCAGATACCTAGGCTGAATCTTTGTTTATGCAAACATACAACTGGGTTTTGAGAAGAACTTCCTTATGTGGCCTTAAAAGATGTTTCCTTATGCCTTTTTGTTGTTGTTGTTGTTCTCTTGCCAAAGGTCTATTTCCCAAACTGTCGCTGAACACAAAAGGAATTTAAATGGGGCCAAAACAAAGTTATTTATTTTTTTTCTTTTATCAATTGTCTATTAACAGACTGTGAACGAGGCCCTGATGCAGAAAGGTGATTTATGATAGGCATAAATGCTGCTCCCATAAAATTCAGTGTGACTGTGCACGCAAAAAGTGAAGTATGAGCATTGGGAAGATCAGGACCTAAGCAAAGATTATCTGAAAACTTTCTGAATTATATAGCTCTAATAATCACTCTTTGAATACTATTCCTGAAAGAACTTAATCTTCCATCACAGTTTTACTGTCCTCTAGACAACCCGAACATGGGAATATTGACACTGTTTCCCTGTGCAAATAAAACAACAAAGATAACAGTGAGCATCCACAAATAGATGCTTTCTGTAAGGGAAAATGCCTGAGAGACACAAGCCCTGGACAAAGGAACAGTCATTGTGGCCAATAGTATTTTTTTACAATGTAACTTATTTCACCAACAAATTCTTCTATTGGTTTGTTTCAGAATAGAGTTTATATTTTTTGGAAATAAGCAAGAACATTTCTCAGGGGCTTCCAGAAGGATTTCAGAGAGTTTGAACTGCAGGTAGCTGAAAGGAGGAGGATGGACCTGTCTGTCTGAGGTCATGTAGTCCTATTTGTTAATCCACTGCAGAATTCCTTCTGGCATCGTCAGAAAGCCTGACTGCTGGCAAAGAGGAGACACTGATCTTCACGTGTTAACTGAACTGTAATTGTAACTTCCATAACCATAACACACAACTTCCTAGTAACTTTTCTTGTGTTGGATGAACTCTTCCTGGTGGTTTTTGTGCCACTGCTTTCTGGTCTGGGAGCCCAGCCTTACAACCGCACAATGATGCACTGCTTTCAGGTTTATGCTCAGTAGACCCTGCTCTGTAGACAAGTCATACAGATCCATCACACAAACTCAATCCAATTCTCAGTCCCTTCTGTGAAATAGATGTTCTGAAGATGGGGAGACACCCTCTAGCAAAGGCAGAAAATCAGACTGGAGTGTCTTTCCACAGACACAAACTTATGCTTAGCCACATGAAAAATGTTCTAACCTACATTTGTTCCTGAAACAACTTAGTTGAAGGAAGGAACAAGGCAAAGTTGCAGAAATTTGCACTTTTTGATGTCCTCCAGTATAGGGATGTAGTGATAGGTTTAGCAGTTGAAGAGAAGGCTGAGAGAGACGGAAAGACAAGGCAGGGTGTTACCATCTTCAGCTTGCAGTCAGGGTGAGAAGCTCTGTTACTGTCTATGGGCATCTGGTGTTTGTTTTGCTTTGTTGTTTTGTTTGTTTTAATTTTCCTCCTGCGCATACTATCCATCCAGTTATGGTATATCCCATTGATGTATCATGGTATATCACCTTTGCCTTTCTCCCCACCCCTCTGAGTACTTTTGTGTCTATTTTTGCACCACAGAAGACACTCATAGGATATTTAAACCAGGGACAGCCAAGGCCTTCCTCCGGAAAGCTGCAATCAACATTGCCAAACTCCAAACTGAAATGCTTCTACTACAGTCAGTAATTTGAAACACCCTGGGAATAGTTCCCTATGCCTGCCACAGGCAGGGTTACTCCTGCCCAAATCCTTGCTGTGGCAGAAAGGATTCATGTGGTGGGAGGCCCTGGGAGAAATCAGTTTCTGATTACTCACTGTGGTGAAGCAGTGCAGTGGATGGAGGAGGCTGGGTGGCTCCAGAAGTGGAATGCTTCCCTGGAGAACATAAAAAGGCAGGTAGACAAGGGGTAAATAAAAAAAACCCCAAAAATAAAAAGGCAGGTGGGTAAAAGGCAAATGAGGAGAGCTGCAAGAAGGGCTGGCAGGTGCTGGGGATGATGTGAGGATGCTGGAGGGCACACTTTCAGTTCTTTGTGTTTGCTACACCTTCTCAGGGCTGATATCCTGCAGCAAAGCAGCTGTAAAAGTGGGCATTGTTTCAAAGCACTTACCCAGTCATGCTTAAAGGGTTTGTATATGTTTGTTAGAGGTTGGAAGAAAAAAACGTAACTAAAAAACAGAAGGCAAGCCCTCAGGGTAGATATACTCTGTGAGACAGTGTAATCTTGTACTGTCGCTTACCAGCTTTGCACCTGATTTACTCTTGGTCAGAATGAAACTATATAGTCAGGAGTTATTATTCGTGACCCCAGACGAGAACATAACCTTTCTATCTTTAGACTCCGTTGAAATGGCAATAGCCTGATTATGGAATATTTCTCAGCTGATTAGGAATGCAGGCTCTACAGGTCACTGGGAGTTCATACTATTCCCTTGGCATAAGCAGATGTCTTTTAGATAAACTTGTACTAAACACATCAACAGCTCAGCACTATCTGGTGTGCACTGGAAAAAACAAATGGAAAAGAGAGGGAGCATCTTTCCAAAGACTAAAGAGCCAGGTGACTCCAGGAGCTGGATATTAATTTATAAATATCAAGCAAATAATTACCTTTCAGGTAGTGGCTCCTGGGCTCTCCAGCACATGGTTAATAATATGTAAGCAGGACTTATTGGGGAGGTGCAAATGTGAGGCCAGGAAGATATGCTGCACAGCCTGTAAATCCTGCAGGGCCATACTGGATTCATGCAGGGCCAACGTGGGCACCTGTAATTGTGCTCCCAGCCTGAAGGAGGTGGGGAGCACAGCACACAGGCACCTGGGTAACCATCATCACAAGACCCTGTGCCAAGTCGGTGCAGCAACATCCTCATGTCTGTTTCTACCTGCAGTTTTTTGTTTTTCTTTTTCTTCACTTTATTTCCCCTCCCAGACCTGCCATAGGCTTCCTGATTGCCTCTGAGCTGCTAAACAAATTCTCTGTTCCCTGTTATATCTCCTTCATCTTTCCTTGCCTGCTTTAAGCAAACCCTCTCATCTTCTCTAAGCATTATTCTTTACTGTTCTGCTCTTTTCCTGATCCATTTTGTCATTTCTCATTCAGAAGCATGCCTTATTCCAGCTGCAGTTTATCCAGAATACTTTCCTACTTGTTGTTCTTGCTATAATTTTCTCTCCTATAGCAAAGGTCTCCCTTCCAAAGGCAACCGGTCATGTTTCCTGATGAAGTCACCTCCTTCCACCCTCCCATCAGTCCTCTTTGTACCAACTGCTATGATTCAGCTGGCAAGCACCACACACTCCTAGTAGTCCATTCCCCTCCTCAAATACATGCTCACAGGAGGAGAGTCCTGCTGCCATTGTAGTGCCAGCAGAGAAGTTGAATGACTGGCTCTACTTCTTTGAGCAGCCACTATGGCTGTACCATCCTGTGGTACAGAACTACACCCTTGCTTTCCCAAACAAACAGCAAGTATTTTATTTTGTTGGCCAAGCAGAAGAGCTAAATCTTTCTCATCCTCATGGCTTATAAATCTTCTTGTGACAGGTCACAATGGTGAAGGCATCTGCCATGCTTTGTTCTTTTGGGAAGTAACTGGCTGAGTTTCAACTGCTATAGTACAGAATGCTGTTTAAAATGAAGATAGCTGATCTCAGAGTTGCTTTCCTGGCCATTTGCTGGAAGGATGATATACTGCCTAGCTACATCTAGCCTGCACAATGGACATTGTAAGCACACCCCTTGTATGGTTTTATCCTGCAGGATACTAAAGCATTTGCAGCTGATAGAGATGCAGGATAGGATCAGCTATCCTTCAAGTGCTGAGCTGGGATTTTGTCCCTGCTGTCAGACAGCCATTCTCACATAAAAGCAAGTGATAAATAACAGCCTTTTATGTACCTCTGCCTGGAGATTCATGGGTGAATCGTCCCCACACATTTGTGGCATGAGCAAGACTTAGATACACATAGACTTAGATGCTACATAAGAAGTCCCTAAAGTGTAAAGAACCTACCCAAAGTCGGTGTTAGTTGTGTATAGTGGACACTGTGCCTGTGGAGATGGAAAGGAATTGCCACAATACTGGAATTACCATTCTGCTTGAGCCATAAAGGACTGTACGCTTGTGTGCCATAAAAATGCTGATGCTCCTGGTGGGGCCAAGGGAGCTGGTAGCAGAGGGTAGGTTACTGCAGGGAGCCATGCACTAATGTCAGAGTTGAGCTCAAGCAGGTTTGTACAGGCTGGTCAGTCAAGGATAGATACATGCACTGCCCTTTCCCTTTCCCATGCAGAAAAACAGGCTCCTCTGTCACCATACCTCTTCCTCAACCCAGCTGATACATCTGCACAAAGCTGGTGGGGAGGCAGGAGAGACAGCCAGGGATTTGCCGTGCTGCCTGTATTTTCCTTTTCATTAGCAGAAGCACCATCTCTGATTCCTCCTTCATCGCCCTCATTTCCTTAATACCATTACTTGTATGAATGACAACATTGTAAAACCAGCAGTATTGAGGCACTGCTGTACATAGGGGTATTTTTAACTCTGAGCTCTTTTTCTGTCTTCACTAGGACAGCTTATGTATTGTTCAAAACAGGAAAAGAAAAAACAAGGCAGGAAACTGATTTCTCATTGGCACCTGTGATGTCTGTTAAAAATGTGTGTGTTACTGAAAGGCAAACACCTTCTCATCTGCCATGTAAAAAAAAATCAGAGATATCATCCTCTAAGAAATATGACCCAGGCACTGAACAGCTCTTATTCTATATCCTCAGATATTTACAGGATACAGTGTAGTGACAGTGCTTTTTCCAGTTGTTATACCTATACATGCTGTCTCTTTAAACACACACAAATACCTTTCCACAAAAGATGTCTGTGCCTCTACATCTTCCATCTTTACTGTTAACAAAGGTAGAGCTATTTTGACAAGTATAGTCATTCAGGTGGGGAGGGACCCCAGGATTCATCATGATGGCCTCCTCACGGGTGGTAGGCGGCTGTCAGGTGCCACCAAAGTCACCTCTTCTCCAGGCTGAAATGGTCCAGCTCCCTCAACACATCCTCATGGGACAAATGTCCCCAGTCATTTTGCCGTCCCCTTGCTGAATTTGTTCCCATTTACCAGTGCCTTTCCTATGTATCAGGGAGCTCAAAACTGAATGGAGTAACCTACGTGGTCTAATAACTAAAGATGGCTAATCCCTAGCCACCATCATCTACCCCCCCTGCAGCAGGGAGTCACTCACTACTGTCACCTGCATCACATGGAAATATATTTCCATAATATATACAAGCAGTAGGCAGATAGATAGTGATGTCTCAGCAATTTGTTGCCCTCAATGGATTCCCACTCTTCAAGGCCTCTGCATATTTGGGGGGAAAGAATAAATGCTTTTTTCCAGTGTTATATTGGTCTTTCAAAGGCTGCCATCACCATCTGCTCTGCTATGCCACAAAGGGAAACTGTATAAAATATCCTTCATTTTTTCTTTGGTGTTAATAGCCTTAAATAGCCTTTGGTATCACAGTACTAGAATAGGTTACAATGCTTAATATCATTTACCTTTCATAGTGGTCCTGGGAGACAAGAAACTAGTTTCATTTTGAATTTATGAATATGTAAATGAGGCGTAGAGAAACTAATAGACTTGCCCACAGAAAGGTTGCCATGGAATAGGAGCCTGAACCCATACCTGCTCAGCTACCGTGCTCTATGTTCTGGATATTTCTTTTTTCCTTCTTCTCTTTTGGTGTCCTGTTGCCTTTGTGGATGAGCTGACTTGCTTGGGATGTGCTGCAAGATTCAGTCTGATTCCACACAGCAATGGAAGTGGGAGAGCACTTGGACTAATCCATCAGCTCATCAAAACTGAGAGCCCCAAGGGATGCTGAACTTTGGCATCTCCTTTTTTTCTTACACTGTCTCAAAATAAACTGATTTTTCATGCTATAATGTGACAAAAAAAAAAATTGCAAAAAGTTAATTCTTCAAATGCTGTAAACACAGTATTCCTTTTATCTATTCTGCTTCTCTGTTTGGTTTTGGCACTGAACCTTCTCTGTCCCTCTTTGCCTTGTTTTAGTGCACAAATCCTACATGGATCTCTCCAGCCTCCACTCCCCATTTTATTAAAAAAAATGGAATGTGAAAGGTGTGCAGAAGCCCTGGAGGGAAGTGACACAAACCCAGATGTTGTATGATCTATGTCCCAGCTGCAATGAGCCTGCATGTGGCAGCTGCTTTTGCACAGCCATCAACAACAGCAGCTGGAGGGGCTCTGCTGTTAATAGCTCATCCCCCAGGAAGAAACTAGTGTGAGGAAAACCAGCAGGCTTTATGTACAAGATATCATATCACTACACCCTGTGCTTCCTTTTGTTCTAAAACAAGCAAGAATGCAGTGAAAAAAGAAAGCAAAATTAGATATGAATGCATATTCTTAGTGGGGTTTTTTCTCATCACCTGAGAAAAAGGCATGCATTAGGAGAAATAAAACAAAATAAAGGTTTATATCCTCACTAAAAAAAAAGTGGTTTCTGCGTTCATTGTCACTGTGTTTTGATATATGTTTAGTTGTATTATGTCCTAGGATCATCTAATTTCCATATAAAGTGTAGCTACTTTCAGTTTTACTATATAGTGTTCAGGGGAGACTTTGATTTGTGTGCCCTAGGGTAGACCTGACAAATGCATTATTTTCTTTAAGTCCCTTCTGTCATGCACCATCAGTAAATTCCTGTACAGATTACAACATGGATGTTTAGTCAGAGGTCTGCACTCCCATGGAGGAGAGTGGGAGGGAATAATAAATGTGTGGACCAAAGTGGAAAAAAAAAAAAAAGGGTAAAAGAAAAGAGAGGAAGAGAGAGAGAAATTCCATTAAGAAAGGTTACTGAATCAAGAAGAATTTATCAAAAGTAGACTGGTGAGAGTGGCTCTTGAATTTTTATGAATTTGTGGGGCACACAAGTCAGTCTGCTTTGGACTGTAATTTCAGGTAATAGCAGAACTGGGACCACTGGGGCATACTCTGTCACTGTTTCTAATCTCCACTGCTCTGGAACACCAGTTACGCATCAATTCAATTAATCATTGGTGATAACAAAAGTTGTTTTTTTCCCACTTTAGAAATGTTCCTATTTTTTTTTTTAGTACAGAACTTTATCAGACAGAATTTCTTTTTCCCTTGTGAAGAAAAGCTTATTAAGTTCATTTATACAGAGAGCATAAATCCTATCTCCTACTGTTTTTTTCCCTGTAACCTAACATGAAATACGGCTTATAGCTTCACTAATTTGAACATTTAGTGCGAACTGATGAAAGCAGTTCATCACTCACAGGGATGCACCAGACTTGGAGCAGCACATACAGGCCAGGAGGCATTCACGTGTCAGACCAGGAAAGGTGCACACAGCAGCATCATGGCATGACATGTACAGTCTCAGATACACCAAATCAGCCAGGTGTCTTCATGCTGCTCGTTGGGGATACATAGCATTAAAAAACAAGTGCTTCCCATTTTACAGCAACAATTTCTCTCTTTCTGGTCACTCTTCCCCCTCTACAGATCTATCTCCTTCTCTTAATGACTCCCTTTTTTCAATTTGTGTCTCTCTCTGACAGATAATACTTTGTCTCCTTGTTCTCCTGGCATGGTATGCCTCTTGCCTTGTTTGCTACTCATTATTTGCACTATTTATTTGCAGGATGTAGATACAAGAACTTGCCCATAATCAGTTCAATAATTCCACTTCAAATCCAGCCATTCTGCTGCCACATATAATCCTGACAACTCATTATCCACCAGCACGAGTAAGTCTGGCTCTTGCATATTAGCTGTGCTGTGACCTCAGCCTCTTTCCTTTGCCTTCTACACTTTAATTCTCTATTAAATCCCTCTTGCCAAGTCTTATGCTCAGGTGCATCAGCGCAATGGGAAGAAAAGGAGCACAGCAATGTGGCAGAGAGATGCCTGGCTCTTCCTGACTCTCTGAATGCCACTTTTCCTGGTGGAGCACATGAAATTGTATTTCCAACTTGTTACTTAAACTATTAGAGACGACATTTGCAACATCTCCCATCTGAAGCTTTAAAGATAACATTAGCCAGGCTGCAGGCAGGCAGGTGTGATGTAATGGAAGGGTAAACCGAAGCATGGAGTGAGGACATGAACGTGGCAAAGGAAGTCAACTCTGCACCTTATATCATTATGTGCAGCTCCAGTATCCAGTGGCATTAGTGTGGGATGCACCTCTGTTGGATCACAGCTTCATTCCAGTGCTGAAGTCCCAGCGCCAGGCAGTGGTCCCAGCAGAGCAGGCAGTGAAGTGTTTTACACTGTCTAGGGGCTGCCCTGGAGGACTGACTAGGAGCAGAGCAGAGTAATGGCCCTGGGGATCCCAGGCACTCCCTGGGACTGGGAAGTTTCCTTGCTGCAGTACACAGAAGGATCTTATCTTGATAGATGAGACAGAGGATGGTCTCCATGGCAAACAGGAATCTCTTGCTATGTTCTTTAGCAAGAGAGAGGAAAGTCAGACGTTTAATAAGGCAAGTGAGGACCTAAACAAGTCCTTCACAGAGAGGCAGGAGCATACACATACAGTTAGTCTGTCGGTGTGAAAGGAAAAGGTTGAAAACAAAGTTTACTAGGCAGCAAATAGGTCTGTCTGGTATCTTCCCTTCTCCTTCAGTCAGGAAAGAATGAGTCTATTTCTAGTCATGGAGACCCTATATATAACTAACCAGAATGTTTCTTCTTGTGCAGTAGAGGACAAGTAAAATTTCACAGCCTGATTGCTCTCAGATGGTTTGTGTAAGAGTCAAGTGTGCATTTAAAATTGAGTGTTCACGTATAGCTCAGAAGATGAATCAGGGTTTTGGCTCTAGTTCCTCTGCAGAGACAGCAGCCCTAGTGATGACCAAGGTGATGCCTCCTACATCAGCTCCTCAGAGTGAAAAATGTCTCTGACTCAATGTTTGTGCCAGGCCATAGAGCACCACCTGGCTCAGGAGTTCAGGTACTGTCACGCAATGGAAAGAGGCTCTGATCTTTGGACACTCATTTCGGCTATCACTACCCTGAGATGGCTGGGAAGGTCACAACCAAATGTTGTACACTTCAGCACCATAAAACATTCAAAACACCCAGCAATCTGCTTCCTTTTGTAGCACCAATACATGTCTTGCCTTCACAACAACCATTCACTATGCTGCCCTGTATAAGGGACATGCTGCTTCACCAGCCCCATACCTCTTTATCCTCAAAAGTGCAGAGGCAGCACTTAGACCATTATTTTCAGCGCATTACTTATATGTGACCCCTGCAGCAATGTCCAGGACGACAGGAAACCTCAATACTTCTGACATGTCAGTTCTGTGCAATCCTGGGCAAGGTAAGGCGAACTCCAGACTTGCTTCAGCCTGTCCTTCAGCACAGACAGGCTGCAACTTACCTCTGGAAAGGTGGGAAACAGCTACTGCACCAGTGAAACTCTAACCTCTGGTGAGGCACAAGTCCCATCATAAACAGTACATATATAATTAGCATCATCTTTTCAAAAAGTCTCTGAGGCAGTCATTACATCAGCTTTTACCATTCTGCATGTACTTCTTGCTGGTTCCAAGAACCTTTGTAACACTCACAGCCTATATGACATGGGTCTCAACTAGTACTCTACAGAAGCTGTGAGTGCTTGCTCCAGACAATGTGCAGGCAGATGGGTCTCAGGAGATGAAAGGAAGGGGAAGGGGAAGGGGAAGGGGAAGGGGAAGGGGAAGGGGAAGGGGAAGGGGAAGGGGAAGGGGAGGGGGAGGGGGAGGGGGAAGGG
>JAWWEE010000105.1:80219023-80236145 GCA_035221455.1 Xenops minutus | reverse complement strand
GAAAGGGAAAGGGAAAGGGAAAGGGAAAGGGAAAGGGAAAGGGAAAGGGAAAGGGAAAGGGAAAGGGAAAAGGAAAGAAAAGAGAAAAGGAAAGAAAAGCGAAAAGACAGGAATCTGTCTGATAACCTATACTATATATTATATATATATACTATACTTGTGATGATACTATAATTTGGCATTATTCTGTTCCTTCCATAAAAATATATTTCATTGTCTTGACAGGATAAACTGTACACGAGGTCTCCCTTCCCTCCCTTGGCCAGCAAAGCCTCTATTAACTAACATACACCCTGCAAGGTCAGTCAATTTTCAGGCTCTTTCAGGGGCTGAAAGAGAAGGGAGAGCTTAAACCTTCTTTTCTAGGTCAGATGGCTGTTTTCACATCTTTACATTTGATGTCCATTTTTTAAATCTCTTGCTAGTACACAGGGAGGTGAGTCCTAAAGCTACAGCAAACAGGTGTGTGGATGAAGAGTTTATCTCCTGCTCACAGCATGCTCTTGTACACACTATAGTAATTATGGTGGACAATGCAAAAGCAGATGTGACATTGCTGAAATGCAGGAGGGAGTCAGCTGAACTGCAGCCAGACGGCATCTAATGTTTGACTCCTAATGGTGACTCCTCCAATTTTCACAAAATTGCCACATCCAACAGCTCCCATACTGAATGACCAACAGGATGAGGAGAGGCCGGAGGAGAGCTGGCAGCAGTCAGGTTGTTGAGCCTCTGAAAGTAGCTGATGGCAGGAGGAATTAAAAGACTCCAAGGTGGGATGTCCAAAGCCCATAGCTGGATCATTGCAAGCGCTTGCCTCCCTCATCTCTTTTGGAAATCCTCTCCACCCATAAGAAGAGCTACCCATGTGGGCTATCCAGCCCAGCACTACTATCCAGAGCCAGCACTCTTGGGGTGGTGGGAGACTGGCCCACAGCATGTATAAAAATGAGACTCAAGTAGAAAACAGCTGCTAAACACAAAAAAATGATGTATTTATCATGAAATACAAATCACTTGAACTAAAATAAAAGCAGTATGTGTTATGGAGAATGTGTACCTGCCAAGAGAGGCACTGGCTGGGTCCCAAACATGAATAGAAAAGGTAGTCTAAGAATGCAACAAAAATAGAAATGCCAACAAACACAATGAATGGAGCAGGAGTCAGTTTGGTTCTTAATGTCAATGGAAAACTATTGCTGCCATCAGACTCAGAAGGAATGTGCACCTTTCCCAGATGTATCCATGTTCAGCAATGCAACCCTATGAACCCTCTCAGCCCTGTTCCCTGGGGACACTACCCTGCTCTGACTGTGTTTTCACCACCCATCCATCACGTGCACTGGGGCTGCACTAGGGCATGGTGATAAAGAGGAAGGGCAAGGGTACCTCAGATCATATTGCAGCAAGGCCCATGGAGTTGGTTTTTCTTGCACTCTTCCTTCCTCCCCTGTCTGCTATGTTAGGACACCATCGTCTGAGGAGATGGATGGATGGTATGTTGGGATAGGAGATGAAATGAGAAGAAAAAGAGTGCTCAGGAGAAGAGGAAAATTATGAGGAAGACAAGGTGACTGTCTACCTACCCAACTTTTTTAATCATATAGAGGCAAGAAGCTACTTTAAAAGGCAATATTCCCTCTGTTTCCCACCTGTCTTTGAAGTGAGCTCTTGCCTGAGTTCTTTAAATTCTGAAAGGATAGGGAATAGGAGTTGTCTTACCTCAGGAAAAAACATCCATGCTGATAACTGTCTGACTTCCCTTTGATGTAGTGAAACTTGAGTATCTAAGTACCACCACAGTAAAACAGGACATGTTGGGCCCCATGTCCATTTTAATGTCATGCTTTGCCTGCAGCTGTGGAGGGGCTGCTATGACAAAATTTTGCTCCTAATAGACAGGAGGTTGGTCCTGTTCTTCCTCTCACAGCTGGGCTACAGCAGCTGATATTGCCATGGAAGTAGTGGCTTTTTGCCCTTTGGGGGTAGTGAGTCCCTACCATCTCTGGCATGCAGGAGGAAAAACTCAAATAAGTGTTTAGACATTTGAAAAGCCAATGTGATTAATTATTAATATAGCCTTGTTAAAAGTGTTGCACTTTAGAGACATTAACTGATTGACAGATCCCTGACCTAAGGAGATTCCTTCTATGTTTAAGCATCACAGGCCAGGTAAGCATGGCAAACAAAGGAAGGGTTAGATGGAAGAGGGAGAAGGACTACATTACTAATATTATAAGCTAGTGTGGTTTGTTTCACATATATATTGCACATGCTGAAACATTGCTGACATCAAGAAGTCTGTAAAGTTCAGGAATTGATTTGGTATTTTACTGTTATGAGGAAGTTTGAGTGATTTCTAGGTAGCCTGTCTCACCCCAAAACCTTACTGAAACAACTGGAAAGAGCAACAACTTTTCATGAGGGTTAAAAGAGGTGTTGATTAAATGCCCATTTACTCAACAGCAGCTGACCAAAACTATGGGTTCATGTGATGATCAGGGCACGTAGTGTGGGGGTTTTAATGCAAATATTTGAGGGCATACTCTGGGGCAGTGAGTCAGAGGTAAAAAGATGGAATCCTTCAAGAAGCTAGAGTCTGGAAACAGCAAGTGAAGCAAACTGCTGCATGGCCTGGAGCAATGGCTACAACATAGGCAACCTCTTTGGGCAGTATTCTGGCTGAAGAAAGGTTTCAAATTTTGCTAAG
Source organism: Xenops minutus (assembly GCA_035221455.1). Lineage (NCBI taxonomy): Eukaryota > Metazoa > Chordata > Aves > Passeriformes > Furnariidae > Xenops > Xenops minutus. The sequence continues at coordinate 80,233,435 of JAWWEE010000105.1, read as the reverse complement.
AAAATTACTTTCTGTGTTCATGGCAGCTAAATAAAAAAGGGTGCTTCAGAGAAACAGCTGATTGCATATTGATAAAAGGCACGGTAGGGCAGATCATCTGCAGCAAATACAAGTGCAGAAACTGCAGGAATTAATGAAAGAGATACCCAACTAACAAGGTAATAAAGTCTGTCTGAAGTTACCTCCACACTGAAGCCCCACCTAGGGCTGTTAATCTTAGCTCCAAATTACCTATTATTTGCATACAAAATCCTTAGAAGTCTGACTTAAGATCTTAGGCTCTCCATGGCTGAGGATACAGCTTAAAGCAGTTGGGGTGCCTCAACCAGCTGGCTTTAAAGTGGGGAAATACCTCCTTTCTATATCGCAGACTTTTTGCAATGATCAGTGGGGAAAAGCAGGTAACGTTGACTGTGACCCTCTCAGCACTTTCAAACTCTTACCTTGGGATGCACAAATCAGCCTCTAGAGCAGCTGATTCTTTTCTGCTCTTCATACAGACCTCATCAGGTGCTCAGCTCCTTGTACAACTAACCTTTGCTGATGTGCAGACCTCTCAGTCAAGTGAGGCAAATCCCACTGGAGCTTGGCTGGCCATGACCAGGAAGATTTTGTAAATCTGCTGAGGATGTCACATATAGAGGTGCTCTCTCTGTCTCATGGACAGCTTTCACCCCATCCTGTACATTTTATGCTCACTGTCTGTTTAGTCTTCTGAGACATAAATAGGTGTATTTTGTTTTCATAAGCACAAATAACTTTTATTCCAAAAATAAATTTACCTTTTATTTATGTGAATCAGAATGAAATTGCACTTCATAAACGTGGTCTGAGTTGCCCTCACAGACAGCACAAATATTTATTCTTTGCTTGTTTTGTTTCATTTTGGTGGTGGGTTTATTATTTCTTTTCCATATAGCTATATTATGAGGAAATATTAAGCCTACACAATGTATGCAAACACATTTCATGGTTTGAGAAAGAGAAATCAGTTTTGTGACATACTGTAATTCATCGAAAGGTCTGACACTGTGTTATGTTTTCTGTATTTTGGAAAACCTTTTTTTCCAACAAACATTCAAGTGCATTGTTTGATCAAGCAATAACAACACTGTAATCTACCTTTTGTACTCCATTCAAAAGAAGAGGTCAGAGAATAAGAGTTCCTTCTGGTTTTAAAATGAATCCTTTTACAAATGCTTTTAGATGCAAAGATCTGGTGGCAGGATTTTTCTTACTTGGATAATTTAACATTTTGCTGGAAAAGAAACCATCTCCTTGAAGTCCAAGATGACAGATAACGGGGCTTATTCTTTTGGTGTCAGAGATATGCAACCCACACAAATATACTGTTCCCCTGTCCTTCCACAGAATTACTCTTGAATCAAGGTCTGGTGAAGGTCTGAACTTCTCCACTGATATCAATCAACTCTGGATTAGGCCTTCAGAGGATAAAGGAAGAAATATCTGACCCTGACTGTTTCTTTGCATCCTGTCCCCCTCCATTGACTGCATATGAAGAAAAGGAGACTTGTCACATTGTGCCAGAAACTCAGTACCTTATATAGAGGGAGTGAAACAAGTTGGGAGGTGACAAGATACAGCTATGGAGCAGCTGAAGCACTGCAGACTTCACCAAATTCAGCCTCACCCAAAGCTCAAGGATAACGCATGAATGTGAAAGGAAACCTTGATCAAATCAATGCAGGATTCTGCTATTCCTCACCTACATGTTCAGCTCCTGAAGACGATTGCCTCAAAATATTACTGATTTCAAGCACTGATTTAGGAGCACCTCAAAAACCCGAATGTTTCCATCAATAGCAAACAATCATGATCCTTTGTTTCTTTTTTCATCATAAATTAAATTAGTGCTGGAATTGGTTTCTCCCAGATTTTGACACTGAAAAGTGTGAGCTCTAATCTAGTTCTTCTGGATTCCTTCTGTTGCTACCAAGCAGAAACAGATTCTTCACAGACCATTCCATCCCACCCATCTTCCATATCTCTCTCAGGACTGTAAAGTACTAGTTAAGGCTTTTAGGTAGGCAACAGTGGGTAATATAAATGTTTCTTACAGTGACTTGATTGGGATTTCATTTACTGTACACTGTTAGGCTCAAAACTGCATAGCATAATTCTTTTCTCTCTTGGCTGTTCCTTTGGAAAAGATTAGATGCCTGGCTGTTTTCAAATTCATTTAAAAGTCTAGAATGCAGCCAGATAGCACAACAGTCAATCATAACTGTTTTTTATCAGGACCTCATCTGTTTCAGGATGTCAGCTGAAGTTCTGCTTAGCCAAGCAGGGCAGAAGTTGCTCTATATATTCCCCCCTCCCTCTTGGCTATTATGCTTCTTTGTCAGAAGTTCTTGTATTTCGTCTACAGTTTTAGGAACAACTTTTGCTGGAAGCAAGAAAAGTGAAAGCAAAACCTGTAAAGTTAAATTCAATATTAAGTTAATAAGGATAACTAGGCAATAGTGTAGTAAGGCCACCATTTGTCCAAATCAAAACCTTTGGATATATATGGCCATGTTAGAAAAGGCAAGAGTCAAAATAATACAATAAGGAATTCTGTAAGGGTAAGGGGTCAAAGTAGAGAGCCAAGATGATGTTTCTCTACCTGTGATTTTTAAACATGTCTAATGACAAAGGATTTTTAAAGGAGAGGGGGGAAAAGGATCTTTTGAGTTTGCCACTTGGCAGACAGTAATGTAGCTGAGCAAAGCAACTTGAAAATGGAGCTGACAAATGCTATTATCCTCAGTGAAAAGATTTCTTCTCTTTTATTTTTAATGAAGAGAAGGACCCAAAATTTTTCCCCACAGAAGACCACATCTGGGGATTTGCCAGAAAATTCAGGGTCACTGATTTGTTTGAGATGCAGCAAAATAGAGCTTCCTTAATTTTTAATGAGGAAGTAAGACCTGCACAGATCACACCTTCAACAGCCACTGATCTGCTGCCCTGGCTGGCCGCCTTGAGGAGCTGCAGTCAGGGGTTAAACCTCTGTGTGTCTTCAGGATTCAGCAGTACAGGCTTAGTGGGACCATGAAATATCAGTCCTGGCTGATCGAAAAACTATTTTCATCCAAAAAGCTGTTTTTAAAAATGAAACCTGACTCATCAAAATTATTTTGCTCTTCATATCTTTTAATAGAGATGAGCAACATTTTATTTTTTTCCCCCCAAATAGACAAGCATAATCCTAGATTCTTTGCAGCATTTTAGGTAAATTTCCACCCCTCCCTTTCTGTGGAATACATATTCCTGAAAGGACCAAATCTAAATAACTACCATGAATAATTTTATGAAGCCAAAAGTGATTAAAAAATAAGTTACAAGGCAAAGCACCAAATGTTTGTGAACCTCAGACTAATTTCCACCTTATTGATGTTGATGTTGCATAGTGCTGTTCTGAGATGGCCTTGCATGTCTCCCCAGTGTTATTGATTGGAGAAAGTGCAGAGATGAGGACCAGGCTCAGTATTTCACATTTTAAGGTCACTTTTAACAGCTGAACGCAAATCATTCAAAGCTATCCCAGAGCATCTTACCATAACAAACATAATAATAATAAACATAATAAGCAAGGCCTCTTGAATGATTTTCAGACATGGGACAGTTGACCTTTTTCTGGAGACTTTAAAGAGTTTGGTTGTGTAGGATGTCCATGCCTCTCTGCTAGACTATCCCTGAGGGTCTGTCATGGCCAGCTCTGCCACCGCCCCTGTTCAGAAACCTGCTTCTTCTCTTCTGTCTTGTGTTGCTGGGGGCTGCATCCACTTCCTGCTAGCTGAGCATCCCATGTGTGTCGGGAAAAGGAGAGCATCCGGCCTCCATCTGGAGCTGATCTCAGCACTCATAAAGCTTCCCCACATGGGCATGGTCTGGGTAATCACACAGATACCCAGACAGTGCAAGGCAATAGACGGAAAAGTCCAATAGCACCCAAGGAAAGCCAAGCGGGTTTTTATTTCATTTTGTTTATAAGCGTGCATGCATTTTTGAAAGTTCATAAATTATGAAGTAATTTGCATTTAACTCAGTTATTATATTGTGAGATTCACCAGAGCTCTTCAATTCAGATTACAAACTGTGTTTTCCTAAACACCCAGGACAGGCTGCATGTTAGTCACCAGGCTATCTCATGAATGCCTGGAACTGGCCGGAAAAGGATGGGGACTTGCACAATAGTCCCATTTCACAGGCTCTGTCAGGCAACTCCTTGGGAGTAGCAGAAATTACAAACACTGTCAGGTTGATGACATGGATTAAAAACTGACTGAATGCCAGTTACAGGGAAGTGACTAGTGGTGCAATCCAGGGGTCAGTGCTGGGACCAGTACTGTTTTACATCTTCATTAATAGGGTGGATGATGGGAACCAGTGCACCCTCAGGAAGTTCACAGAAAATATAAAACTGGGGGGAGTGAACGATATATCTCAGAGGTGTGGTGACATTCAGAGGGACTTGTGCAGGCTGGAAAAATGGGTTAACAGGAACCTAATGAAATCCAACAAGGGGAAAAGTGAAGCCCTTTCCCGAGAATGAACAACCCCAGGGGAGCGATCAACTGGAAAGAAGCTTTGCTGAGAAGGACCTGGGGATCCTGGTAGACACCAAGCTGAGCATGAGGCAGCAAGGTGCCCCTGTGACAAGAAAACCCAACAATATTATGTGCAGCTTTACAAAAAGCGTTGCCAGCATGTTGAGGGAGGTGATCCTTCCTCTCTGCTCAACTCTGGTGAGATGTCTGGAGTGCTGGGTCCAGGTCTGGGCACCCCAGTACACAAGATACATTGACATACTGGTGTAAGTCTGGAAATCATCTTTTTGTCTTTTTTTCTGGACTCACTCCAGTAAAGCCTGGATAAAGAAAAGCATCTTACCAGCTAGGGATTCCAGCTTCTGCTACAAGAACAGGACAACCTGGCCTGAACTTCAGTGCAGTTTTTCAGACAGCATGGACCCTTGAAAGTAGTTTGGCATAGTGAACAAAATTTGCATTTTCCAGATGGACAGTAAAGAAAGAAAAGTGACTGTCACCTAAGAAATTAAATTTTTTAGAGCTAGAAGGTTGTTTCTCTTAGGAGAATACTACCCCCACACACTCAGTTCCCAGTGATGCCTCAGCTTAGCAAGCGTTCAGCTGGGCCTTCCCAGCAAACCAAGACCTGGACCAAACATTCAGAAAAAACCTCTTGGATGCTAGCAGAGGATAGAGTAATACCCATAAAGTGTTACAAAAATCTTACCACATAATAGTAATTCTTTCTTTGGCCCATAACTACAGGTATAGTGGGATGATGGGATCAGTGTCAATTTTGGGTAGTGGTGTGTAATTTGAACATGTGACAAGGTAAGTGGTGCCTTATTTGCCTTTAGCTAAAAACTATGATGGTCTCCAAATCTGCTGTATCAGGATGGCTTTGTGTCCCAGTTTTCACTCCCACTTAAAAAGATGGTCAGCTAGCAGCACTTACTGACAAAATGCCCGTCATTTTTAACTTAAGAAGAAAAGTTTCACTGCTACAATTACTACTACCATGTCTTTTCCTCTTAGAGGTTCTGCTATTTACTTTTATTTATTTAAGATTTTGTTCCTCTTATCATGGGAATTATTATAAAAAATTTAAGTGTATTTGGTATTCTCTGGTTTGGTAATATTAGATTACAGCTGTGGAACAATACATAACCTTTTGCATATAAACTTAGAATTGTGCATCTAAGCAATGTATCATCCAACAAATTTGTTTGTTTGTCTTTTCCCCAGTGATGAATCACTTTCTTCACACCACTGTACTCTAACCTCATAATGGCATTCATTATCACAACATATTCAAAGTCTCTGCTTGTGAATGTAGTAAGGAGCTGTTGTTATAATAAGGATAAATAGCATGGGAAATCTGGTGGTTAGTGCTGAGCTGAGTTACAGTTACTCCTCAGGATAAGAGTTCCGCATTCATTTGTCCACTGGAAGTTAATACAGAGTTTGGATTAAAACCAGATGTTAGCATCTGGGCTTCCCCAATTGTATTCTGAAAGACTGCATGGAATCACAGAAAGGTTTGGGTCAGAAGAAATCTTTAAAAGTCTTCTAATCCAATCCCCCACTTCCCCCCCAACCAGAAGTGATGTCTTCAAGTAGATCAGGTTGCTCAGAGCCCTGTCCAACCTGTTTTTAAGTGTTTCCAGGGATGGGGCATCTACAGCCTCTCTGGGCAACATGTTTCAGTGTTTTGCTGCCCTCATCAGAAAATATTTCTTCCTTATAACTAGTCTGAATCTACCCTCTTTTAGTTTAAAAATATTTCTCCTTGTCCTATTGCTACAGGTCCTGCTAAAGTCTTTTGCCATCTCTCTATAAGATCCTTTGAAATATTCAAAGGCCTCAATAAGGTCTATCCAGAGCCTTTTCCAGGCTGAACGATTCTAGTTCTCTCAGCCTGTCTTCATAGAAGAGGTGTTCCATCTCTCTGCTAATTTTTGTGGTCCCGTAGCATGGTGCCCCCAGCAAAGATTTTCATCCCAAACTCAAACTTCTCTCTGTCCTGGGCTTTGAGATTTGCCCTACCCTTCTGTAATGTTCTCTGTATTTGCTATATCATGATAGCCTCATTTCAGCCTCATTTGACATGCCTTCCCTGCTACAGATATCAACAATACTGTGATTTATATCAATGTAGTAATGGAAGTAAAGTCAAATCAGGCTGCTGATAGGCCCAGTTAGGAGGAGGGGAGGTTTTTTTGTATTTGATGTAAGGAATTGGCTTGTGGTGAAGATGATGCATGCAGCAATTTTTCTCTACCCGAAAAGGGCAAACAGCTTTATTTAGCAGAGACATTCAAGCCAACTTTGTTTTAGCTGGGAAACAGATCATAAAAGATACCAATGCTTAGTAGTTTGGGCTGTGTGCAGAGTAAGTTCTGGGATCATTTTGCTTCAGGGAACTTTGGTAAGACATCTGCAATAGTAATATAGCAACACATACATACAATAATGATGATAAGGTAACCATGGCAATGATGATAAGACAGAACCGATTCCAACAAATACACATAAGCTACAGTGGAAAGAGTCATGAAAATATACAGTTTAAGAAAATGAATATGTCAAATGCATATGCTCAGGCCTAAAAGCCACTTATGCAAAGCCTAGTTGCTTTCCCTATTGGAATATCTTCTACCATCTTGTTACTTTGTTTTTTCCTGTCAAACTGAAGACATGATGGACCTGAAGGGCTTAACTCGCTGTTTGTCAGTTTTGCTATCTTAATTTTAGCAATAGTGTAACTTAATGAGGATTTTTGCTCCTGACGCAGCCATACAAATACCACAGTAGCAATTTCTATGTGATTGGACAGGTAAAACAAGTACAGGACAAAATGTTTGAGCATTCTACTTTTATCTGAGAGTAAGCCTCAAGTCAGATCCAGAATTTCTTTGAAAATTAGGAGCGTCAGTTTCTGTCTTATCTGTGTTATCACAAGTTGACCATGAAGTGGCAGGTCTGGGAGTGGGGATGATGGTAGAGCCATGTGCTGTGTGAGCAAAGCTCAGGCACATGCAGTCTTTTACTTGTGCAGTCACAAGAACCCAGCCACGCTTTGCAGCTACACTGTTGAGTCCCAGTCTCTCTCAGTCTCTCTCAGTCATACACACAGCATGTCATCAGCTAGCACAATGATCTCATAGGAGTAAAGGAGAGAAGCAGGTGAAAAAGAGGAGCCCATCAGCGAGGGTCTTTAGGGATGAAGAAGATTAGCTCTTCAAGCAGTAGCCAATCCTAGAAACCCGATGAAATAAAAAATCCTATTGATTTTAGCAGGGATTTTCCTATGTTGGACTTAGACTATTCAGCCCACTGCAATGCATTTCATGAGCTTTTGATTGCAAAAATGGTTCACAGGTCCACAGGCTCGGATTAGCATTGTTAAAGGCATTGAAGTTTCCACTCCTCCGTTTTTCAGCTTGCAGCTTCATGGCAGTATCAACTGTTGCCTTTTTCCTCCTTGAAACAGAAAGAAAAAATACAAATATGCAACATTACAAATCTGCTTTGCATAAGTCCTTGGGCTAAAGCCATCTCTGATGGAACTCTGTTGCCTTGAGTTGTATATATTTCCTTCCTGTATTTCACTCCAGAAGTATCGTCACTGTAGGCAGTAAGATGATTTGAGGAGAACAATTGCAGAGATTATCACAAAGAGAACCTGATCCCAAGTCTAATCAAAATCTCTGTCTAATGCCCTTCCCAGGAAGTCCAAGCTCAAAGTACTGTTTACTAAATGATGTGCTTGGCATCTCTTGGACCAGGCAGCAGAAGTAGGAGATGAATACATAAAGCAGAAAAACCATGGTGGATCATTTCCAAAATAAGAAATGAGCCTGGCAGGCTGGCAGGCCCTTGTGCAGTGACCTAAGTCAGGAAAGTGTTGAAGACCTTATCTGTGTGGGCTGCTTTTGGTGCTGCAAGACAGGCTTAGGATGCCTTGCTAGTCTGCAGACGGAGAGCAGCTGAGTAAGTGAAAGAACAAGAGGAACTTGGGATATAAGTCAAACTTGTCACTGCAAGACATTTATAAATCATCTGAACTATGATCCCCATTGCTCAGAGCCTGCTTCTGTCCAAGGGGGATATCTATCCAGCAGGGAGGAGGGAAGAAAAGTAAAAGCTCAGATTCCAGCCAGTTCTTTTCCCTTTTTTATCCCTTGGCTTTCAAGATTAAAAAAAAAAAAAAAAAAAAAAAGGATTTGGGGAGTTAGGAACATCTAGTTTGTTAGAGGCTCATGAGCCAAGATGAGCTCAGAGCCCACCAGGCCAGGCAAAACACAAACAAACCACACAAGATGCTCCCTGCTGCAGTGGGGCTGCAGCATAAAGAAGTGAAAGGGCAGAAGAGGAAACAGAGGCAAAGCAAGATGGTGGGATTTACTTTGGTTTGCCATTGACCACAGTGGTGGGCACTGATCTCCCAGGAGGAGAATGGTGAGACAACATGATGTCCCCAGCTCATGGCTGTCCTGGTGGGCACACACTGGTTGGTAAGAAGGAACACCCCAATGTTCAGAGAGAAGAATCTGTACTGTAAAATACCCACCTAGTAACAAAAACACCAGGGTTTTAATGTTAAATGAGAATGATCAAATTAGTCCATTGTAACTTGAGGTCAAGGTGAAACAGCACAAAAGATGAAGGGACCAGAAGCTCTTCTTTTGTGACACAAGAGAGCACATACAAGAGAGGCAAAAAGAGTAATAGAGAACAGGGAATAAAGACACTTCAAAAGCTTTTCTTTACAGCTTTTGTTTAAAAGAGGGCTATGTGGGTTTATGTACTTAATATTTCTTTCTTGTTTTCCAGGCAAAGAACAGGGAACAGAGAACTCAAAGAATTGGCTACTTAAGTCCCATTATATTTGCTTTCTGTTTTGCAATCTTATTAGTTTTGTTATGTGGCTCAAAAGCATTTGAAAACCCTCTTATATCAGTTGTTCTTTAGATTTCTTTCCATTATCAAGGCCTTCTGCAAATAGTTTTGTCCAAAGAAACAGTTGGGGGCTCGGAATTAAAACTTTTGATTTCTAGAATCTGATACGTGAGTTGATGAGCTATAGGTGGAAATGAAGATAAAAACGAGCCTCTTGCAAAAGAGGGAGTTGGAATTGTAGCCTGGAATTTGGCTGTACAAAACATATTCCTGACATCAGACAAGTTTTACTCATTCTTCTTTCTGTGCTTGTTAATGAGGCTATTACAGATAAATATGTTGACAGTTCATCTTAGGAAAAGAAACATCTCCACTCTGCAGAGAACCACCTGCAGGATGGGGTGTGTGGCTGCATAATCTGTACAATACTATGGCATAAAACTGCATCTGCCTAGACAGACAGGCAGAAAAATCTTCAATATTATTGTCTAGATCTTCTATTATTCACTAGGAAATTAACCCAGGACTATCTCTGGTGGGCTGTGCGGAATTTTTGAGCATTTTTGTGTTAAGATTGAAGCTATGCAGAGACAAGAAATTCTGATTAATGCAAATTTTCAAGGTCTTCATGTAAATTTTCACCATGGTTAGGAATGAAACCCTTATGCTTCAAAATTTTCAACAAAAATTTTTTGAAGATTAATTTTAAGTTGCTCAAAATATATTTCTGCAATGATACTTCATTTTAATTTTCTTTCTCAAAAAATATTGTTGCAGTATAAAAGAGAATACCAAATTAAACCATTCAAATGAACACAATGCTTTCAAAACAAGAAAACCTGATGTTTAATTCCAAAAATGTCAAAGCAGGATAGTCTCATATCACAGATACTTTTGCTCTTTAGACTGGAATTTGGCAAAATCAGCATGCTTATATAAAAGAAAATTGTGCCACTAGTTTTCTTCCTGTCCAGTCCTCAAAGAAAGCTATTAAAATGGGTAGAGTTTAACTATTTATCAATATTAATATTTTCATTGCTGTACAATGAAGTGTGTCAAACGAGTACCGTAACTGGCTCAATGATGTACTTTTAAGAGAAAACAGCACCTTATTTTTTAAAAAAAAAAAAAATTATACTACTTGCAAAATATTTTTTTTTCAAGACACTTTTTAAAAATTGCACTAAAAGCAACAAAAGATACAGGAAGGGGGCAAAAATATCTGGATGGATCAAATAATCAAATTATTTATTTAAACCCCATGCATATTCTACAGGAGATTGTACTGCTCTGTAACAGGGTCATAGCACTATTTGAATCTACGGTACAATAGTGAAGTGCTGGTCACATTGCAATACCAGCCTCTGACATGATAGCTGTATAGATAGGGTAAACAGAAGATTTAGGAGGTAAAAAAAAAACGCTTAAGAGTTAAAATAAATGTGTGTACAATCAAAAAAGTTGCCCTTTACTAGGTAGACATAAGATACTGCTGCCTATGACCAATGAACTTGCAGCCACAAAGGAAGTCTGGGAAAGAAGCTTTCTGAATTTGAGCTGGAGCTATACAAAGACATCGAACTGCAGAATAAATAAAAAAAATGGGGTAAACCAGGAAATTTATTAAGAGCAACAGGAGGGAATCTTAGAAGTTGGGAGTCTCATCACCCTGGGAATGAGGACCAGGTCAGCCTTCCAAAGGAGTGGGTTAACTGAAGGGCTGTGTTAACTTCTGGGATAGATGAACAGAAACAGGAAGAGGTGTGATAGCACATAATGTGAATTTATACACTTAGAAAAACAGCTGTGAGTTGGAGTTTGCTAATTGGAAAAGACAGAGAAGAAAGAGCTGTGTGGACTCAGTTAACCATATCTATGGTTGGCACCTGGACAAGTGATAAAAGCTGGTCATGGGCAAATTCAGTATGGAATTCTGAAGAAGGATTTTTAACTGTCCAAGCAGGATAGCTTGACAACAGCCTTCTTGTAGAAAAAGTGGGAGCAGAGAACTTAATTGATTTTACAGCTTCATCAAACTGAAACTCAATTAATATTATAAAGGGATTTCATGGCATAGCTCTCTGAAATAATAGGGATCTGGATTCAGTGATCCAGAACATTGTTTCTAATTCTATCTTACTAAAATACAGCTGTAAATAATATGCCCAGAAAACATGAAAGGCAAAAAAAAAAAAAAAAATCCTCGGAAAAACCCCCCATAATGAGCCAAATAAACAATAGGTGCAAAGGGCAACATCATGGTCCCAGGAGAAAGGAGACTCTGAACTGGATAGCAGAAGATGCATAAGGGAGAAAGCGAGTCATCTAAGAAAAAAAGAAAATATTGTTGGTGTTAGAAACATGGTGATTTAGTGTCCTTATTAATAATCTAGAGGGAATATGAGCTGCACACAAAGGGCTCTCACAGATGACCCTGGCTTGGAAGGAACGGAAAGGTAAGTCAGGACATGGAAATAATACAGTGTGACCTACTGAGTCTGGGGACATTGCAAGAGAAAATAGCAAGACGAGCTTCCACTTGTGGGCATGAAAACATACCTGAGGCAAAATGCTCCAAAACACTTGTAGTCAGTGGTAAACTGCTAGCAGGAATACCAAAACACTTTGCAATGGGAGTGGGAGGCCAATTGAATATAAGTGCATATTACAGTTTGGCTGCAAAAATGCTGATGCAATTTTAGGGTGTAGTTCCCATGATATTAGAATCAAAGGCAATAGAGATCTATTTTCTGCATCATTTTAATGCAAATGTATCTGGAATAATACACTCGGGGGAGTTGCTGTGAATGGACAAATGGGTGCAAGGAGGGTGGAAAACAGTAAAAAAATATCCGGAATCTAGACAGACAGTCTTACAAAGCAGATTTAAAAGTTCTGTGTGTATGAGCAGCAAAGGTCCTCTCAGCCCTGTTTTTCTGTGACTCCATGCTAGGCAGGCATAAAGTCAGAAACCATGAATGCCAAAGGGAAGGTAACAATTTAGACTGCTACACAGATACAGAAGTGCCAAATGGGGTGAGATTAGTAACATGAAACCACAGGCTGAGTAGCAGGAAAATCTTTCAAGGCGTATCCAGCTGTAGAAAAGCTGCTGGGGGACCTGGTAGAAGCCTGGTCACTCAGGATTTTTACAACAAGGCTGGACAAAACACTAGAAAATGTACCATAGGGAGCAATTCTCCGCTGGCAAAGATCAGTGGAGCAGATGATCTAATAGGCTTCTTGCATCTCTAACCTCTACAGTTCTATGATTTCCTACTATAAAGCACAATATTTTAGGAGGAAAAAAATAAATATAAGGTAAAATATTAGATGATATGAAAAAAAACCACAAACCAACCAAAAAACCCAAACCACAAATCAAAAACCAGCAAATACAAAAAAGCTGGAAAATGGATGGAGTTCTGTCCTCTTGCCTTTCTGTATTTAAAGAAGTTGCTTCTAGCACATTGTTTTCTTGTCAGAGGCACTTCATTTTCTCTTTCTTGCACTTACCATTTTCTCTCTCACTACAAAAGCAGAAATAGCCACTTGGGACTGCTGATGTCTTTCTAAGGAAGAATGCTGCTCTCATGCTGTGGAACAGTATCAAGGCTTCAGTCAGTCAAAACATAAAAATCTCATTGTTTTCTTTGGACAGAGATTTCATTTTAAATCAAGCTTCAAGCCAGTACATGCATCACGGTATATACCGCAGCATGGCAGCCCTGCTCCTCTCCTACATTTCTTTCTCCCCCATTCCGGTACAGACTCTCATTTTACCAGATTGTTCAGCTACTGCTTTTTGTGGAAGCTGAGCACTCACAAGTCCATATTACCTTTAGGAAGAATGTGCGAACAACAAGTCCAAAAAACAGGGAGAGTAGTTCAGGTTTTCCAGTGTGCATTCAGACTCATCCCATTCATCATTAGTGGGAATTGTGAGGCCTCTGGTGACTTTGAAATCTTGATCTGTATGTACGTCATGATGACAGGCAAATGCACTTTCAAAAGGAATAATATACTGATTTTCAGAAGTCATGGCAGCTTTGACATACAAACATGTCATTTGGATAGATATGTAACACAAAACTATGCACCTCTGCCCACTACCTCAATCTGCCCTGGGGCACTTTCACACAGCACGTGGTCCCTCTCAAACACCAGGGCACCATCAACATAAGATCAACAGGGTTAGCAAAACCTCCTGGGACTGTTTCAAAATGCTGTTTGAGCAGGGTACTTCTTTGCTGAGGTTTGGTTGCTGGGAATTTTTGGAGAGAAGAAGCAGCAGGGGTGATAATTACATGAGGGTCATTTGTAATCACGTGGCAGAGAGGGTTTCCCAACGTGGAATCTTCAGCAACACTTCCTAAAGGCAGAGTCATAATATTACCTCCTCAAAAACCACTTTTAGACAGCAGTAATTATCTAACTGCCATTTTGGTCATGACACTACCTTTAAATTGGGTGGAGGCTTTTTATACAAGTCACTATTGCTCCCATTTCTTGTGAAAATCACACTATCGCTCCATATATAGACTAGAAGGACTTAATCTGTCAACAAACTGCAGCTAGCTTCATCTGAGTAACTGTGATTTACTACAGAACAAAGCTGCACTCACACCATGAGAGTAGAGCTATTCAGCCTAGAGACATTATCAGGGTAGAGTTTCTGTCTTAAATTGCCAAGGACATGCTGGGATACTTAGTCTGTGAGGACCAGATGGCTCCTAGAAAAATGTCCTCCAGCACAAGGCTAGTTTTCAGAATAAAAGCAAACTCAACAGAGGTGCTGTCAAGTAGCAGGAGATGTTGTTTCTTTGGGTCCGAGTTTCATTATTCTTCCCTTTGCCATGGGTCAGTCCTTCCCAACCTACTTCAGTTCTTTAACAGTTTGACATCTGGAGCTGGTGCCAGCCCCACTTCAGCTCAGGACATGATTAAAAAAAAAAAAAAAAAAAAAAGAGAAAAA
>JAWWEE010000105.1:80166427-80218923 GCA_035221455.1 Xenops minutus | reverse complement strand
ACCTCAGGACATGAATTAAAAAAAAAAAAAAAAAAAAAAAAAGAGAAAAAAAGAGAGAGAATTAAATTCAAGCTGAACCCTGAAGAAGCCTACAAAAACGCTTAGCACAGGCTTTGGAAGAATGGAGCCTCCTCAAGCTTGTGGTCAAAGAGGTACTTGGAGTATCTGAGGGAAAGAAATCTGCCTGAAACAGCTGTCTTACAAGACATGGGGGAGAAGAGATGCCTATTTAACTTGGTAAACCACTGGCAGCACATTCAGATTTGTCACGGTCTGTGATATTAATGATAGCAACAGGATGTGGGACTTTTCGATTTTACATCTCAGCTTCACATCAGTACCTTGCTGATAGCTCACTGCTCACAAAGCAACTAGTTCTGTTCCAGTTGGGGGAAATCTTCTCATTTGTTTTCAGGTACCTGAAGATCTGTTGTGTGGCCTGAGCTTGTAATTTGCCTTCCCTTTAGAAGCAGTGGAGAGGGTGATGACTGGTGAGTTATGTCACCCTGTCCTGCAGGACTCTCAGCTTGGGTGGTGACGTCACACTGGGGACAGCAACACTCATTTGATCTACAAGTAAAGGTGCTTGAAACAGATTGTGGAAGTGTCTTTGTTTGGGCACTTTGGCACTGTATGTCAGTGAGGGAAGATGTGAACCATGTCTTTACTCTCAGGTTTGCCCAGTGTCTTAAGAAATTACAATGGGCATTTTTATCTAGGCATGCCAATGCATGAACAGCTTGTTTGCACAAAGTAATTACAGGGATATAAAAAAACAACCAGGAAGATAAAAACATTTGCAAATATCTCTTCAGCCAAAATGGAAAAGGAAATGCACTGAGCTCAGCCTGACTTTTGAAATCCTCATTTCCTCACTCCTGACAGGTGTGAACAGGACATCATCCTGTTTAGTGACCATGATTTTAAGTTAGAGAATTATATGAATCCAAACCATCTGGCTTGCGACACAGCTCCAGCCTCTCTCTTTACAAAACTAAGGCTCAGCCTTTTTGTGTTACTCTGTGCACTACCCTTCCTCCTATTCTGACTATGTAGTCCTTGCATTCATACAGCCCCTGGGGAAAAAATATAAATTTAAACCAAAGCAAAACAACCCAAAATTCAAATATATCATCCAGGGAGTAAAAAGAAATATGTTGATGACTCGTTAGACCACGCAGAGTGCCCATTACTTTTGTTGACTTCAAGGCTGTAGTCACTCACAGGGAACAGGGCGATAGTATTTACATTGGGATTTCAAGGAAGACTGCTCTTATAAATTAGTAAAAGGCATGAGTCATCCCAGCTCTGTGCTTGATCTAAGAGATGCAGTTATCAGCCCAGCATAACACTCTAGCATCTGTCCAAAACACCGCACACCCTCATTAGCACGCTATTCCTGGGAGCTAAGCAGGCTGAAGGTTGCAAAGAGGTGCTATTGTTATACCAGGAGTAATTCTTATGTTTTATTGATACCCAATAAACTGTGTGTTAGCCTGAAAGCAGAGAGAGAGAGGGAGCAGAATGGTGGAGTTGCCTGTTATATAACACTTGAACACAGGGAGTGGAACTGGCCAAATCCTTTTCAATTACTTTTTTTCAATAAATGTCAGGTTTGGGGAGGAGGACCATCTGAGCAATTTAATAATTAATAAGAATGTATTCATCCCGCTGTACAGCTGGACACATCACCTGTGAATAAATCCCCCAGATAATATATTTGTTGGTCTTCATATTATTTTCTTCATTTCCCTTTTTTTTCAGCAATTTTCTATTTTATGTCAGTCTAGTCCCAGTTGCCCCAGGATTTTCCTGGAAATCAACCAGAGAGATAACCACTTGGAGAAAAGGGAACAAGCTTGCCTGTTCAGGAGCAGAACTGATGTTTGCAATGAGTAGGGCTTATGGCAATGAGGGAACCTGACTAGTGAGCTGCAGAGATTAGGTAATGCTATGGGACTCTGTGAAAGACAGACAAATATGGGTGCTGTGCGCAATCTGGGAATTATTGTGGGTGTCAATTAACCTCGCAGATCACAGGGTTTATTAGGCTGAATTATTTATCCCAAAGATAAAACACTGAAAGAAAGAAAGAAAGGCATCATTAAACAGCACAGCCTTGCACAGAGTTTAGGCAGTGAACCAAGTTTCTGAACAATTTAATTTATTAGGGACCTAAATTGTACTAGATTATCAAATCAAGTGGAATAGAGGGAGGCAATGCATTTTATGTTCAGTGCCCAGAATGTAATAAGTGTGTTATTCCATTCACGACATGTCTCAGCCTGAGTTATGAAGAGAAGGGGATGTTTCCTCTGTAGGGTAATTTTCCATTTTTTATCCATTTTTAAAAACTGTCAAACAGTTGTCATGAAGGAAAAGCATTTTTAGTTTATCACTGAAGCTTGAAACCTGTTAAATGTTAAAGTGGAGCACTACATATAGTCCCAATACAATGAGAAGAAGCTTAACTGTTTGAAGTCTGTCTTTGTGGAGATTATACCCTGGCAGAAAAAGACAATAGAAGAGTTTTGCCTTGGGAAAAGGGAGATTGACAGGTCTGCATGTTTTTCTGCAATCAATATTGTAGACAGAGCTCTTCTTACACGGTGGGGTTCAATTAAAGAAAAAAAACAAGAGAATTTGGGGGAATTCCCTAAAGAGTTCAAATCCTTCCCGGGAGGAGAGAATGTTTTTTTCAAGATGAGCCTGCATGAAAAATTCATGCAGTGGATGGATACATTCATACAAAAAGAAATTTAATAAATAAATAATTGTCTTAATTCTTACTGCCTCATATAGCAATTGCACATCCATATTGACCACTTTAGTTTGCAGAACTAGTCCTTAGTGTAAACAAGTGTAAAATTAAATCATCCAGAAAAACAAAATAAGGCAAAAGGTCATACATGTTAACTGAAGCAAGTAGTTCATACTAAAGTCTCTCACAACATCCAGGAAATGCAAAACTGCTACATGCAGCCAAGAAGCTGGTACAGAGATGAACACAAAGAGACAGACAAAACACAGCATCAAAATGGGTGATAAGCAGAGATTTGCAGCCATCAGGAAGGAGAGAAGAGGAGGCAGCTGCAAAGACAGGAGGCCGGAAAAGATAGACGAATTGAGCTGGAAATATATACAGTTATGATAACGACTATGAAAGCAATTACATGAAGTTGCAATTAGCTAGCTGTACTCGACAGCTATTCAGTCATACTTGCATCTCTCTCCTCCTTTTCTCTCCATATTGACTGCATGGGAAGTCAGTTTTCTTTGTTGGACAAGAACTATGTACCAAACACTTGGGCTGGGCAAATGATGTGCCAGCCTGATGTAGGGTCTCTGCATCTCCAGTCCATGGAGAAATATAAGAGGACAGAACCTCAGTGAAAGATCACAAAGCACAGCCTGCAACTCCACTGCACTCCTTCACCACTAGGAAAACAGAATCAGAGGATTAACTGTAACGCTTTTTTCTAGTAATTTCTGTGTCTCTGGTCCCTGTCATTTCTTCTCCCTCACCGTTTTTTCCACTTCTGCATGGTTGTTTTCTGTGTCACCTCAACATAATTTTCTTTCCTCAGCCAATTCTTCCCTCACCTGCAGCTCCGTGCACAGTTCCAGTAATCTCTGTTTGCTTTCCTTTTCTGCACCTTTCCCCACCTGCCCTCTCCCCTGCCCATGTTCCCTGCTAAAAGAAACTTTTCTTTGTGTTTCTTTCACAATCCCTCTCTTCACAGTCATCTCCTTTGGTTATGTGGTTCTGTCTGCACTAAGGAAAGCCCTAGGACATAAGGTTGAAATGGCCTTTTTGTCAGTCACCAAGGTGAGCAGCTCCAGTGCTGGCATAACCCTGACAAATTGCTATGAAAAGGCAGATAAAACATTGTAAGAAAAGTCTCACAATTGCTGGCCCTTGTTCTCACAGGACACTTCAACTTATGAGATGTCTGCTGGAAATGTAATACTGCAGAGAGGAAGCAGTCTACGAGGTTCCTGGCACAACTGGTGAACTAACTAGGGAAGCTGATCATGAAATGATAGAGGTTTTGATTGCTGGAGAAGTAAGAAAGGGAGTCAGCATAACTGCTGACTTGGACTTTATGGAGGCAGACATTGGCCTGTTTAGGACCCTGGTTGAGAGAGTCCCCTTGGAAGCCGTCCTGAGGGCAAGTTGCACATTCTTCAAGAAGGAAATCCCAGAGGTGCAGGAGCAGACTGCCCCCATGTGCCAAAAGACGAGCTGGTGGGGAAGTCTGGCCTGACTGAACAGAGAGCTTTGGCTGGAACAAAGATAAAAACTCACCTTTGGAAGAAGGGGCAGCAACTTAAGAGGACTACAAGGATGTCATGAAGCTGTGCAGGGAGAAAAAAGGAATGTCCAAAACCCAACAAGAACTTAGGGATATAGTTTTCTGATGAACTTGGCAGTGTGGGTTAATGGTTGGGCTCAATGATCTGAAAGATCTTTTTCCGCCTAATCAATTCTATGATTCTATGATGCATCTTCTTCTCCCTTCTCCAAAGGGGGCTTCCAGAGACTTGATCTGAGAGTTTCCCTTGAACTCCTCCCAGTGACAATAAGCTTAGCTTTCTAGGCAGACTAAGTAAATACGAGGAAAAGCCATGCTTCCCCTCCTCCCCTGTGCAACAGGAATCATCTTAGGAAATAATTTTTTTGTCTGTTTTTTAAAAAACAAAACAGAATCAATACTCTTCCACGTATGGTGCTACAAAAGCCATGCTATGGTATGTCTCATGATTGGGTTAATCATTCTCAAGTGAAAGAATAGCATTATGTAGTAGAAAATACTATTTTTTAAAGAGTAATCTAAAAACTAGAGGCTGATAGTTGTGTTTAGTTATAGAATACATTAAACTGCATTGCTTAATCCCAGAGTGTGTCCCTTACTACACTACTTGATTCGTCATGAAAGAGCCCCTCTGGGAAGGAGACTGGTGAGTAGGAGACCTGCATGGTCTTTGCAATGGCAAAGACAGGTTTTGGCAAATAGTGCTTAGATAGATAGCTAGGTTTATGTGAAATAACCTGAATATCTGGTTTATAAATCTGTAAAATTCATCCTTGGCAGTAAAAGGAGAAAGCTCATGTGCTTGTACGTTTTTTAAGATCTTGTCCAAAAGACCCTACTACAGAAAACCCATTTAATCTACCTTAGAGGGATAAAGAGCTGAGTCAACCCTGCTATGATTTGAACCTATCACTCCAGGGAGCCTAATTACTGCAAATGTGTCACTTAGACCACTAAACCCTTCCCTCCTGCTCTAATCACCTCTCAAAGAGTCCCTTTTGATCCTAGAAGTTTACGCAGCACCTGTGATAAAGGCAAAGTATTTAACAAAGTCTCTGTAAGAGGAGTATAACGTTATTCATATTGCAGCAGGTTTAAAAGAGCTGGGCAAGGATGAGAACATTGTGTTGAAACAAAGATTATAGTAGCAGCACAGTGAATTGCTTCTTAGCTCCACTCTCTTTTCCTTCTGCTACGCAATGGAAAAACGGAGCAAGAGGAATGCTGAGCTATATTGCACTTGCTCCCACCTTGTTTGTTGCATGCCTAACCATGTGTTTACTTTCATCTCACATAACTCAGCCACAGGCTGGTGAGCTGTGAGGCTGGAGGGTGACAGCTGAGTGAGCCTTGTCCTCCTCTGTACCTGTGTCAAGTGTCTCCAGGAGCCATGCAGTCGGGAGTGTTCCTGATATGGGCTTATACTTGAACATCTGTGCTGCAGGAGGCTTGGTGTGTGGGCACTGGGGAGGGCATGGGTGCTGCAGGGTAGCAGCTGAAAAAATATCTCTAACAGGGGCTGCTAGTGACAGCTCCTTGATTTTCTTTGCTTATCTCAGGATGTTGGTAGTATTTCTGAACAGTTTAGAAGGCAGAAGTGAAAGCTGATGAGAATCTCTTGACAAGGTTCCTGGTTGGAGGTGGAAGGAAAAGCACGGCTGAAGAATAAAAGGAAGACATTTTTTTCCAAACTCAGCTTTTAAAAAAAATACATCCCATGCTCCTACTTGGAGATAACATTGCAGCTAATAATTTTGCTTTTTATTCCCTGGGTGAAAAAGGAATTTTTTTCCTTCCCTTTCTTCTTCCTTTACCTGAAGGGGATGCATTGTTCTACTGACATGCAGATAGACTAAATTTGAAATGCTAATGGACTGGCAGTGTTTGCAATGGGGTGAACAGTTTTCTGCTGGAAGGCTGGTTGGCAGGATACCGTCCTGCAGTCATTGAATCATTGCACTGAATCACAGCCATGTTGGCAGGATCCCATTCTGAGGAAGTTCACAGTACTGTCAAACACCTGCTGTTGCCATTGAATGGTATTATGCAAGATCTGAAATTCTATTTATCGAGATCCCTATTTGATTTCTTTTTTTCCCCCTCCTTTTCAGTCACCAGTCTCAAATGACTGCATCAAAACCTATTCCCAAGAGCATTTTAACTCAACCTGATGCCAGGATACCAGTTCTCATAGGGTGAAAATCTGTTCTACTTTGTGTCGATGCAGAGATGCCAAGGTAGCACAGGATACAAAGACATGCAAGCATTCCTACAGTGTGTGCTCTGTAGTGTTACTCAGGTGAGAAGACCAAACAGACCTTGACTCACAGAAGCCCAACCATCTTTTCTTTCTCTTGAAAGCCCTGTTTGTACAGCCTGGTGGGAAAGTGCACTACTGTAAATAAGTTTTATCTCCTAGTCTTCTTAGAGATAGTGATTCTTTCAAGTTTGAGCCACCATGATGGGAAGCTTGGCTTATGCACACCTAGAAAGTGAAGAATGCCAGATTATGAGAGTTAGAGAGCAAGTATATTCTTCTCTCTAATAGCTTATAAGATACAGCAATTTAAACTGGAATTTCCCTGGCTTGACCTATACCTTCTGTCCATACAGTCCATTTCACCTTGATGTTTTGGGGCCTTTTCTCAAAAGCAATAGCTCCAGCCTGTCTTTTTGACTTTGCTGCCAAGCTCATCTGGCATCAAGCAGCTCTGTCACATCTGTGCCCCAGGGCAGCCCCAGCCATCCCAACTCTCCAGCCACTTACATCATAAGCATATCTTCTCTTTTTTTTCTATGGGTTTGCCCTCCTCTTTCCTACAATCCTTTAATTTCGGGTATTCTACTCTGCAAACACCACTCCCTCGCTCACTCTTTCCTCAAGTGATGGATCTGGTCTCTGCACAAGAAAAGTCTCTTCCTGTACAAACTAAAATATCTGTTTGGCTAGCAATTCATTAGGAGATGTCAGCAAGTTATGCCAGACTACAACAGAGCTCTTCCTGTCAAAGCCCATTCTTTCCTGCTTGTTCTTTCTTAAGCCGTTGGATAACACCGATACCTTGCATCAAGCTCACAGTTTGGCTGTGAGTTTCTCTTTGGCTTCTCACATACAACCTCCAGTTTAAAGTTTTACCTCTTTTTTTAAGTAAAATCAAAATCCAGACTTGCTTATCCAGTTACACAATAAAAGTCTCAACCAGGAGCTCATTAACTTGGGTCTCGGTTCTTGCAGCATCCTTTTCCTTAACAGTAACGCAGTCTTCCTTTGCCAGTATTCCTCTGAGCACCATTGCAAAGATCATTTTCATAGCCTTTTTGCCCATGTCACCTCTGATTGTGAATCCGTCTGCTGGCTGCCCTTTGCCTGTTATGTAAAGGTATTGCTTGTCCCTGTGCTGTGATCTTATTTTTAATGCTTTAAACGTGATTTCTGTCTCCCATTTACTCATGGCTCTAGTCTCTCATGCCCCCTTTGAATCTCAGACTAGTCCCTTTTCTTTCATACCATGTTCTCCTCCATGATAACCCTTGGAGTTTCAAACAGCATCTCCCCAAACAGCTGTAAAAAACACTTTATTGTTGTCCTTGAAATCCCTCCTCTACACTCACCATGTACAGGAGAGTTACAAAAGCCTTCACAGAGTTAGGATGGCAACAAGCTCTTCATGACAACCAAGAATTCGTCTCCAGCTGTTCATTTCCCTCTTCCTTTCTCTTACAGGAAGTCAACATCTCTTCAGCAGATTGTGACACCATAGGATTTAACTACAAAAAAATATTTGCAAGAGGTATCTAAAAAAACCCCAACCCCCAACCAACAAAAAACGCCCTATGAAAAACTGCAAGCCACACACAAAATTTAACACATGTATTTGAGAACAGAGCCCCACAAGTAGTTTGTATTTGTAGGAGGGATTTGACTGAACCTGCAACTGTGGTAACAGACATCACTTGCTGGGATATCAGCAATTAGGCTATCAGCAATGCAGAACTGTGTCCAAAACCACTTGCTCCTCTCCAGTCACGTGTAGGGCCTGTGGCAGTGCAAGGACTTGAACTGCTCTCACAGATTCCCACTTAGTGCCAAGCACTGAGGCATTAATCATCTGCAAAGTTGCTGCTCTGTGTTCAAGCTGATACAAGCTATTCACTTCTAAGTAAAAGCGTGGAAACAATGGCTTTAAAACCAGGAACTAGATAGTAATTAACATGACCTGTCTATCACCCAGATTATTAAACTGCATTATAAATGTTTTGTTGCTGAAGATTAATTATGTAAATCTTTACAGGAGTCTCACACAACTGAAGGAAATATTAATGTTTGTTCATCAGCTCTGATTTCTTCCTCTCAGCTGCTTCCTAAAGGTTATTGGAGTTATAGTCTGCCATCAACACCACACAATTGCCATTGACAATAGTCTCAAAGTTTTGTGCTGTGAGTAGCTAACATCTCTGTGTGCATGTGGTTGGCTAGAGCTTGTAGTGGTACTTCAGGCAAACACTGAATCTACAGACATGGCAGGTCAGGAGCTGCAGCTCTGGCTATGGTAGCATCAACTATAACCTGCTCCTAATTCTATGATCATGAGTTGCCAGGTAATTAATGAAAAATGTTGCTAAGTGAAGAATAAAAGACCCCGATTTTTTAAGACCATTGGAACATTAAAAGATTTTTTTGATTACTTTTTCACTGTCTAACAATGATGCCCTTCAGAAAAGCAACTTTTAAGACTAACATGGACTTCACAGAGCTTTTTATGTGCTGCTGAAAACCAGAATCTTCTGATAAGTATTATTTCTGCTGAAAGTTTCATGAAGTTTAATGCAATTGCTTTCAGCATGTCAAAAACTCAATTAAAATAGGCTCAATTAAAAAAAATGTTTTTGGCAAGGTGGCATTTTATAAGCTCTATCCCTAAGTGAATAAGCAGAGTAAAAATGCCTCAATTTTTAAGTTCAATATGCATAACTATTACTTTAAATATGATTCACTAGAACTCTTTGAAAATGTTAAGGCAGGATTCTGGCCTCAGAGGTAGGAGGTTATGTATGTGACAAGTGGAATTCATCTCATTTAACGTTTAGTGCCCATCATGCCAAATCCACATACAAGCAAGCCCCCCAAGAAACTCCCTCTGCCCAGGAGAGGTACAGGCACCTTAAAAGTCTGATATATCTGTGAAGCCTTTAGGGTGAGATGAAATGCCTCTTCCAGACCATTAGCCCTAAAGGAAACTGAGATGTGAAGTGCAGATATAAATATTTTCGTTTGGGTAGAACAGCTGAGCTGTTCCAGTCATGGACACCAATGTTCCAAATAACCATAAAGCCCATATTTATACTTGACTTCCAGTTGATGCCTCTCTGTCAATAGTGCTAACATGAATTTGTGTTTTGGGATTTGTTGGAAATGTGCTAATGTGTTCAAGCTCCAGCTTCAGTTTTTGCCACCAACATCTCCACTGCTCAAAGTCACAGGATTTTGCAACCCTAGAGCTCTCCTGGACAGAAACAAAGCTGCAGGAGGAACAGCCCACTACAAATGCACAGTAAATGTTTCAGGATGAAAACAGCTTTTCCACTCATCTGGAAGGGACCTCAAATCCTTTCTGCTGTTAGGAAACAAGGAAGTAAGACATTTAAACAGGGAGCAACTCTGCCTTTTAAGTGACAAGGAAAGGTGAGCATAGTTGGCCGTGCAGTTTCAGGTTCAGGATTTCTTTTTTGTGCTCTAGACCTCAAAGCCATACGACAGTTTATTTTTGCTGCAGAACTGAGAGTCGTTCTTTTTTAAAAATCACTTTTACTAGAGATAAAACATGGGAAAATAACATGAGAAATCTGTGCCTTGTTTATCCCATGTATCCCAGTACATTGTTGACCCTGAAACATAAAGACGGAAATAAAAGATATCATTGATTTTCAGTTCTTCCCTAATGATGATGTTAACAGAAAAACCCAGCTCCCTTGTTTGTTTTATACAATCCCCAGGCATCTCCATGGCTCCTCAGGTGCCAAACTCAGCACTTATTAACACCCTGTTCCCCCGGGCTCCTTGTGGAACACTGTCGCTGCTGCTAGTGGCTTTCAGGCATAACTGCACAAAATCAAAAAACAAGTGTGCTAAAAAAAAAACCAAAAAAAAAGAAAGAAAAGCATGCAAAATTAACATGCGAACAAACAACAGGGGCCACTCAACTGATTATATTTTCACTGTCATGTTGTATTAATTAAAGCCTCCCATCCCTTAATTAAAATGAGGCAGCCAGAGAAACTCCACCATGTTATGCAGGGTGCCTGAATCAAAGGGTTGGTCTGAGGGGTCTGCAATTATGCTGCCAGGTAGTATCCAGGGCTTTGAGTGAAGAGATCATCCTGATCAATGGCGTTCAGAGCCTGGATCCAAATTTCCACAAGATATAGTCTTGTGACCCAAGGTTTAGGTCTGGCCCCATCTTTAATTAGAACTTGCTTTGGCTTTCCCTGATTCAGCTGCAATACTTGGCATGGACCTCCTGCATATTTAGATGGCAACTAATGAGGATTTTTATTAAACTTGAGCCTCGGCTGGGTGGGAGGCAGGAACAGCTTTTTAGCATCAGATGGAAAAGACTTTTGCCTCTGGAATATTTCTCAGCACGGAGCAAAGAACTCAAGGATGAGATGGTGATAGGAATGCTGTCAGTGCTGCCTCTAATGGGGTCTGCCTGGGGCATGCTGTTCAGTATCCCTTGGAAGGTGACCTTGATTGCTAACATTTACATTTTAGCAGCCATTTGGCATATTTGAGTGTGTCTACAGTAAAAAAACCCCACACAGTTCTTGAACAGACATAGCTGGGGTGAATGTCTTCAGTGCCACTGTCTCCTCTTGTCCTGCCATACTTTGGCATTTGCTATTTAGTCTGAAAGTGTATGCTACAAGAGCACCGTGGCACTGTCCCATCTTATTAATGCAGGTACTTGATCTCATCAGGCACTCTACGTACAGGCTGACTCAAGGTACAGTCAACAAATTAAAGGACTTCTCAAAACAGTTAAGTCATTCAAATCGGTAAGAATAGTGTTTTTGTCCAATGAACCAAACAGCTGGCCATTATTATTTGCATTTGGTGTGATTTATCAGCCTTGGACATGTGGGAGAGATTGTAGGTGTCTGCCAGAGGTATTCCTGGGTCAGATCCCAGGAAGCTTTGTGACTGCAGCTCCTGTCATTTCCTTACCCCACAGGATCTGTCTTGCAGAAGGTGGGGATTTGACAATAGCTCCCAGTCCTTATTGCCACATGTTTCAGAAGCTCAGCAGATGGCTGCATGCTCCTACCACCTGGACAAAGGGTCCTGATGCCCTTCTAAACAAATGGCATTAGCACCTCTGAGGGACAGGCCAACCCTCTGATGCTGATGTGCTTTAACTCACAAAATAAGGATGGCTAAGAGCACACATGGGGCTAGATATGATGGCTTACCAGATGGGTGGTAATTTTTTAAGCTGCAAAAGCTTTCAATTAAGTAATCATAAGGTAAGATCTTCAGCCAACATAAGAATCATTTGATTTGTTTTTAATATAATTGTAAAAAAATAGGAAATTAAATGTTTAGGCCATAGCGTGTGCCAATCCTTTTATTTACTTTGCAAATAAGAAACTCCCTCTCCCTTTCGTCTCTGCTGCTGCAAGTTCAATCACTTATCAAAATGGTGATGCCCTTTGTCCTGGCACATTACTGTAATGGTAAAACATATGTTATATTAAATATTAACCAACTGCTAATTGGAGCATCATTTGGCCAAAGAAAGAGGTGGCTTCATATTGTCAAGTCATTTTTAGTCTTCTTAGCATGTTCTACAATTTGTTTATCCTGTTACCCTGCCTCAGTTAGCCTTGAGCTTAAGGACGATTGTGACATCTCCTGAAATCAGGTTTGTACTTCCTTTTGCATCCCAGTTTATGTACATTGGGACTCTCCATTGTGGGCAATGTTGCCTGGGGTGTGAGCTGGCAGATTGAGCTCCGCATTTCAGTTCAGGTCGCCAACTGTCCTCCTAGGTGAACATAGGAAAAACCACTTAATTTACCCTGTACTTCTGTTTCCCAGGATTAAACTACAGGAGGAGAACCACCGATGTTGAAGTTTTTAAGGCTGTCCTCTCACTGCAGGTCATAGGAAAAAAACATGCATTGTAAAATGCCATGCTGGGAAATCTTTGTCAAAATCATTGCATCCAGTTATACTGTTGACAAATTCTTAAATATGAGATTAGTTCATTGAACATACCTGGAGATGATGAGTGACTTACAGGCTAAAATGACAGTGTGAGATGAATAACTGTCTGATTAACTGAATGGTGGTGATTTTTTCAGAACAAGATGTGTAACAGCACCCTTTGGATGTCAGAAACCTCAGGCCTTAAAATAGTTCCCAGGTTCATGAGCAAAACAGGCTTCTCACTGAGAGCTGTGGGTGGGGCAGCCACAGGGAGGGACTAGTGGGAGGACCTGCATGGTTTAAAGGATGATAGAAGTTCAACCCACGAGGGAAAAGCGCAGCACATGCTAGAAACTCTGGCCATACTGCTGTCTTGTCACTCTTTATCTTTCCTGATGCCAGCAGAGAGATGTAAAAGTTAGCAGTGGAATTAATAATTAACATTCCCCAAGCTTCTTGGATGTGATCCTGTTTTTGCAGCTCCACATGTACTGGACTGGACAATGTCTAGTCTCACAAGTCTGGCCCCATGGCCCGTGTTTCACCCAAATGCTAATGGTGGTAGTAAATCTCTGAGTGTTCAGTGCAGAAGTCAACCACTGTAAACTCAGGGTTGGAAAGAAACTCTTAATGAACAGTTTGTCCCCTGACTGGGAGCTCTCCTTAAAGCAGATACCTTCCTTACTAAGATAACTGAGTAGGGTGGATGAGGGTTCTTTGTTCCATTTTGTGCAATTCCTCTTCCCCTGAATTAGAAAGAACAGGCACAAACTGAGCCTCTCTGTGTTCACTTCCTTCCTTGTTGCCTGTAAGAGTAGAAGACCCTTCTGGAAGATTTTACTACCAAGAGATTAGGGTTTTCCTCTTAAGCTGGGAAAAGGCATCTTTCCCAGAGACAGTTTTAGATATTTTCTCCTCCTGAGCTCCAGAGAAACTCTCCCTGGTATGAGAAAAAGGTAAGTCTTTGCAGACATGTTCGAAGGCCCCCACAGAGAGAGGGTGAGAGATGATATGAACTCTGAGAAGAACAGGAGGAGTGTCTTTTTCCAGGCCCGATGTTTGAAATGCCATTAGGGTTAATGTTCTGTAATTCTAGTGTTTTGGACTTTGGAAATAAGTTACAATCCTTCCACTGCCTGGCGTTTTGGGGATACCTGTGCAATATCTTACTTCACACTGTCCTAAAGCATGAATGAGAGAAGACCCACTGAGGCACCTCTGTTTGGGGCAGGAGCCTGGGCTGACCATCCTGGCCATACAGCCAGGCTTGGATATCAGGTTCTAAGCTGAGCCAATGAAAAATGCTGACGGCTGCAGTCAGGAAACAGTGGGGCAGTATGGTCTGAAGAGTTATCCCAAAGTTAGAGTCACTGAGGAGCAACTCAACCCACAGAGCCTGTGGGGCCAGATCCACTATTAGCACACATCTGGATTTGGTTACTCCACACAAGCTGTTATAGGAGGAAGACATTAAACATTAGCCTGGACATTTCAATGTCTAGAAGACTTGGGATTTTTTTTTTCCTGTTTTAAAGAACTCAAATGTCCTGTTATGTTTCTGCAAAGAGTTAATTCCCTGTTAAGAAAAATAGTGCATTAAAAATATTTCCATTGTGCAGGCCCCAAACTTTTGAGATACTTCAGCAAGCTATGAGGAAAACTTTAGGATAGAGTCTGGCTGAGCTGTCAGATTGACTGCTAGAGGCACAGCTGAGTTTCAAATGGACGAGCAGTGTGCCTGTGAGACACGTCCCAGAAAAGGACGATGTTTGACAAGTGAAATGTTTTTATTTTATGATGGAGAACGAGCAGAAACATCAGGCAGGTAAATCGGCCTGTCAAGCATGAGAGTTCCTGACTGACAGCCTCATCACCTGCTCTGCCTGCTCAAGAGGATCCAACATTCATTCTACTGGAAAGCAAATGTTTAAATTGCTATTTGCTGACTTTTCACTACTGATTATAATTGCCACGTGCAGGTTCAGAAGAGCAAAGGGAAGCTTTTTCTTTGAAGGGAGGGGAAAATGGGAAGTGACACTTCTTGATCCAAACAGAAATGATGGAATCTGGAGCAGGTTAAAAAAGGACTGCAAATGGTCAGAAATGAAACAATCTGAGGGAGAGAAGCAGGACTAACACATTTACCAAAGTCTTTAATTAAAATCTCAATATACCAATTAGAATATAGTCAAGGATTCACTCTTACTAATATGCTCTTGCAATGCAAGTATCTTTATATTAGAAATTTTGAAAACATAGCACTGCATTTTGGGGCTGTTTACTACCATGCTACAATACAAACATGTTGGATTTCATATTTTGCTGAGTTCTACAATAAAGGTGTCCAAATAAACAAGCAGACTAGAAGGAGAGCACGAGGACATTGGATAGTGTGGCACAAAGTTGTTTACCCGGCTGAATTGTGAGATGCCTTCTTTAGTCACAAGTACAAAAGCCACTAGTGAATGTGTCCTTTCAGCCTGGAATGGGTGAAATAAAAAAACATGTAGCACAACATCATGTATTTTGTATGGGCTGTATTCAGCAAAGTGTTAAAATGTGCTTTAATCTATTACTACTCAGCAGTTAAGTATTTAACTTGCACTAAAATCCAGGAGAAAAGATGTGCTGAATCAGATTCTATACACTGAATATTTTAAAGCAAAATTATTTTGGCAATGCTTGTAAAGACTTAAAAAAACTTTATTTGCACATTTTTGAGAAATCTCTACTTCTCAAGCCCGGGTTACTGCAAGGTGAACTGTACACAGCTCAGAAGGAAAGAAAGATTAATCAATCCAAAGTGATTCAGAAGATGTTCAGAATAACTTTTCTGTACATAGGAAAAGGTCTCAGCTTTGAAGTCTGCTATATGGAGAATATTCAGGGCTAAAGACAAGAGCTATATATCTTGGCAGAAGTCTTTGAAGTTCCCTTTCCACCACTTTACACAGTTCACATTTCTAATCAGTAAAATCATAAGGTATTTGATCCTCAAGCAAAGCTTGGCACAAAACTGAGCCCTGCATGCAGCGGCAGTGAAAACAGAGTAACCCCAGGGATGAGAGCAGGGAGGATATTTGGAAAGAAATAAATAGGCAGGATATCCAAAATGGCAGCAGCTGGAAGCTGCTCCAAGGTGGGATGTCAGGATGAACCCCCTGGGAGATGTGATACTGCACACAGGGCAGGGGAGGAGGTCAAATGTGCAGGGCCCCGCAATTTGTCAGACAGCTAACACCATCATTACCTGTGTGTGTGTGTGTGTGTGTGCACGCAGGGATGCTGGCCTATAAATTACACTCACAAATTTCCAGGCTAAATGTCCTCTTATTGGCATCACAGGGCACTGCACCACTACACCCCGCTCCTCTTCAGCCTTAGGAGATATTGTTTTATAGTGAGCAATAAAAGTTAGCTCTCACAGTGTGAGCCTGAGGATGAGTCACTGATGAAATCAGCAGTGATGTCAATAGTTTGGAATTTTCTGCAAATTACATATTTTTCCTTTTTTTCTGACATCACTGGAAGGAAGAGCATAGGAAGAAGTCTGGGTTTGAAAAAGGATGTAGAAGAAGAGAAGGGGTCTGAGGGTGGAGCAAGTGAGAGAGACATGGAGATGAGTAAGTCCCTTATTACAATCAATACCCAATGTCAGGTTCAGGAGGGAGATGTTCAAGACCCAGATGTTTTTCAAGACTTCTTGTCAAGCAAGATTCTGTACTGCCTGCACTCATGCTGGACCTGTCCATTATTATGCTTTTTGGAAAGAGCCCTTCTATTAGAGATTTTCATGCATCAGGAGCACAGGCACACCAGCCTCAAACCACAGGCACCACTAGCAGAAGGCAACACTTTAACAACATCAGTGGGAGAAAGGAGGTGAGAGGACACAGAAAAGGGAAAATCAGAGCCTTCCTGTTCCCAGTGCAGACAGGATCAGGCCCAGAAGGAAGGAAAACCAGCAACTACTTCCATAAGGTGACTGCAGAGAGGAGATCTGTCCTATTGTCCTGCTGTCGCCAAGAGCATCACAGTTGTATTGCTTTGGCTTTCCCACAGCCCTCCTGGGCTCAGGAAGAAGGCTCTTTCTTGCAGCTGGCAGCTGCCACTCTCAATGCTTCCAGGACTGGGAAACAAGGAATTGCAAAAGGTGCTATTTGTTGAAATGAGACAAAGCCATGAACCTTGGTGGTGGCATTACCACTCCTTAGGCACACTGTTGTGCCTCAGTGATCTTGGGAGTGGGAACAGGAAAGGCTAGTGAACACAGCAAAAATAGCAACACTGTGAAATGTAAATATGTTTAAAATTTCCTACATAAGCTGCACCTAGCACTTTCCTAATAGTTCAATACTCCCATTTCTCTGGATCTATGTCTTATTACTCCTGAAATGGTCATTTCTTTATACCTTAATGAAAAACATCAGCTACTGCACTGGTGCCTCCTCTGATAACCAATGAGGAGAGTTAGCATTGAGATGGCAGGTAACAACTGCAAGGTAATGCACACTGATAGACACCATTTGAACTACCCATATACATTGCCGGGTTCTGAATTAGCTGTAACCATTTAGAAAAAAGGCCCAGACAGCTCACTGAAAACTGCTGGTTTATGCTGTCCATTGTCTCAGACTCTATGGGCGAGAATTTTTAGTATTATTTTTGTGCCATTGTATAAATTGAAGACCTTTGTTCCATTCTGGTTATTTCAGATCCAAAAAGAGATACGGTAAAAATAGCAGGGGCCTGGGGACAGGTGACAAAGAGGATTAGAGGGATGGAAAAGCCAGTGTGTAAAAGAGATTGAGACATAGGATTTGTCACAGTTCCAGGGTTAGCTGCTCCTCTGACCTCTTTCTAGCACAGAGACATGCTCTGCTTCTTCAGGCCCCTGTGGGAGTCTGTCTATCTGCTTGTCCCTTCTCTGCTAACAGCTCCCTGACAGCTTAGTGAACATCT
The DNA here is from genome assembly GCA_035221455.1 of Xenops minutus. Classification (NCBI taxonomy): domain Eukaryota; kingdom Metazoa; phylum Chordata; class Aves; order Passeriformes; family Furnariidae; genus Xenops; species Xenops minutus. Next base: position 80,201,436 of record JAWWEE010000105.1, on the reverse strand, counting down.
TTCAAGGAACTTGCTCTTTAATGTCCCAGCATCCTTGGGATCTTTTGACTCCTGGCCTTGGCAAAAAAAATCTATAGCTGAACACTAGAAATAGCATCCTCCCAACTCTGGCTGTCTTGTCATGACCCCTGACATGCTAATTGGTCATCTGGAGGCACTGTGCAGCCTTCCAGCTAGTTCCCTGTTATTAAACTAAGCCAATGTTTGCATAGACTAATCTCCACTGCCACCCCACCATATACCTTAATTCTTAGAGACTTACAAAGCAACCCTGCATCCTCCACCAGGTGGTTCAGTGGTGGTGACTCACACCTTAAACTTTTTTCCCTTTTTAGAAATGGGGATAGGTTTCCACTTTTCCAGTCAGTGGGCCAGACTCCCATGACTTCTCAAATATGATGGACAGTGGCTTAGCAACGTCCTTTACCAGTTCCCTCAGGACCCATTAATGCATCTTATTAGGTCATGGAATGAATCATAGAATTGTAGAATGATTAGTGTTGGAAGGGACATCAAAGATCACCTAGTTCCAACCCCTCTGCCATGGACAGGGATGCCATTCACTAGATCAAGTTTCTCAAGGCCCCAGTTCAGCCTGGTCTTGAACACTTCCATGGCTAGGGCATCCACAACTTCCCTGGGCAACCTGTTGCAGTGTTTCAACACCCTCTGAATAAAAAATTTCTTCCTAACATCTAATCTAAACCTGCCCTCTTTCAGTTTAAACCCATTGCCCCTTATCCTGTCACTATCTGCCTGTATAAAATGCCCCTTTTCCTGCTTTTTATAAGCCCTCTTAAGATACTGGAGGACTGAAATGAGATCTCCATGAAGCCTTCTCTTCCCAAGTCTCATGGACTTGTGCACCTTCAGGGTCCTTAGATGGTCTCGAACCTGATCTTCTCCTAAAGCGTGCAGTTCTTCATTCCCAATTCCCGCCTTTGTCTTCTGCAACTTGGATGGTGTGGCTGGAGCACTTTCTGTTGAAGACCAAGGCAAAATGTTGAGTATTTCAGTGTTCTCCATGTCCTGGGTAACCAGGTATCCAGTTTCTTTCCAGAGAGGGCCCATATTTTCCCTAGTCCTCCTTTTGTCACTGATGTACCTATAGAATCTTTCCTTTTTGCCTTTGACATCCCTGCCCAGATTTAAGTCTATCAGGGTTTTAGTGTTCATAACCTGATCCCTGACTGTTCAGAAAATTTCTCTGTATTCCTCCCAAGCTAGCTGTCTTTGCTTCCTCTTTTTTGTTTGAGTTTGTCCAAGAGCTCCTTGTTCATCCATGCAGGCTTCCTGGCACTTTTGCCTGACTTACTTTTGATGGAATGTCTCTCTCCTGAGCTTGGAGGAGGTAATCCATGAATATCAACAAGCTTCCTTGCGCCTTTCCCTCCAGGGCCTTATCCCACAAGGTACTCTACCAAGCAGATCCCTGAAGAGGCCAAAATTTGTACCTGGAAGTCCAAGGTATGAGCTTACTATGTGCCCTTCTCACCACCCTGAGGAACCTGAACTCCACCATTTCATGGTTGTTGCAGCCAAGGCTGGTCTTAAGCTTCACATTCTCCACCAGCCCACCTTCTTGGTGAGAATAAGGTCCAGCATTGCACCTCTCCTCACTGACTGCTGTGTCATTTGGAGAAGGAGTTGTTATCAATGCCTTCCAGGAACCTTCTGGATTGCCTGTGCCCTCCTGTGTTGTTCTTCCAATATATATCAGGGGACAGTCATGGGAGAGAGATAAAGGCAATGGATGACTTATATCAAATCCGTATCTCAGAATGAGACAAGGTGCATGGATGTGGAGGGAGGCCAGATGATTAGCTAAGGTGAGGTGTAAACTTTTTATAAAGTAGAGTTTCTGTATAGTTGAATTTCTGTATGGGTATCTGTAGGTGACACCAGTTCATTCCCATCTATTACAGCCATCAGTGGGGAAAGGGCAGAGTTTCATACTGACTGGCTACTCATTCGCATTGGAAGGCTGTGGGACTCAGGATCAGTCACCTCCATCATCTAAGATATGGACCATCAAGGCCTGAGGATTAGATCTGAAGGCTTAGGAGGTGGCAGGCACTGCCATGAAAAGCCTGGTGGGGGGAACTACATATCCTCTGCGGCTCCTGTGTAACAGGACAGATATCAGCAAGCAGGCAAGAGAAATTGCTTTTCTCTTCCCCACTCAAAGCTACATGGATGAATGTGCATGACCAGGAGAAGCCTGCCTGAGGCTGTTGTGGTCCACAGGGAAGGTTGACTTAAGTACTTCTGAGATACTGAAAGAAAGCCACTAGGCTTGTTTCGAGCAAACCTAGAGGGCTGAATCAAAACCACCTAGTGTTCCTTATTTACCAGGATGTTCCAGGTTAGTTTGCTGCCATCAAAGGTAAAGCAGGCACTGAAGAGTGAAGAAGCAATCAGTAATTCTGCCAATATATAAACTTTCTAGATCTAAGTGCTCTGGTCTGTGAATGATTTTGTACCCTGACTTGGTGTCAGTTGGTGTCTCAACCAGTTCAAGAGAAAAAGTTGTGGCATAGGTCCACTTTTGGCTCCCAGTTGCTCACATGTGTCAAACATCAACCTGACGCCACTGAGGTGTGAGTTGCTCTCTTCCTAGGAAAGCAACCAGGAAAAAAGTCAGAAGAGATCATCTTGTAAGGTCAACCAAATCCTTGTGAAGAGTTAATGAAGAAAGATGTTACTGTAAAAAATAAAGAATGAGTTGTGCCTTCAAATCTCCTCAATGATGGAAATGTGAAAATCTCCTAATTTTTCATTTTTTTTATATTAAGTCTGTTTTGTAGAACTGCCCTTCTTTTCTACAGACACTTACCACAGTACATACCCTTTCTTCCTTTGCTGTCATAAATTATCTTGTGGATGCTCCCTCTGAAGTTACCAGCTGTACTTTTGCTATTAATCTTGGCTCTGACTTTTTCTAGAGTGTATCTTCTTTGCCGATCCATCTCAGGCAAGAAAGACAGCTTTGGTAAGGGCTTTTCTCCCCTCAAGGGAACATGACTGTTAGCTGAAAAGTGTCCATAACAATGCACCTTTTAATGATGCTCCCCTTTGGCTTTTACTAGGCTCATTGCAAGACTTGTACTCCATTTTCCTGTAATAACTCAGGTTGGTGCTCCTGACAGTTACATCCTTACCAAGACTTTTCAGACTTGCCCCATCTGGAGCACGGAGATGCAGAGTGACTGCCATTCTCTGGGGAAGTGATAAGGGCTCACCTCTTCAGTGACCTGAAGTATTTCCACTGGGGATACGATCAGCAGCAGCCAGCAGAAGAGCACATGAATTAATGTTCCCTGCAGCTCCCTGGGGTGGTGTTATTCACTCCTTTTCCTACACATCTTTCTGCAGACCTGAGCACATATAGGGTTTATGCCATGTTTACCACCCTAACCTCTTCCTTTAGTGGACTGTATCAAAATAAAGTAAAAGAAAATTCACTTCCTATACTAGATGCTCAGACAAATAAGAGAACTCTTTAGCTGAGCGATTTTGGAGCTAAAATAATTGGTGTAACTGTACTCTGGATAAAAATATGCATGCAGGATGCAGTCAAAATGTTTATGCCCTTTACCTCCAAGTGACACATCTCTACCCAGTAATCTACAAGAATATTTTTTCAGCTCAGCCAGTGGAAAGAACTGGTGAACACTTGAGTGACCCTCATGTATATTTAATCTGGTAGGCAAGGGTGATGGGTGCACATGTGCACGTGCGCGCGCACACACACACACACGCATATGCACCAGCTGGTACCTAAAATTCTCCTATTGCTATATGATACTTCTGACATATTTTAAAATATTGCAGACTATACAAGCACCTCTGTACCTTGCATACCAGAATGGGAGGGGCAAGCAGGAGCAGCAAGTTAAGGCAAAGGCCATGCATAAAAATGTAGTATCTGGAAAAATGTAGTATCTGGAATTCTGTTTTATTTCTAAAGGCCAGTACCTGATTTTGTTAAATTATGTTAGGAGGCTAGTGTTTTCCCAAATCCAGGGGCACGCAGGCATGTTTGTTTCAGAGGTGATGGTAAGGCCTGCAAGGTAGAATGGAATTCAACAGCAGCCACATGGAGAACAGAAACCCGTATTTTGTTAAAAACAGAACAAAGCAAGACAAAACACCCTTCTCTGAACAGCAAGACATAGAAATGTGAGAACATCTCTTCCTGGAAACATTTAGTGAGTCCAGGTTTTCTGTCCTCATCCTGAAAATTCCTGAATCTACCAGTTTAGCATTAGCAGTCTTTCTCTTCCTCTCTTCCTCTTTCTTCATCACTCTCTATAACAATTAATCACCTATATTGCAGGGCATGTTACACCTGGCATGATATATTTCATATACTGATAAAACACGCAAGATCCCATAGAAGTTCCTCACCTTCCTGTTGCCTTAAAAATAAGCTCTCAAAAAAATCTTGAAAATTAAAGTCATGTGCTGAGATTGTAGACCACTATGGCTGTCATAGAAGTCCTGTGGCTGGCTGAGGTCACAAAAGGGACCTCTCAGAGTCTCCCTTGCAAGGTTCAATCACCACCCTCCCCTATTTCATCCTATTAAGCAAGGTAAGTAGTCAGGAAACTAAATACTTAGGACAGGACACCATTTATGTTGGGGATGCTACGCCATGATGTTAACATTATGCTGAAAGAGGAGGGTATTCCTGGACCAAATTGACCCCCTTTCTTTGGACATGGTCAGTGGAGGAATGGTCCTGGTGACACTACCTTCAGTGGCCCATTTCCTGGTGACCTAGTCAACCCATAGTATGCAGAGTAGGGCAATAGTAGTTCCTGCCTTGTGAGTGGTTACAATTATTCTCAAATTTTATTAACCTTAGGGCAAAATATTCCATTAAAAATAGATGAGTGTGTGCAAAGTTGGTAGCCTTCAAAAGTAGGGATGTGTATTTCTCCTATCAAGACTCAGTTAGCAACTACAGACATCAGGTACAAATTTTAGGGAAGTTCTCCCCAGAAAATCTAGGAAAACTGTAGTGCAATTTCTCATGTTTGAAGCACTGAATCCATTGCAAACAGGGATCAAACTGGTGATAAGTAGTATTCTTCCTTAAGGGAGAAAAAACCCCACCCCATTCTGACAAGGTAGAGTTGCAATAACTAATTATTAAAATAATCTACAGCTTTAGCAATTTCAGTCTTCTGGAGGAGATTAGTGGATTGCTTTTCAAATCATGCTGTAACCTTCCCTCTCAGTCTGAGACTATTAATTTTTGACAAGGTGCAAGGCCTGATTTAGTCTGATCTGATCTGATGGAGTGACCTATTTCTATTACCTGCTCCCTCACTCCTCCTGCTGCTCACCTCCCTGATGGCCACTGGCTAACTCCCACAGCTCTGCTAACAACAGCCTTTTCATTTCAGATGTTGGAAGAGTATCCGTAATGGTGAGAAGTGAACATAGTTTCTCAGCTCACAGGAATTTTTAAAGCCATTTCTCCTGTCTCACACACTTCACAGGACACTCTTACACAATCTCTTTTCCTTTCTTTGCTTAATGCGCTCACTCCCCCTGTAGCAGAAATGCCCCTCAAACATGTAAAACAATCCAGCTGCAGGCTAGCCCACCAGTTCTTTACACTTCTTCTTCCTCTCTTCCACCTGGCAACAGCTGAGGGTCTCTTCTCCTGCAGGACACCTGCCCTGGGAACATGGAGGGGCTGCAGGAAGCAGAGTGGGATCAGGGTGTATTTGCTCTTGACTTGAACTACTGCAGTCTGCACACATCTGGGTAAGTTTTTTTCTAGAACAACTATGTAGCATCCTGTCAGGCTGTGAACTTGACAGGTTCAGTCCATTCTTGGACTTCTTTTATGACTCATTCTGAGAAACAAGCCTAAAGCTTCAGCATTTCTGGGTTTTGCAAATCCACCTTCTTTTTCTTCCTTTTTTTTTTTTTTTTTTTTTTTTTTATTTCCCCCTGGGATTAATCTTCTTTTATTTGTTTGTTGGTGGTTTTTTGTCTGCACTCTGCAAGCTATTGCCCTTTTCAAACTGCTTGACAGAACACTGCTTCATGACACAATGTCGACAAGCAAAATGTTGAATGGTTAAATGCTATTTTCTAAACCAATATGGGACAGCTCACCCTCAGAAAATGGATGATGGCCAGAGAACCGGGACAAACACCATCACCACCTCAAGTCAATGCTGGCACTTGAAATAACCATGGGACTTAGGGTTCTAAGTGTCTTAAAACAGGATTTTGAGTCCTAAAGGCTATAATGGAAAGGTTCAGATTGTTTTATATCTAGTCTTTATACTAAGACAAACTGAAAGAGATTTGAGTTTTGTTATTGATTCTGACCTAAAGTGATATTGATATGAATTTTAAATGCTACGTCTAGTTAGAAAGGGTGCAATGATCAGTACAAATACAGTCTATTAATGCTAGTTCAGGCAATTTTGTATGTATTGTATAACATGATAAAAATTGGACAAGATCTTATTTGGTTTCTGTGTGTGAAGCTTTAGCAGGTATGTGCTTTTTAAGTTCTCATGTCTAATCAATATATCCTGGGTTTTTTGGATGGGTCACAGAGTCATTGCCCGAGGACTGATGAAGCTTAAATGCTGAAACTTTCCTTCCTACTGCTGTTTTCCTTTCCATTTCTGTATAATCATTGTCCTTCTAGAGAGATGAGGTATTGTGTATTGAGGAGCATACTCACAGGCCTTTTGTGTTTGCCTTCATAATGATAATAACAAAAGTACTGGTGATAGCAATAATACAAACAGTAATAAAAATCTAAATGCTTGTCCTGAATAGCACCCTATTGTGTCTTCTCTCTAATCTTTGTAAATGCTGATCATCTTTTGTCTTCCTAGAGCTAGAAGATGCTTTATACTTTCAAGTTTTTCTTCACAGAAACTCCTTTCAAGGTTGAGGCATTGTTGGAAGCTAACAACAGTGGCTTTGAAATATATCATTTAAGCTGGAGAGTGACAAACACCCTTCCCTGTTCCTGGGAGAGTAGCTGTGCTTTCACTTAATGAGGTAGCTGAAGACATCTCTGGTCTTTTTCCCACTTTGAGCCCAAGTGCCAGAGGCAAAATGGTGAGCTTTCCTTGCATGTGTGCGAAGATTTCAAGGTCTGTGTCTCTATGCACTTGCAGCTCCTGTCACCTTTCTGGAAAGGTCATTTTGACTTGCATAGTCATTAAATCCTCTCTCCTTTGTTCTACCCAGATCAATTCTAGGCCAATGCACTCATGACGCAATGTCTGATTTTTTGTAAAATGGAGTATGATGGTGAATATTGTTGGCAGGCAAAGGCTTGACTATATTCTGCTCCCTTTTGAGTGCATGGCATCTCTTCATGGTAGGGTAGCTGGGTCTCTGTCACCCTTACTCCTGTTGGCAACTTGCAGAGCAGCAAAGTAAGAGTACAACTGTGCCAGTTATGACAACTGCCTGGTTCAGTGGCACCAAGCAGCAGCAGACAAAGAAGTATCACTTAGTGAATTTTGCATGCATGGCAACAAGGAACTCTCCATCTATCCCAAAAGATGCCTTGACTTGAAAAGCTCATTTGCTTCATAATCATGGCTGGGTCTTCTGTGCTTCTTTACAATACACACTTCAAATATTTACTCCAAAAAGGCCCCTGAAATGAGACCCTGTGTAACATCTCTGTATGTTATATTCAGAGCATATGCTCAAAGAGAATTCTTACAAAGCCTTCTTCATGTGGTGCTTGGATAATGAATATGCCTGAAACTCTAAATATAGAGTAAATGTTGCATGCATATGGAAGAATTCATCCATGAGATATGCTACAGATTTATGATGCACAACTTATTAGGTTTTGTTATCGGATTCACCAACATTTCAATGAAGACAGATTGCCAAACAGAAAAAGAGACAGAGAAAATCCAGTCAATTTATTCTGAAGAATCTGTTCTTTCCGTAGAACATTTTACTGGGAGAAGCCTGTTTTAAATCAAGGCATATGCAATTGGTTTATGCCACAGTTTGATTTGATGGTACCTAGTTATCCTTCTCAAATGGCATTTATTTCATCAAAGCAAAGGAAACAGAAACTTGTCCAGAAATTGGAAGCCTCACTCATTAATCTAATGAGAGCTGTTCTTTCTTCCCATTTCACTTTCATGCCTGTTGGGGACAAGAAGGCTGTTTGTTTTATCATTGTTGTCCATACAGCTATCCCACACGAGAGAATCCATGATGACTGCATTTTTGAAAGAGTATGTCCCCAGGGACTGTAATTATTCATCTTTCAGGAGACACAAGATCTATAATACACAAGTGCTGCAGACAAGAACTAGTTTACAGGTTTATCTCATGACTGAAAGTATAATCCATCTTCCCTGGCATGATTTAGGAGGTGCTGCATAAGAAAAGAAAGAAAGTGGGTCAAGCCCATTTCAACTTGTATCCCCCTGTTCACATAGGTCTTATTCTGTTAATTTCTCATTGAAGAGAATTAACTCTTGAGTGAGCAGAAGAAATGGACCCTGTTTCCTGTATCCTTCAACACGTGTTGTAGCCATTAGGTTTATGCTTACACTGGGTTTGGACTCCCTGTGAGCTCTCTTGTCCCAGCAGTGACCCAGCTGGGCATCCACTCTGCTATGAGCAAGCAGAACAAGGAAACTCTGCTTCTGATGGAGATAGTGGCTTGAGATCTGGAAACCTTGACATCTTCAGGAGGTAAGAATGAAGCTATCAATAGAGAACCTGAGTGTATTAAGGGAATTTTCCTCATGGTTACATGGTAGGTCTAAGCCTCTGATCAGGGACTCCAAAACTTCCCATGTTTCCTCTGGTGAATGACACCTTAAGACACCTTCTTGTGTCTCATCTTCCTCTTTTGCCAAGAAGTCATTTTTCACTATCACCACAGAATAACCCTGTAGCTATCACTACAACTCCTTTCCCAGGGAAGTTTATTCTGAAGATGAGACCTAAGGTAATTTAAGCTTCTTGGAAGGAAATTTAGCATCTAAAGACACTGAAGACACAACATTGTAATCTCTCCATGCATCTCAATTTGGAAGTCCAAGTTCAGTGTTTAAGAGAAAATCTGAAGGGACATGGCTCCAGACTGAGAATTCATCTGCATAATAGTATGTCACATGTCATTGTATTGCCTCCTAAGCACTTATTTATTCACCTTCATTCCCACATATTTCTAATTTCCATATATGCTAAAATTCCCACAGGAAACAACCCATTCATCTGTGTTTGTTCTCCCCACACCCTACAATAACAATCTGTTATTCCTAAAGGGTAAACATAGCCTGTGTTTTTAGTTGAGACATGAAATGTTACTCAAGAACCCAAAAGATATGCATTTTCTATTAAAACCTTAGTCAAATCTACTTTCTGTGGTCTTATATACAGCCTTGCCTGCTCAAAGGCCATCAAGTACTATCCAAAAAGCTAATAAAGGTTTGTTACCATAGAGAGTACAGGGTCTCATTTTGGGTACATTAGGAAGCAGGCATCAGTCCTAGGTGCTCACATTGCAAAGTATTTCAAACACCAGAGTAAGACAGGCAGGAACAGTTAAACTGTGCTCCAGACATCTAAATTTGAGTATCTGTGTTTCAGCTGGTGTGGTAGATGACATTATTGATTCTGAAAGCAACAGAAGGAGCATACCTCTCTGCCTTGCTTTTGCCATTTGAGATTAAATCAGCTCTGTTGAGTCTTTGTAGGTAAAAGAGACTGAAAAGTTCTTAACAGACCCGTTTAAAATTACAAACAGCAGTCTTAAAGGGCCTAAATCCAACAAATGCAACGTTAGCTGCAGTTAGTAAATACCTCTGAAATATACTAAGATGGATGGATAGAAACCCTAAACCTAGGCTTCTTTGAGCATGTAAATCCAAATATCATTGTTGCACCTTGAGGCTGTCTCTGATTTGAATCCTGTTCCCTGATTAAAGGCATTCCAGGTAGACAGTGCTGGTATAGCCAGCAAGTCACCAGCCACGAAGCATGCCAGCAAGCCACCAGTCATTTGTTAGGCAGAATTACTGATTTTAGTAGGGAATCATCCTTTGAAATCAATATCGTGATCTGACCAATATTTAGGAAAAACAGCCTCATCTCTAATATTTCTAATTCCTTCGGTTATTAGCGTCTGAAGTGAACTAAATTAAAAATATATCTTGTTTTTTACCATTTCACATCAGTGAGCTTGCCCGCTGATTTCTATGATCCTTGGTATCACCATAGTGTCTAGGAGAATTTACATACAACTACCTTAACTTTCCTGGCTCATATGGACTCCTGTGCAAGGAAACAATAAGAGAAGGGAAAAAAAACAAACACAAAACCAACCAAATAAAAACCCCAAACCAAACCAAAACCCAAACCAAAACAAATGGGGGGGGGGGACCCCAAAGAAAATTTAATTAGATACTTTTCATGACTCTAAAGTCTTGCAACTTAGAAAAACAATGCACAACTAAATGAAATTTTGGGCTTTACCTACTCAGACCATATCTGCTAAACTATATATTTCTTCCAAAAATCTTACTCATTTGTTGTGAAAGCCTTTTAGGTTTTCAGCTCACCTTCATTTTCATGCCATTTTAGGATGGTAAATTGCAGGAGGAATTGATTTGTCTGGACTCATACATTACTAGTTCTCTGTGCCTGCTTCCCATATTACTATAGTTTCTCCCTGATATCTACCCTTTTTGACATTTTCCAGGGAAGCTGACCGCTCTGCTTCAATTTATTAAGTCCTCTCCATGAAGATATCAATTACCTCCTGGCAACAGGAGTATTATGTATCTTTGGGGATCAGGCATTTTCAAGAAAATTTTCAGAGTGAGGGACGCCACTTGCTGTTAGCTTTTTAGAAAGGAGAATACTTTTACAGTTTCTTTTATCAAAATTATTCAAAGGCAGAAATACTCTCTTTTCTGTCAAAATGGTCACTCACAGAGAGGTGAAGAGACAGCTTTTGAACAGAGATGTAAAACAGTTGCACCCTGTTTTTCCAGAGCAAAAAAAAATCTGTTGAAGGGGAAGAGCACACATGACTCTGTGCCTCTGATAATTTGTGGTTTTGGTTATGAGATTTGCTTGAAAACCTGATACAACCCAGGACACCCAGACACCAGGGGCACGCTCACTGGTTTTGACATTGTTTACATGGAGAAAAACAGCAAACAGTCTTATCAACGATTTTAAAGAACTGAACTGGGGTGTTTGGGACATTATTAAAGGACTAGACACTAGACACTCGTTGACAAACATGCTCTGGATACAAATCTGTTAGTGGCAAGAGGGTCAGCAAGAGGACTGAACACATACATTCACATGGCTATAAATTATAAAACATAATTTTTTTAAAGAATATACATTGCAAAATTGACACCAACTGGACACTCCAGTTTTTGGGCACCAGGACACAGAATGAGGAATTGATGGGCAGAAGGGAAACAGAGAAGATCAATAACAAGACAAAATGATATGACACTGCATCTGGAGAACTTGTAATCCAGATCTGGGATTGTATTAAAACTTAAATATAAATAGAAAAAACTGAGACAGAAACCCCCCTGGCAGACATTAACTTGTGAAGCCACAAGTGTGTTTGTGCCAACACTGCAGGTCCCATTCCTTTAGGACCATTTGCACACCAAACCTCCCTTACAGGTGCCCCCACTGTCCCCTTATTGCCCTGATCTCTTGTGAGGACATCCCCAGGATGTCTGGCAAAGAGCAGCTCCTTGTCTTTGGAGGGTGTTGTTCAGCTGCAAGTTCCCCACTCCTGTGCAGGTTGCAATCAAACTTAAAAAGAAATCAAGGTTGTTATAATGAATGATAGTGGGGAAACAACAAAGGTAAATTGTAATAAACCAAATGCTTTTAGTGCCCAATGGCAAAAGTTTCTTCTCATAGCATATTCTTAGAGCATTGATCAGGATGGTGGCCCATGGGATGGTGATAGATATTCTGCTTAGAGGGTTGTGACAATTGGCAGCAGCCCAGAAGGAGCTTTCCCTGGCTGTCAAGTGAGGTGAAACCCCTGGAGAAGCAACAAGAGGGAGACATTGTTCCTTCGGGCAGCAAAGTGGCATGGCAGAGACCCTGGGCATAGAGTGGGCAGTGCCACAGTGCACATGAAGAAATCTCTGGAGGGATTAAAAGAGCTGCCTGTAGCAGGAAGCAAAGTCTAAACCAGGCTTTGGACTTACAGAAGAAAGGAGACTTTCCTAAGAATCCAGAGTGGACCATAAGGAATTCATAGATCTTGAGTGAAAACTGAAAGTTACTGGACAAAGTGAAGAGTGAGCACCCTTCCATTAACCAGTCATACTTTCAACCCTTTTATTTAATTTGTCTCACCCATCAGTATCCTGGTTTGCTCTGCACCTCTTTTCTTGTTGCAGTTCAATTTGTTTCAGGGATTTTTTTTTTTGTTTTGTTTTGTTTGTTATTTACTTATCTGTGCACATCTGTATCATAAAGTACAGCTTTGGATCTTGGATACCTTTCTGCTCCGTTAATAAGCTCATTTAAAAGAAAATGAGAGTTGGATGCTTCTGAAAGTGTCAGCTAATTTGTTGGGCCAGACCAATGATACAACTGATGGAATCAAAAATAAAGCCAAATCAAAATGACTTTGCAAGACTGTACATCAAAGAACAGATAGTAACTGATGTGTAAAGCTTTTCAGTAGCTTGCCACTATGAATTAACCCAGTAATATACTAAATCTAGAAATACCCTCCATTTCACAGACTGTTGGATCTGCTTTAAATGGCAGATAACTGGAAAAAAAAAGTAAGATGGAATGAGGTGTCCCTTCATGCATTCTTGGAAGAGACAATCCCTGGCTATTAAGTCAAAGGTCTTATGTGTGGTGGTACAGTGAAAGTGATTTCTTAAGACAAAATGTGGGCTTAGATATCTTGCTGACCACCCATTTGTGGTTAAGTGAAAGGACATACATCACTGGAAAATATTAATAGCTAGTCTTCAGGGAAAAACTGTGGAATACAGTCAGCATTAATCACATCCCTGACTTTATCTCAGGAGCCAAGAAGAGGTCATTTTTTTTCCATCAGGAACATCTTGGTACTTAAAAGAAAAAATGCATTCGCACTTAAAGGTTTCTGTGGTGTAACCATAGAGATGTGTTAATGTAATAATCACACATGCCATGTAGGGGCTTGTGCTGTTTTGTGCTAAGGGAGTTAGCAAAGTCCAACCTTTCTCTACACAAATGTACCCTTTAATAAATAAAGATAAGGAAATATTTAAGTTTTACAAAAGCAGAGGTTTTATTGGAAGTTTAATAAACTTAGTGCCCCAAAGAATTATTTTTTTTGTGGTCTAAAACTGTGACAGACTCTCCACATGGTGCAAATCAGCGCACCCATGGTAGCTCTGGGGATTTGCTCCTGCTAAAAAACCAGTCCATCACTTCCTCAAGGCTCTGACATTTTGAGGACCGTGCTACAACACAGAACTGCAGTTCTGAAATGCCAAAACAATCCCACTTTATCACTACATGATCCTGCTGAGCACAATAACAAAGCTCAGTTTCTCTGTTCAGATGCAGTGCACATTTCAGCATTCAAGCTTATTTTTCTGAAATTACAGTTTTCCTCCTCCTTTAGTTTCACCTGAAATTACTATGGGCCTGCCTACTCATCAGGTGATAGTGCCTCAGCAAACTGTTTTGTTACAGCTTCTGGATGGAATAAAAATTCATTATACTTATCAGGTTCTTTGATAATTTCATAGAGTACTGCTCTCAGGTGTGGTGTGGAACAACAAATACAAATATTCTTAATGTCCGGTAGCTTTATACTACGGTGAGATATCTTAATTGACATTTTCTTTGGAGATGTGTGCACATGTACTGGTAATATTATACTGAGCCATACTGAGCAGGCATATTAAAACCCACCAGAATGTGCTACTTTCTGTATTTGTTAGAAGTGAGCCCACCTTTGTGGGAATCCATCCCCAGCGCAGCATAGAGGCATCTGGTAGTTAAGAGCAAAGCCACAAATCATCTCTAAACTCACCTAAACAAAGCCACAGATGATCTAATTTATTGCTGGCAACAGTCTTGCTTTGAGATGCTCTAGGTAGCCCCTAGCAGCCCTCTAGCAGTCAACAGGAAAAAGAAATTCCGTCTGGACTTGAAATGAATGGAGAGTATTTGGGGAGATGGGTGGAGAAGGAGTTTAAGATTTAAAAAATTACACAAACATTCCCAGTTCTCCAGGAATCTGTCCCCTTTAATCTTGAAAATGTAGTTCATTTTCAGCTCACTGACATGTTAAAAAGCATTATTTCTCTAAAAAGTGAGAAGATAATTGCCTGAGCATGAAAAAGTATTGTGATACCTTTATCTGGTTTCCATTCTGTATATCTACATAGCTCCTGTGAGTTAGTGATTGCTGATATACACACGGTACTGAAAAAATATGTTTTCTTATTTTTCTGCTACTAAAAGTGTTGTTTGCTGTTTCTTTCCTGAATGTATTCACCACAATATATATGCTGTACGCACTGGCAGGCAGCTCTTGATCTTCCACCAGTTCTAGCTTTTACAGGCACTCTTGCCTTATATCTGTACTTCAGCACCATACATGCATGCACTGAGGAGTACTGAGCCCTGTGTCTGGAGCTGTCCAGAGAAGGGCAACAAGGCTTGTAAAAGGCCTAGAAAGCATGTCCTGTGAGGAAGGGCTGAGGGAGCTGGATTTGTTTAGTCTAGCAAAGAGGAGGCTTGGGGAGACCTCATTCCTCTCTACAACTACCTGAAAGGAGGTTGTAGTGAGGTGGGAGCAGGTCTCTTGTTGTGTATGAGGACAAGAAGAAATGGCCTTAAGCTGAGGCAGGAGAGTTTCAGATTAGATATTACAAAATATTTTTTCACTGTTAGGGTGGTTGGCATGGGAATAGGTTGCCCAGGGAGGTGGTGGGGTCACCATCCCTGGAGGTGCTGAATCTGGCGCTGGGTGATGTGCTTTAGTGTTTTAGGGGTTACAGGGGTAGTACCAGGTGGATGGTTGGACTGGTCTGAAAGGTCTCTTCCAACCTTGATGATTCCATGATTCTGTGATTCCACATATACAAGACTGCACTGCTATATGGCTCTGACTTGCAGCAGTTGCTGCCACATGGCTCTGAAGTTTGCTTGCTTTCCCATCAGGGTTGCAGAAAGAGGAAAGTGCGGGCAATTTTCCAGAGACCAAAAACATTCCCTACAAAAGGGTCTGCACAGATAATCCTTTCTAACCCAGACTCTTATGTGCCCTCCATGTCCATGTTTGGACTCCTAATGGTGGCACCTGAAGGACTGAAAAGGGAGAGAACTTGCTTCAAACACAGACGTATTTTGGGTACTTTGTACAGTCACATTGTTTCAAGAGAATTGTTTGACAAATGAGAGTATGGCAAGTGCTAAACAAAGGTGATCTGTTCAAATAATGTCACAGCCTGAAAGAAAATACCACTATCAGAACTAGTCAAGTGTGCGTCCATCACAACTAATAGCTCATGTCAGTCCTCCCTGAGTGACAAGCCTTGTGCTGTGGGGCGGGCAGAGCAGCACACCAGGCCAGCAGCAGCTGTGATGCTCTGCACACACACAGCTGGGACCCTCCAGCTGGCTGGGGCACTGCTGCGGCCCCAGGGCTGTGCACAGGGAGCCACAGGAGCAGGACTTGGGGAGTTGGAGTGCTGGTACGGAGGCTGACAAAGCATCCTTGAAAATGTAGGTCATTAGCCAACGCTCAAATAACATGAGGAACCAGTTCATTTATTACTTGACAGCTGTAGTGGGTGGGGCTGGAGAAGAATGCATCTAAGGGGCCCTGAAGAACTTGCACTGCTACTGTCCACAAGAGCATGGATGATATCACCAAACATACAAATATTAATGATGCTGCAACTCTGGTAATTTTCCTTTAAAAAATCCAAAAGCAATCAAACAGAAAAAACCAAAACCTTAGGTGAAAAAAGTGCATTGGAGAACTGTGAATTTCCTCTCGTTTTCTTGGTTTAAGTCATTCTCAGTACAAGTGATATGAACACATGTATCTTGGATCTGTTAAGGGCTTTGTTGTGGTTACCAGAAAAATAGGAAGAAATTACTGTGCTGGTGATTTTTTTCCCAGTTATGATACAAAGGATAAATGACTTTAAAATATGAGTGACTTGTACAGAGAATATGTGACCTCTTTTCTCCTTATCCTGACTACTGCCCCTGTAATCATATAAGCAATTGAGCAGAGACTGCACCAGCCCTTATAATCCCCCTTCAAGGCACTTAAAAGGGATAGGAAGTCATTTTGTTTCATTTTCAGACAAACTTTGCAATTCTGAAGGTTCCTATCCCAGAAAATCAGATTTGTGAGATAAAACAACCATAGGGGGAATGTGAGTCTGATGGAGGAAAAAGGCTGATTAGGTTAATGGTTTGTCCACAGTAATAATCATGTTTAAACTGAAACATGTTGATGTGCTTAACAGGCCTGCTTGCTTACTCCCTCTAGAAAGACAGTGAAAGAAAAAAGATATAAATCCAGGGAAGAAACATGGTACAAATAGTGTAGAGCAAGACAGAAAGAGAAAGGTATATGGGAAGAGAAAATCCTGCACCAAAAAGTAGGTAATGAACTGCACAGTTTCCCACATAACAGAGATCAGTCAATCCAGCTCATGGTTTGTTCTTACACCTTTCTTAACTGCACAGGGTGCCTGTTCAATGTATTACAAAATGAGATGTGTTTCTGCATTTTAGGTGAGTTTTTTTAAGTTCAAACCACCTTTAAAGTGTATTAGCAATCCTTTAACACCTGACAAAGTGTAAAGTCTGGGTACAGTTCTTCCTTCCCAATACACCCAGTCTTCTGCACTGTACTCTCTGCCCCCAAAAAGACATGTTAAGAAAAAGGCATTCTAATCTTTACGGACCATTGACTTCAATGGGCTTTGGATTGCTTGAGCCCTTCACTTTTGTATTCTAAAGAACCAAGAGAAAGCTACTGAAGATCAGAGACAACTGAATGTCTTTATGTGTAAAACAACTTGAAAGGCAGGGCTTAACCCAGTAAAAGAGAAAATTCACAGTCCACCTACTCTATCCAGCCAGAGACTTGTAATTGTGACACTTGTGATAAAACTAAAAGAAAAAATGTTAAAAATTACATGGGAAAGAGAGGAGGGTCATGAGTCTGAACTAAAAGCCTGAAAAAATAATTTCAGGACTACAATTGTCCCTAGTGATTTTCTCTAAAGACAGACAGCATGTGGCACTATCTTACTCTAATTTTCTCCAAAGGGAAAATGTGGCACTGTATTAACATTGAATTAATCAGAGGAGCCAAATATATCTCTATGTACAACGTATCAGTATCTCTCTATCGCAGAAAACTTTCTACCCCAACTGAGCACCAGCTGGAAGAGAAATTCTTGCAATGGAGCCCTTTCTGTTTAATCCCTTAATCTTCTCAACAGTAGGGATTCTCTCTTAAATCTGACTGGAAAGTAACATCTGCACTATTGAAAGAGAGGAAGCACCAGAAGGCAAGCCACAGAGGTCTCAGCTTCTCTCCCACTCAGTAGTTTTCTCTTGAAGATGCCTGCTTAAGGACAGTTTACATTTAATGACAATAACACAGGCAAAACCCAGGGGTCAAAATATTTTCTGTTTCTGAGCAGTTATGCCTCCCCATTTTTATGCTGTGGCAAAGCCAGAGGAACTTCCAAATGCCAAGGAGACCACAGAGGTGGATTAACCCGCAGAGAAGGATTAACCTATAAGTGTTGTGATGCCCTGGAAGTTACTACCTTTCCTCCTTTCAACCATTCCTTCCTATTATTCATGGTTAGCATTTTGACAGCTTAAGCCACAGTGATGTTCCCGTCTATAACATGTCCTGACTGTCAGTCCTGGGGCTTTATTATGGGTTTCAATGTCTCTTCTAGTGACATGATAGCCCAGATTAGCTGAGGGGCTGCCTCCCAAATGCTAGGTGCCAGTTTCATGGGTCTCCTGGTTAATCCAGCATTATAAAATCCTGTGAAAAGTCAGCTACAGCACTCACAAGCTGGTTATGTCTTCTTACAATCTAATAGGTGAAAACATTCTTCTCTAATTAGAATTAGATGTAGAATGTGGTATTAATATATAAAATTCCTATGTATTAACATTTTGGAAATCTCAAACCACTCTAAACTCAGGTTACCAGATGTGTCACCAATGTCACCCACTTCATTCTGTTCTCTCTTTGACTATCTGTCTTGTTTCCTCCCTGTCCCTTTCCCCCCCACTTTTTAAATTTTCATAATGCCTCAGTGCAAGTATATACTGCAGAAAGGAGAGGTGATAGTGGCTGGTTAGACAGAGGTTGTTAGACTGACCTGTTTCTGAAACAGCACTCACAACCAATTAAAGCAAACTTTTTACCAACAGCCAAGAAAATGTTCACAGAAATTCTTCCTGCTTACTTCTTTCATAACCCTTCACCTTCATAATAGCAATCACTTCCTCAGAAAAACAGAGCCTGACCCATGTGATACCTTAGGTTAAAAGCTGCTTTTTGGAAGAAACATGAAACTGGGAGTCCAAATCAGACATATGCTGAAAAAGGCAGGTTCACAGTGATAAGAATGCCCCTTTACAGTCTTGGACACTTTCATTCTTCCATCTGAAGTCTGTAATTTATCCTAGGTTGTACTGGATATACTGTGACTTCTGGTGAGGATTAAACATAGAGAATGCTTCAGCTAAGCTTCCTGGGATCAGAATCTGTGACTTATTCATGGTTGCAAAAAAATGCTGGTGTGAAGTCTCAGCTGGAAGCTTCTGGCTCCTCACTGGGGTGAGACCTGCCCGGGAACCAGTGAGTTACTGAACTGTGACACCACAGAAGAGATGCCCAGGTGAGACATTCAGATGGCACTGCAGTGGTGGTAAAGAAGGGGACCTAAGTCTACAAGCAGCCCTGGAACTCTGTGAATGTATGTAGGGCATACTGCCTGTGTGTATGCTTTCAATTCAAGTGATGCTGTTAATAGCAACCACCTTCTCTATTGAATGCACCCGACTTTCCAGGTTATGAGTGTCCAAAACAAACTAGAGCCTTGAGGCAGACCTTCTGACCTCCTCTCTCTCCCTCCCAGCTGAATCCACCACATAGAAGACATGAGATTATCCCAGATTCTCGCAGAATTGGGTCTTAATGAAACATACAAATAATAACTCAAAGATAGGTAAATTATTTCAATAGGGAAAATTTAGGTTGAGTGGCTGAAAAAGATCAGTTAGAAAGGCTGGTAAACAATTTTCCCTTTATCCACTGTGTCCTGGAAAGGTGCACATTCCTCCAGCCCTTGTTCAATTTTCACTGGCTTCCTCAGCCAAAAAAAAATCCCACCAGGATATGGCAGTAAGCCTGCTCCCCTGTCAGATGGGCCTCTTTCTTCTCTCTCGTGCTTCTCAGTCTGCTCCCTGCTTGATGCCCCTTTTGTTCACTGCACATCCCACCCTTCATTTGGGAAAGCTGTACCACGCCCACCTTTTCTGAGGGAAAAAACAATTGCCCTCCCTTCACCTCCTCTCTCGATGTTTTGGCTTAACACAGAAGGCGGCAGTCAGGAACTTCTCACTCGCGTAACCTCTGCAACATAATGTACAACACAGAATAGTGGGCAACAAATAAATTAGAGAAGGAATACTTGTGTTCCAAGGTTGTGGTATACTCTGCTGGTTTTATGTCTGCAGTGTTTCTGGTGGGCCCCTTTAGAAAGCCAGAGTTAATGCAATGGTTCATGAGAAATGGAGTGCAATTAGTGAGGGCTCCTGGAAGCATGCAAGGAAGGAAAATCAATCTTTGTAAACCTTGGCCTTAGCCTGGAAAGAAGTGGTTTATGATCATGATGCTTTTTGACCTGTCAGCATCATAGCAGTATTTTACAAAGGCTGTTGCTGTTCCTCCCTGGAGCTGCATTGGAAACAAGAGTGGGTTAAGGGGCAGAGGGCACTGGACTGCCTGCTCAGCTATCCAAATACAAAAAGAGAGAGATATGCTGCATGGCCAAGAAGAATTTGTAATGTTGACACACCAGCCGAATTAAGATTCTCCCTGCTGTTGCATTCAGAAGGTCAGGTACCTCCCCTCACTGTACCTTGACCAGGAGGGTCTGTAGTGTACTCTGATTTATGGTCAGCATTCTTCTTTTCTGTCCTGACCCCGATTCTGAGTCTTTGCTCCAAACTGGCAGGGATCAGAAGCCATTTGCTCTATTGCTGGCAACTAGGTGCAAGACTGTCCAGGGAGAGGTGGGGTGTAGGTGCTGCAAAATAAGTCTCAGCAATAGATACCTTTACCTGGGAAATCTTAAAATGCCACTGTGTAATCAGGTGGTGCCGGGGACATGCAATACACTGCCCTCGGGAACCAATAGCTCTGCTTTGCTGAGGGCTTTAGTGGAACAGCACTCAGGCAGTGATGTAAACACATACACCTCTTGCTTCCAGTTCTCTTGATCCCATTGCTTTGATTTGCAGGTTCACTGTTTTGAGCTTCCTTTCTCTCTTTCTTTCTCTCTTTCTTTCTCTCTTTCTTTCTCTCTTTCTTTCTTTCTTTCTTTCTTTCTTTCTTTCTCCCTCTGCCTGCTCAGGGGATTATTTCACTGATTTCTTATTACAAAGACAGCTAATTTCACACTAAAAACAAAGCATGCAGTTATATATAGCATTTAGCATATATTTAGCATATAGCATTTCCTTTCTCTGAGAAAACATTTATCTGTTTCATTCTGCTTATTTTGGCTCTTTGGAGGCTAGCTCCAGTCCTGCTGTATTCCAGATAAATTCTTACACTCAGTTAAAGGAAGAGCTGGAGATTTTTGTTTTGGCCCATCCCATGACATCCCTTCATAACTTCTCTACACTCTGCACTGATAAATTATCTCTTCTACTTTGATCAATCATTCCATAATCAGAAATACAGCATGAAATTAGAAGGAATGCATTTCAGAAAACCAGCTGTAGATTTATTCTCTACCCTTATGGTGGAAGACTACTCATACTCATTAAATATTGCTGCTTCCCATTTCTTTTTGGACTCTTCTGTTGGCTTCTGCTTCTCCTAAAGCATTCCCAAAGACATCTTGATTGCTATGATAATGCCACAACTGCATTTCCACAGCCTCTTCTCTTGGTGTGTCAGAAGGGCTAGGGTTCACATCCTGTTGCAGACTGGGCCTGATGAGCAGCTTTCCCTTTGATGAGACATAACTATATGCTCTTAAATTGGGCTACTTTAGACAAAGGGATGTCCAATGCATTCAAGGTATTCACAGGGGAAGTACATGGCAGCAGGCAGATGTGATCACTGTTACCTGATGGGCAAAATGCTAACCAGAATAGTCACTCCTATAGCCACTGCTGCTGGAAGGAACAGTGTGTTTGGGATCGACAGAGAAAGTACAGTGCCCACTTTTACCTGCAATTTAAGGCTTTACTAAGACAGCAGACACGATGGGGTTTGAGAGAGAGAGATTCCAAATGCACAGTTTAAGAAACCAAGGTTGTTAACTTGTGAATTTAGTAAGACAAACACATGAGGACAAGCTTAACTCCTGTGGAAATAGTAAAGAAATAAAAATGAATAAACCCTGATCAGAAAAAACAGAGAAAGAGCAAATTAGAAGTTTGTGAATATATATTAACTGCTGTACTTAATATAATACAATGCATTAACAAGATCTCCTAAGCATACTTAATATCTGAAAAAAAAATTATAAAACAAACTATACTCAATAGTGTTCATAGACTACAACAAAAGATGTATCAGCTTTATAAGCATAGTTCTTGAGGCATTACTTTATTCAAATCAGAGGTTGAACTTCTCTGTTCACAAAAAATAAATGCATTCTTAAAGACTGCACACAAGAAAACTTTATGCTCATAATTTCTCTATTAAAGAATCTCTGACCAAAAAAGTGGAAGAATATTTTGCAACAGCTTTTATGCCATCAGCACGCTAGAAAAGGAGAGGTTACCATAATGTTTTTATGTGTGCTGTCACTCTTAGCATAGAATCAGCAGTAAAGGAATGGGAGACAGGGAAGTGATATAAAAACAGGCACTCCTCTCAGGATCAAGGATCAGGCACAGTGATGGTCTCACACAGAATTATGAGCAAGAGGCAAGATGTTAAGGAACATTTGTAAGAAGCAAAATATCAGATGGCAAAATCAGATGTGGAAAAGTCTTGTTCCAGCTGTTCCCCTCCAGTGTCATCTTTAGGGTACCTCCTGAGGCCATGTTGTATCTTAAGAAACCACATACCACTCTACTACAGTACCTAAGTGTCACAGGAAGTTACGATCTTACAATGCTATGGTTGAGGAAAAAAAAAGAAAAAGATAACTTTCGTTTTCTTTCTCAGAAGCTGAGATATTGAGGGCATTTATGTCTTCTCCAGGATGCAGCAAACACAGCTCACCAGGGATGTAAGCCTCGTTCTTTCAAACCCACCCATTTCAAACCATCTTGCCACCCATTAGTGAACATTTTCAAGGGTCAAAATAAATAAATACATATAATTCTATATTTGTTGGGCTTTTCCTCAAAACAAGCACTTACTCATTGATTGCATCCCCACAGCTGAATAAAGGGAGACTACACAGATAGCTCAAGCACCACACACCCAGTCATTCACTTTACTTCATTGCCAGCTGACTTCCTTACTCTGTTCCTCCCAAGGTAAATCTGCCACAGAGGCAGCTAAAACTAAGAAATGTAGACACATACTTGTTGGTGTCATTCAGTCCTGGGGGCAAGTATTGGTGCCTGGACATTTCTGATTTACCAGAATAGACTTACCCAGATCACAAAGTCTAAAAATACAATACACATAGGATCCAAAAGAGGAGAGTAGAATGCTGGATGACAGAAGTAAAGGAAATAAATGAAACAACAGTGAACGAGGGAGTTATATCCTATATCCACAGGATGTGAATAGGTGTTATCCTCATTGAAAAAAATCATGCACAAAAGAGCCAACTGTGCACAAAGTAGTAGAAAAAGATCATCTGTAAAGCCCCTCCTTTACATTTGAGGGAAATGCAAATGCTTAACTGCTCTAAAAATGAGAAGATGACTGCTCTGCCACATAGACACAGGGAGATACATAAGAGTCTTAGCTGTGTGCAAGTCTTTTTTCCTCTTGACCTCCAGGAGAGCCAGTGCAGCCCTGCACCCCTCTGCACTGTTAGCTCAGGCAAAACCAGACCCCTCTCTCCTTTGGCATTACTGGGAGCATGCTTTAAGGGGAGGTTAAGACTCTTTATTCAAAATATATAGTCAGTAAGACTGTGCTAGTAGGCTAGGCCTAGCCTTCCCACATTTTCAAACTCCAATTCACAGCTTACAGAGAAAAACATAGCAGGCAAATGTCTTCAAGCTTCATCTACGCTTTACAATAGAAGCAAAGAGGCATTTCAATAGGGGAAGTATCTGGAGGCCTATCCTTGTCTCAGTTTCTTCACCTCTTGCATTGTTTGTTTAGGGCTTTTGGTTTGAGGAGTTTTTTTGGTTTTTTAAAAATTTGTATTTGTGGGCAAGTCCAAGGCAAGCCCTGGGGTCCATTCACCCAGGTCATACTTCCTACCAAGCCTTCTTGTGTTGGGTTTGACACTCAGAATTAGTTCTATCTTCTTTTCGAGCCAAAGTTCATGAAATTCCAGTTCCTCCCAGATTTCAGTCCATTCTTTTTTGATATGACTTACTAAAATACCTACTGACATTTGTAATTCTTCATTGACCCTAGTCAGGGGGAAATGTGACAAGAGATTAAATTGCAGATGGTTGATTGCCATTCACTGGGCCATTCACTGACAGCAATTTCAGGAGTCTAGGCTGTTCCTATCAGTTTTATATGAGCATATTGTACTCACAAACTCCATCATTCACCAGCTGGGGAAATTCAAAAGGAGCCTACCAGAAATGTACAGTACCTGACATCATTAGGAAAATAAATAATGAAAGAAATTAAACACGAAACTGTAAGATCTATCTTGCAAAGCTCATTAGGAAAAATTAAATACAGTCCTGTAATGATGTGTAAGACACTCTCACTCCCTAATTCAGCATCTGGTCTAGCACTGCATTATTAGTAACTGACTGGCATATAGTTTTTTCACACTATACTAGAAAGATAAAAAGTAATTCTGCCACTACTAGTGAACTGATTATGCTGTCCTCAATCAAAAGAGATTAAAATGGGTCTACCTTCTGTGGGAAAAATACTTTTTCTCCACTGCAGCTTCACTTTCTAAATAGAAATTAAATAGGTAATATATGTAGATGATAACATAAGCACTCCTGCTAAGCTGTACCTAAATCCCCCAGAACCAGGCAAGTAATTAGACATAAGGGCAACTGCATCCTCAGCCCAAGTGAGGAAGGCACTCCATCCACTGCCATGGTAACACTCCCACCTCTGCTTGCTCCCTCCCTCCACTGGTCCCCTCCCTGTTGCTGTGGTAACCACTTGATACCAGTCTCCCTGCATTCCCCTGCCCTGACTGGACACCCACTCACGCTTCAGCCATGGGCTCAGAGCACACACTGACACTGGCACCATGCAGCTGGAAATTTAACAAGGGAGACACAGGGTTTCTCTCAGGTAGAAGAGGTTTGGAGGTTCTCTTTGTTTTGTTTGGATGGATTTATGCAGGGATATGATATAGGAGAAAGCCATGGGGTCAATAGAATGCTTGTATGCCTCTTTCTGTGTTACATGCACTAAGGCTGATCTTTGCCCAGAAGTGCATGTCACCAGTAATTAACTCGAGAGCAGTCTTTGTTCTGGTATTTTTTTCTTCTACTATATAATGACAGAAACAATAGTATTGACCCAGCCACAATTCTCTAACTCAGTGTCTTTTGGTTTAATCAGTCCGCCTTTCTTTCATTTCTGAATACTCTTCATAAATTGGTAGAGGTTTGATTATTACTTCTATTTTGTTTTTCTTTTCTCCAATTTCAGTTAAAGAAAGATGGAAAGAAATGTTTTGCTCAGCATCTTGCAGCATTTCTTTCTAAATCCTGCTAAAAGTTTTCCAGCCTTGAACACTTTCCACTGCAAAGATATAAACTTGGTAAGATTTCCAGAGTAAATTTTCTGAACCTTTCTTAACCAGTTTCCCACATTATTAAAGCTTCTTTCATCAGAAAGGTAGAAAAAATCTTTCATGCCCTATCCGACTGCTGAATTGTAGCAGACAACTGGAAGTCCAACAAGAAGACATGTGGAAGTCCAAGGGCCAGCAGCAGTTTTAACTGACATCTATACACATTCATACTGTTTTCTTCACTCGAGTATCTCCAAACTTGTAGCAGGAGAGACAAACTCTGCCCTAATTCAACAGCAACTTATGTCAATACAGGAAAAAAGAGATCTCTTTTTCATGTCAATTTTCTATTACACTTTTGTTCTCTACAACATATTTCATAATGGGCAGCTGTGAAGTGTTTCATGTTAACAATTCATAATATACATTTCAATTGCCTACAAAAGAGAAAAGTTATAGTAGTTTCAATATCAAAAACTAGTCCATTGTGAACAACATGAAAGAAGTGGACGTACTTTTTAGTAATGGAACCCTGTGTAAATCCTTACTTTTTAATTTCCAGGAATAACAGTAAGAATGAAAAAAAGGATCCAAAGTACAAATTGTTCTGAGGAGATTCTTCTTGTTCTTAAAGTGTGGAATAAAAGACGACATGAGAAAGACTGTTGAAATTGTTCTGGAGGCAATAGCTGAGTGAAAAATTAACTAAGGAATGTGAAAATTCTTGAAAGCAGCTATTGAACAAATGAATTTTTAATTATGAATTTTTTAAAAAGTGAAAGTCAATCCAAGTTGATAAATATGTACATCTGTCAGCTGCCATTAAGGGTGAACAAAGCTTAAGGAGTAAGCCTAATGCAGTTTATATCTTTCTCTAAACACATAAAGGAGAACACTCAACAGAGTTGCAAACTGACCACTTGGTGCAACTTTGCTCATTTGAATTTTGTGACTGTCATAATTAAGTGGCACTATCGGTCTGGGAGAAATAAGTGATCAAATATTAAACCAAAGAATTTTCTCACCTAAGCCTCTTTTTGAGGTTTTTTTCATCTTGTTCCTAATGCAATACACAGAATTAGAAGTGCACAATGGCAAACATGGTAACTGTTCTACTTGATGCTATGTTCTTTGATAATAAGTTGACACTAATCACTCTGTGAGGGAGAAAAAAACTTGAAATTCTACAATTTTTTTAAATAAAGGCTCCCAGGAAACAACTTTGGACGTTGCCAGTGCTATACTGGTCAGTTCCTCTAAAATTAAAGAAAACAGATCATGATTGTGTTTTAAAGAATGAAGACTAAATGTTCAACTGATGGCTTTTTCACAAGCAATCTTCATGTAGATAAGGGTGAGCAAAGGCAGGTGGACATTCCTCAATGTATTTATGTACACAAATCATACTTTTAACAGCTCTAAGAAGTGTAAGTTCAGGAGAACAACTCAGCAAAGTTCTTACCAAATATGCTGAAGTGCTTCAGACAGCTTAAATGCCTGCAGATATGCTATGGAGCAAACTCAGCAGTTTGTTGCTAGATTGCACGTTCCCTTGAAGATATTTCATTGTGTCACCAGAAAGATTAGTTTCACAGAGCCAGAAGAACAAGGAAAAAAATCACTTTGACTGAAATATGCAGCTTCTTGCAAAGTTAGCCAAAGGGAGGAAGAGCAAGACTTTATGCACTTCATATTAGACAATTACTGGATAAAAAGGAAAAATAACTTTCATTGTGAAAGCTCCAAAGCGTGTCCTCCTCCACTATGTGTACTTTTTGTCAATTCAGGTACCCTAGAACTCAGAATACTGCCCATTATGAATAATGAAATGGGAATGAATCTCAGAACTTTACTGGTGTTTGGGTGCCAGTAAAGTGTATAGATTATATTCCCAGAGACAGATGATGAACACCCAAGCCTGGACTGAATGCCACAGCTCTTTAGACTTCACATAATTTGACAGGCATTGCAATAGATCAGGAAATGTATCATGAAAAGGGCATGTTTACACCCTATGCTGAAAGTTTCCATAATATTTTAGCTGTCATTTTTTTCTCATAAAAAAACTGAAATTAAAAAGCCATTCAAGCCAGTTGAATAAAGTTTTATATTTGATACTGTTCAATCATAATTTTTTACAGAGAAAACTGAAGAAATTAGAAATAAAGGCACAAAGCTGATGTGACATTAAAATATATTTATGTGCATGAGAATTCTGAAGTAGATAAAAGATAACATAATTCAATGGCAAAGGTCTCAAGTGATCCAGATGAATGGCACGTAAATGGAAAAAAAGTATATTAATAAGCTGAAGTATCATCTCCATTTCTATCAGGAACCCAAATATTAAATCTATTAATCACAAGCAAGACCCCCATCTTGCTAGAAATATTTACATATGTGCACCCAGGTGACAGGTAGTCCACGCACTGATGGATAAGGAAGGTTTATAATGAACATTGCGAACTTCATGGACAACTCAATATAAGGCTGGTCTAAATTATACCCTCAGAAGGATAAAAGCCTCAAATCTGTGAGTTAAGCAAAGTTCACTTTAGATAAATTTATTAGAAAATGCATTCTATTATGTGATTAAGAGTTTCTATATCAAAATCATTTTAGTGTATTGCAGGTGAGGTTCTTAATGTCACCAGACATTATGGGATCTTACTTGTCTCATTATAGAAATCTATTTTCAGTACATACACCAAAAGCAGTATCAATGTCAAGTAAATGACTCAGACTGATTTCATAATTATTGTTTTTATTTCAGTCAAAAAGTACAGCCATTTCTGAGCATGAAGTTATAATAGCAACATCATCTTATTTAACAATATATATAAAAAAAACCCGCCCATGAAAACTCTTGAAAAAAGTTCTTGCATCAAGAACACAAAAGTTGCAAGAAGGGTAGCTTTGTTTTAGAAAACATGCCTTTCTCTATACTGAAAATTTGCCCGAACTGTGACCAAAAAAATAAAAAAAAGGAAACAATCAAGCAACAAACTTAAATCACAGTCTGTATATTCTCAGTAGACATTTTCTACATACTTGCAGCTAAATTTCTCAAAGAATCTGTCAAAATAGACAGTTTTCTCTGCTGACAGTAAACAGGAATTTCTTTGTAATCATTGCTCTAGAGTGCTGAGGCCTTAGATACAGAGCAAAAAGCAAATACCCTGTCTTTTCCAAACTCTACATTCTTTTATTTGCAGGCACTGTGGGTGGAGTACAGTTCTTTCAGACTAGACCTTGGCAGAACCCAGCAAAACTTTATTGCAACACTGCCTACCAGGTGAAAGAGAAAATGAGAAAAAGAACTTGACTGAAATTTTGAGTTACACAATTTCACTGAGATCACTGCATCACCACAGATGTTTCAGAGGATATTCACTCTTTGCTGTTTGCCATGGAATATGGCATGGAGAAATCCCTGTGACTATGCACGCAGATATTCTCAAATACAGGTATACTCCTGTGTTGTTGAGGTAAATACTGACTTCTATAGCAAGAAAATGATAAAATTGATAAATCAAACTGAGTAAAATATTGATCAATGAGCACATAGTTTTAACAAATGCTAGGAAAAGAAGAAGACAGATAAGAAATGAAGAGGTTTCTGACTAAAATTGTAGCAATTTTGGATTTAGACAGACTCAAATTTCTATCAGAAAATGTACAAGCAAATTCTTCCGGTTTTAGCAAAACAGAAACAATAACTTAAGACATTTACAAAGCATTCTTGCTTTTGCAAAACCTATAGAGTTTTCATGTTTGATAAAATTAAGTTGTCTCAGTGGTTCTATTATGAATGAATCCCCCATGTTCACTCAGATTTTCTTCCTCTTTTTTTTTTCTC
Source organism: Xenops minutus (assembly GCA_035221455.1). NCBI lineage: Eukaryota > Metazoa > Chordata > Aves > Passeriformes > Furnariidae > Xenops > Xenops minutus. The sequence continues at coordinate 80,172,426 of JAWWEE010000105.1, read as the reverse complement.
TCCCAGCATAATCTTAATCTTTCTTCTTTTTTTTCCTAACTGATATTCATAAAGCACAATGGATGGAATTTAAGATACCTATTTATAATTTTCAATACATGTTCAATTTAGTTCCATTCTGAACCTATTGTGCTCAGTTCTTTTAACAGAGTATTTTTCCATTGTATAAATTCACTGGACATGTCAATGTTCTGTCCCTGGACTATTGCAGAAATATGCAATATATTTTCTAAAGCTGTTTAAAACTTACAATCCTCAGTTTCTCAAATAGTGTGGGTTTGTTTGTTTTTTGTGTGTTTTTGTTTTGGTTTGGGTTTTTTTAATTTATTTTTAGTTTTTATTTGTCTGGTTTTAAATATTCTTTAGATCATCTTAACCTAAATGGGAACTTGCAAAATTTTTCTCAAGACTGCATTCCAAACTTGGCTCGCACTAGAGATTTTCCTTTTCATTTTATCAGTTGAAAATTAAAGTTATTATATCATTTTACACTATCACAGAAGCTGAATTCGTGTATTTGACAGTTGCACCTCTCTGCTAGAATAAAGCTCTGGTTCAAGCAAAAGCTAGAGTTCTGTTTTAGAAGTCTGTCTGTGAAGAAGGTCTGCACACCTTCAAACCCCACTGCAGGAGTGCAGTGCCTTTAGATCTCTCAGCCTTCAAAAACTCAGATCTTGAACTGGTTTTGAAATGGTGCAGAGATTTCCAGAATAGCAGGACACACCAGTGCTGAGGGTGCTGGCAGATATGATTGTATGGCCACTCTGGGTAATTGCTGATCAAAGGTCACTGGAGAAAAGCAAAAGTCACGCCTATTGCCAAGACGAGCAAGAAGGAGGAAGAAGGGAACTACAGTCTGGTTAGCCTCACCTCTATCCCTGGTAATGGAGCAGTTAGTCTTGGAAATGAATTCTAGGCATAGGAATGACAGAAAAATCACCAGGACTATTCAGCATGGATTCCCTAAGGAAAAGTAATTCTTGTCCAAATTGATAAGCTCCTATGATGCCATGACTGGGCAGGTAGATGAAGGGAGAACGTCATCTACCTGGACTTCAGTAAGGCCTTTGACATTGTTGCACAAAAGATCTTCATAGACGAGCTGTTGATGTTTGGGCTGGATGAACAGATGCATTAAGAACTGGCTTAACTGTTGGGCCCACAGGGTTATGGGAATCAGTGGCAAAAAGTTGCCTCTTAACAAGAACCAAGAAATTACAATAACATTCCTTTGCCTTTTTATCCTGTCTTTTCTGTCATTTTTTGACGTCAGGTAAGATTTGTGTTTTTATGTATTTGCAACAACAGTGCATCTTCCACATGAGAGCTGTTACTTCATTTCTTATTGTCTTGGACCTCTGAAAGTTAAAGTGCATACCAGAGTGTTGCATTTCTCCATGCCTGTGGGAAGCAAAGGCAGGATTGCATTTCATTTGGTTGAACAGTGACCACAATCTGAACAAGTATCATGCTAATTGCTTCCTTCTCTCTCAAACACTATCACAGAAAAGGGTTTTGTCCTCCTTAAAATATTTAAAACATTTAATTTTATGACGATTAATTATAATCTGTTTGAAATGTAGTTGTAGCATGACTCTGCAAAACAAACAAACAAACAAAACAATCCCCCCCAAAAAAACCCCAAACAATACATCTCAGTTGTAACCTCATTCTGCATATGCTCAGTGTGACCCTTTGCTTCAGTAGAGACAGGTGATATAGGCATGTCAACTTAGTGAAATATTTAATGTGTCAGAATACTATGTTTTTTCCTCTACTTGTTGCCAAAAAGGATTTAAAATGTCAGTTCTACTGAGATGGCAGCTTAGTATGAAATGAGAGCCAGCCTAACTGTCTTGATTTTCTACATGTACCATATGTATTTTTGATGCACTAAGTACAATAATTCTGAAGTATTATATAATTATTTCTGACATTAAGATCTTCATATCAATCAGTACACTTAGCAAAAATAAATCACCCTAGCAGGCATTAAATACCTACTTAAAGTACAAAATACATAACTCAGAATCAAACATGATTCATTTTTTTTCCATGTGAAAAATTTGCCACATCCCTGAGGCAGTGCCTACATCTGCATTTGCAAAGGCAGTGTTAACTCAGAAATCATTAATGTTTGATACACCTCCCTGAAGTCTCCTGTGAGGGGACATTTACTTCTGTGGCACAAATTAGAACTGCTCTGCTGCAGAAGTGCCAGCTGGGCCAAAAAATTTTTTATCGGACTGATCAATCAATTATGCAAAAAGTCTGCTTATCCTGTAAAAGACAGTCTCCAGAAGGCCTTTCCAAATTATCAGTTATGGGTCCCCTGTGGATTAAAAGAAAGGCATAGATTTCAGAACAGACCCCTCTAGAATGATTTGGGAAAACATTATAACAAACTCCCTTCAAACCCTATTTTGCACAATGGATGTGAGCGGCCCAGTGGAAATTACCTCTCCTTTTTCAATTAGGAGCTTTGAAATAGTACCCTGCACATGATTACTTTTTTAGCAGCAGCACTACGCTTCTAAATTCTGTGGCTGAAGAGCACCTCACTGCAGAGTGCCTAAGCATCTGTTGCCAACTGTGCATGGCAGATGAAAGCTGAGAACCAAGATAATTACAAGATGACAGTATTATACCATTACGTTTTTTTGTCTAGCAGATGAACAAAAATACCACTCATAAGCATTTTAGTGTAAAAATATTTTTGTGACCAAACCCCAAATATCTGACCTTTGTTCACACAAAATAGTATCTTTGCTCCTAGCATCATAAGCTCTCCTCATATATTCAACAACAAAGGTCTCCTTTTTGTTTCCCCTGTTGTACCAGCAAGATACAAATTCTACTTGTTCAAATATGACACAGATCAATAGTATCAGAGCATCATCAGTTAAAAATGTGCAGTTTTAGGTTGCCATCAAGTTACACAAATTTGCCTTTCCTCCAAAGTTCTACCAGAAGACTACTTTTCAGTTAAAAAAGATACCAAAAATGAAAAAAAAAAAAAAATCCAGATTTTGACTTAACAAGGAAATATTGCTTGCGTAAAAACCCATAAAGCACACCTCCTGCCACGATTGTTAGAATTCTCAGAGAATATTTGTGTATAGCTCTGTCCACAAAAATGGAAAAAATCTGCTGATATGATAGGAGTAGAAAAATTACTGAAACTACTCATACCACATAGCTAATTGACACTTTGCATTGGCTGGAAATAGCATGAAAGTTGCAGGAAGGGGAGATATTGAATTTCATACTGACACATTGAAATTATAGGAGAGTATGATTACTGCAGCTGCAAGTTGAATCCTGCCATTTTTTTGCACAAGTATCTGACCAAGTCCATGTTTATAGTCTCTTAATTATAAAAAAAGACAGTTGTTTGATGCAAGTATAATTTTCCCCATAAGCTTCCTGGAAAATGTTTAAGTGTAAATCTGTGATCAGTGTTCTCAGACTTTACTGCCTGTGTGTATGTACTATAACAATAGTTCAACTTGTTTTTCAGAGTTGTGAGGAATCAAGACACCCCAGAAGAAGCAAATATTGGTAACTGAAAAAAATTTATGCATACTTCTGAAAACTGGAATATGCATCTGTCTGCATAAATATTATGCCATTTGCCAAAATCTGGACATGCAACTTTACACCTCTTTTTAATACTGAAGTAGCACATGGAACAATTTCACTTTCTATATGAAGCATGTATATCATGGTGTTTCTTTGGAACCTTTATTCCATTTGGAACACAGACATGAAGAGAACGCTAGAAAGTATCATATTGTTGCCTTAAGGTCATTAAGGCAACAGTATTATTTCCCTATTTGGGTTATAGTTTTCAGCTGGACTAACAAGTAGCACAGAACTCTATGCATTTTAAAGGTAGCAAGTGTATTGCATTAAATAAGCCAGATAATAAAACACTGAGCATTGCTAGGGAGAGCCACACCAAGGAAAATAAAACCAAATCATAAGCAAGCAGCTCCCCTGCTCACCAAGGAATGGCAGTACTGGGGGGGAATGTGGGTGAATCAATCAAGCGCTGCAACAGCCCAGAGGCCTGATTAAGTCCTGCTCCATGGGGTAGATGTCCATGATTCTCACTCACGACTGGGAACAGCTGAATTCACAGCAGGAGCATTTACTGCAGGAGGAAGCCCATGCAAGCTTTCTTGGCTGCAATATAACAGCAGGGAGAAAAGGTATTTGAAGAAGACTGTGCTTGTGTATATGAACTGTCAGTTAAAGAACAGAATGGTCCTCATGAGAAATCTGTGACTGCAGACCTGTGACAATACCCCGCTGTAAGTCCTTCCAAAAAAAAATCGTCAGCCAGTGAGGTCAGTCGTATATTAATGCCTAATCCAACAATTTTCCAGGCACACAGTGCTTACCAAGGAAGAAATATCTTACATTAAAGCTTTAACTGGAGTATAATACCAAGTTTTCACTGTATTTGTTGGAGCTGCAGCAATAGGGAGCAATACAGGTCTGAGTTGCTTAGGCTTTGTACAACACTTTGAAGACTGAAAACATCTCCTCCAAATGCTATTCTGGCAATAAAAGTGCTCCATCTAAAATTCCTACAGTCAATTTCTTTCTCATTATTGATCTCTGATTAGCTTAAGGATTTATCAGATTCTGAACTGTGATGGAAATAATATATTTTTAAGGACAAGTCATCACTTCATGGAGCTTGTAAACAGAACAGGACTCATCCCCCTGGGATAGGTCCATCGAGACTAACATCTCAGAACTGTTTATTTCCATGAAGGAAGCACACTGATTTAGGAAACGAGATCAGGAGTGGCCTCAGCAGTTTAATTCAGAATTGTATTTCGTATGCGTGTACGTCAGTGCCTCTACTGGCAAATGCCATTGCACAGTTAGCCAGAGTTGGTAAAACAAATCATAGCATCACAGAATATACTGTGTTGGAAGGGACCAAAAAGGATCATCGAGTCCAACCCCTGGCCCTGTACAGGGCTATCCCAAAGAGTCACACCATGTGCCTGAGACCATTATCCAAACATTTCTTGAACGCTGCCAGGCTTGGTGCTGTGACCACTTCCCTGGAGAGCCTGTTCCAGTGCCCAACCACCCTCTGGGTGAAGAACCTTTCTCTAATATTTAATCTAAACCTCGCCTGACACAACTTCAGGCCACTCCCTTGGGTTCTGCCACTGGTCGTCACAGGGAAGAGATCAATGTCTGCCCCTCCTCTTTTCATTGATGCCTAAAGCTTTGGTGTATATTTTGTAGATTATTAGAGTTTTAAAAGTATAGGTTTTCTTTCTCACATATTAAGTAATGTTAGAGGTTACTAAAGTGATTCTCTCACACATTCTCAGACTTTCTAAAGGTCATGATGTATTTTAGAGACACCTGTAAGATAACTTGAAGTCAAAACAATAGAAGAGCCCAGAAACCCTTGGAGATGGTCCAGGGGGCATAGCCTAGGACCCTGATGGGTGGGCCACCGAGGGAATTAGAAATGATGATTGGCTATAGATATCTAATATGTTATTTGTTAGGAAGAGTATAAAACCTGTAAGCTTTCTGAAGGCAGGGTTCTTCGGGGATTTTTGGATGCAGAGATCCTTGTTGAAACAACGCGCATTTTGTAGGCCCTAGTGGAGGCCCAAAGCCTCCAAACTCCCAATAAAGGTATTGTCTATCTTTCTCCATTAATGCTTTCTGTGAGTGCCTATCTTCCAGGATTTTAGGCATCACCATCACAAGGAACTTGTAGACTGCAATGAAGTCTCCCCTCAGTCTCCTCTTCTCCAGGCTGAAAAGACCAAGTGCCCTCAGACACTCCTCATACAGCTTCTCCTCAAAGCCCTTCACCATCTTCACTGCCCTCCTTTGGACAGTCTCCAATAGTTTAATATCTTTCTTGTATTGTGACACCCAAAACTGCACACAATATTCAAGGTGAGGCCGCCCCAGTGCAGAGCAGAGTGGGACAATCCCCTCCCTCAACC
>JAWWEE010000105.1:80126584-80166327 GCA_035221455.1 Xenops minutus | reverse complement strand
TCTTTCTATCTTTCTCTCTTTCTCTCTTTCTTTCTCTCTTTCTTTCTCTCTTTCTCTCTTTCTCTCTTTCTCTTTCTCTCTTTCTTTATTTCTTCTTCTCTCACTTTTTTTCTCTCTCTCTTTTTCTTTCTTTCTCGTAAAAATCTCTGCAAGTGTGCTGAGAAGTGGGGGGAGGGGGTATCTACTGCAAGATTATTACTGAGACCACTTGTGACACTTTCTCATTAGCCTGTGTAATGGGAAGCCAATCTGCTGCTCAGGAAGCAGCATTGCAAATTATTTTCAGCCACAGATGATGCAGCCTGGCTTTGAACTGCTTAGGCCTTGTTGTAACAGAAGCACCAGCAATATTCATTTAATGTGCGTTGACCTTTCCCTGACCTGGGAGACAGAGACAGCTCCTGCTCTGGCTTATCATAATGCCTTTTTCTGTAAAGGTTTCTGCCTGGCAGACTACCAGAAGAATATTACATTCTGTCTGCAAAGGGGTGGAAAGTTTGTTTGGCTTCAACAGGCCTGGGGGGAGAAGCAAACTCGTTTGGTTTTCCCCTCCTGTACCCCTGCCGAGGACACATGCCAACTTTTGAACCTTAAAGAGCAGTGATAAGGGGTGAGGACAAAGGAGTAATCTGGACAAAGGATGTCCCCAGGGCATTAAAAATAACTATTCCCCTCACCTTCTGTTGCTGCAGTAGGCTCATACCACTTGTCACTCAGCAGGAAACCTGTATCAAACAGGATGAAACTGTGGATGAGCGGAAGTTCCTAAATGTAGACAAATCCATCAAGTCTCACGCTTTGGACATGAAACTCTGGACCGCTGCCTGCTCCTAAATGATACTGCTTTTGTATGCAGTCATAGAGGCACAAGCTTTCCATTTTCCATGACAGCAGAAGAGAGACAAGGGCTGTGCCAGGATGTGGATTCCCTGACCCCAAAGCTTGACATACTACAAAACAGCAGGCCAGCACAGCCACAGGACCCAAGGCACCAAAATAGGAGTACCCACGACACAGTCATAAATGAGGAGAAGGGGAAACATGAGACAGATGTGGAAGAACATGAAGAAAACATGTCTTTCTTGGAAATCAAGATCACAAAGAAGCAGAACACAAGATAAAAGATTACTACTTGGTCAAAAGCATAAGACTTCAGACTTGAGTTGCATAAGTACAACCATCACAGTACTCGATAGGGCCAAACTCACCTCTAGACCTGACCACAGAATTCTTAGGGTTGGAAGGGACCTCTGGAGATCATGGAACTCCCCTGCCAAGGCAGGATTATGCAGAAACTTTTCTGGGTGGGCTTTGAATGTCTCCAGAGAGAGAGACTCCACAATCAGCCTGGGCAGCCTGTTCCAGTGCTGTGCCACCCTCAATGTAAAGTTCTTCTTCATGTTGAGGTGGAACTTCTTGTGTCTTAGTTTGTGCTCATTACCCCTCATCCTGTTGCTGGGCATCACTGAAAATAGTCTGGAACCATCCTCTTGGCACCCACTTTTGAGATATTTATATGCATTAATGAGATCCCCTCTCAGTCTTTTCTTCTGCAGACTAAGCAGGCCCAGCTCCTGCAGTCTGTCCTCATAAGAAAGATGTTCCAGTCCCTTAATCATCTTTGCGGTGCTCTGCTGGACCCTGTCCAGTAGATCCATGTCTTGTACTGAGGAGCACAGAACTGAACACAGTACTCCACATGTGGCCTCACTAGTGCTGAGTAGAGGGACAAGATCACCTCCATAGACCTGCTGGTCCCACTCTTCCTGATGCACCCCAGGATACCACTGGCCCTCCCGGCTGCAAGGGCACATTGTCGGCTCACAGTCAACTTGTCATCCACCAAGACTCCCAGGTCTTTCTCCACTAAGCTGCTCACTAGTAGGTCAGCCCCAGTCTGTACTGCTACTCGGGGTTATTCCTCCCCAGGTGCAGGACCCTACACTTGCCTTTGTTGAACCTCATTAGGTTTCTCTCCGTTCAGTTCTTCAGCCTATAAGGTCCCATTGAATGGTAGCACAGCCTTCGTGTGTATACCTAATGGTATACTTTTTTGTCATTTGAAGGCAATTTTTGTTCTATTTATTCCCACTCCACCTTCTTTTATGCCTTCTTGCTCTACAGATTACTCTGAAAGTAAAGAAAAACATACTGCAGTTTCAGTTGCTTCACTGGAAGATGATAATTATATTTCCTTTGGCCTTTCTTACTCTCCGATTTATGGATTGCTGATGTACTCGTGTGGCCTTTGTTCTGATCTCTGCACAGGGCTTGAGAGAGCTCATCCAAGGAGCAAATGGACATTTGTCAGAAATATTTATGCAAAGACAGCAGGATGAAGCCAGTGATGTCTCAGAGAGCCTGCCCTGGATGTGAAAGGGTTGTGCCATGTTGAACTGCTCTGACATTGATTGTCACCTTGGCCAATCATGCAAGCAAATGTTGGACTGGTTCCCACTGCAAAGAAGCTGTGCTCAAAGATCTCACTTTTTCAAAGTGCTGGGCGATTAACTGCAGGACTGTGAATTCTTCCAAGTTTGCACAAGCTGTGAGGTTTAGATGGGGTAAAGGTTCTGTTCTGGCTATTTACCCAATGTAGAATCAGAAACCCAAAAAGATAGAGATAAATGAGTTTCCGGCTATAGATCAGTTTAAACAAATTACAGAGTCACAGGACAATGCCTTGCTGCATAGAAAGGCCAAGAGGGGACAATACTAGAGCCAATTGCAGCTACCTGCTAAACAGGGCACTTCTAAAGCTCACTTCTCATTGTTATTGCTGGCTGCTTTTTATTTTGACAGTATGTTTGAATGTTTACATTGAGTTAATTAAAAGTAAATGTTTGTGCCCTTAATTTCTGGGCTTGGAAATTCTGATATTTCTGGTATTTCTTCTCCAGTGTGCAGAAAATGCTCCCCCTCCGTCCCACTCCCCAGTTTTGTAAAGGCTCCAAGTAGTTCAGTATAATCTCTGCTCTCTGTTCCAAGATCCCCACATGGGTCTTTGCCCCAATTTGGGATCAATCTGAATGTATCCTCTGACAAAATTACTATACCTGATCTCAGCACACTCCTGGTCCACATTCTGCTAAGTTGATTATAGAGCTAATGGAACACAGAGAAGAAAGCAATTTAACTTCCCTAAAAGATGACAGCACTGAAATGCCCTGAGCCATTGAGAGTAGCTCTGTGCAGGAGCTAATTTTTCCACCTCACTTATCATAGGCAGCTTTCATGCACTGGAAGTTTTAGGGCAATACTTTTCATCAGAAAAGAAACCAAGTGTTTGGAAGCACACTGCATCAGCCCAGGACATTAATTTGCTCATTCTCTAGTCTATGTCCAGGTGAGTCAGGAGCATCACAGCTCCTAGGAAAATGGTGCAGAGGATGGAGTAAGTCTGCTGTTGTTCACTAAAGACAGCTGAGAAAATGGGATGAGAATGGACAAAAAAATAGACTGATCATTTGGAAAAACTAAGCAGAGGAACAGGGAAAGAAAGGCAGACAAGAGCAGAGGCCTCTCTTTCACTGGGCTTGCTGCTTCCTGGACACTTAGAGCTATGGCAGTGAACACCTTAGGGAAAGGCTTTCTGGGCACCTGGCAAGAGGCTGCTGAGAAAGAGCAGAGCTGGAGGCTGCTCCTGATATCCCTATGGTTTCAAGGCCTTTCAAAGGAATTGTTTCCTCCTGGTACTCATCAATGCCGGTTTCCCATGGGTGTGACAGGGAAGGGATCCCCTTTTAAAATGTTTTAGCCTCTTGAAGGTCACCTCAAATGCTACTCTGAAGACAGTGACAGAGGTGAATGTTGTTTCAGCCTCATCTATGCTCCAGCAGAAAGAGCAGAAACCCTGCTGTTTTCTGTGGTACCATAGAAGTGCTCCCTTTTTAAAACAGGAGATCCCATATATCCAAACATCTCAGACTATCATGTGACTTAAGCCCCATGAAACAACTAAGCCCTGTTCATAGCCATCCTTCCACAATGGGAGCAGAGCCCTGTGGTGGGGACACACAGGCACTGCCCTGGGAAATGCAACCTGTTGTGCAACAGCATGTCACCCCATTTCCCAAACAAAAAGCAGCTGTGAAAAACCTCTACCCCTAAATGCAGATTTATTAACACTCAGCACCAGGAAAGTCAAGGTCAAGGGTTAAAGCTTGCCTTTATCCATCACCTCTTGATATGACCTTGGTGGGGCTTTTTGCAAAGGGCAGGGACAGTTGATGCCGTAATGAGCTGCTCTTCCCAGGAGACCCAGCGTGATGAAACAGTACAGAACATCCACTTTTATGTATCAATGCAAGAATAAAGGTTTGATTGGTAATAAGTTACCCATTAAAAATACATGGGAACTTACCTCAGAGAGACGGAAAGTAGACCCCACAGGATAAAGTCTGTTCAGCCAGCTTTTAATGAAGGTAATTACATCCATGTATTTGAAGCTTTCCTTCCTCATTCTTCTCCAAAGAAAACAGGCTCATTTAATGGAGGAAAAATAGAATGAAAAATAAATTCACAACTGTTGTTCTTAAACTGGGTGAATTACACTGATATTTGAATGACTGTGGTTTTAATACAACTAAGATGGTGCATAATATTATTGGTTTACATGCAGGTATAATAACTACTATTCAGAATGAAACAGTTTTTAAATTCTGAGGAAATTAATAGTTTCTAAAGAAACAAGGAAAGTACAACCTGGGTGGTCACTGAGACCATTCATTTTAATGAGTTAGCCACTATATTGAGTCATACAAGGAAGGATCTAATGCTGTTTTATTCTCAGGACTTACTGAGGTATTTATTCATCTCTCAATCAAGACTGGATGTCACAAGTTCTGTCATTTGTTTGAACTTATATTCCAAACACAGTAAACACAGTGCTCCTCAGTGCCCTCCTTCACTTTTTTCTGTTCTCTCCTTCCCATTCCAAGCATATGTGAAGAACCTGTATCAGTTTGCTCAGTGGATCTTTGGATTTTAACCAGTGGATCTATGGAGTTTGCTCCATGTATCTGCATTTCCGAACTTGAGTTCCAATCTCATATTCATAACTGATGCATCTTGCAGCATGGAAATTCAAAGCAGACAAAACATCCTCCTCTGGTCCACTGGTGCTCTGTTACTACTGACACTGCCATAGAGCCTTTATATTTATGCAGGTAGGGACAGAGAAAAAGGCCACTCAGTCATCAGTCCAGTCTAGAATGATGACAAAAATTACTGACATTTTACATGGGATAAAGGCATAAAGACTGTGCACATAAACCAGTTTACACCCCTGTTTGCTGAGAGATCCAATCTAACAGGATTAAATTGTTGTTATCTGTGACCATGCACATTTTACCTTCTGTGAAGTACAGTATCTCCTGAAGGAGGTTAGGGATGTGAATGGAGTTCAAGACTCAGTCCTAGAAAAGAGAGGTGCTTTGGAGTACTCATACCACGATACCTTTAAAGATGCCCAACAAGTTCAGAGCAAACACTGTAAAAAACAGCTCTTTTAAAATTGTCTCCAACTTGTAACCAGAAGACACAGAAACAGTAGACACCAGCATTTTTAAAAACTTTGCTCTTGGTTTAAAGAGCTGAACCATAAACATGTTATCATGTGGACCATAGCAGCCTCATAAACTTAAAGCAGACCTGGACCTTCAATATGCCTAAGATGGCCAGAGACAAATGGCCAGTCACTTCTCTGCTCACTTCCAGCTGCAGCACTGATGAAAGCAGAGGCACAAACCTCTGCCACAACACACACATGCTCTCATCCCAGAAAGCAGATTTTTTCATACCAGATGGTATAAAGAAAAACATTAGACAGCCCAGGCAAGAGCCCTTGCCCAACAGGGACTACAGAAGCACTGAATCTCGACTAACTCTAAAGCTGGGTAGATTTGGACAAATCGCTCTTCTCTTCACTTTGCCTTTCACTCTGCCCTTCTGTGAAGCAGCCACCACAAGTCAGCATTACAGCACTGGGCTGTGTACTCCTTCACACCCAGAAGCTGCAGGGAACTAGCACAGGGGAGCTCCCTTGATAGCATCCACCAGTGCCCAGCCCTGCCAGGACATGCTTTCAGTTCAAATGACATTAATCTGAAAAATCCTCTGATTCCTCTCTTGGTGTTTTCTGTATTGCTTAGGCAAAGTGTCAGTCTTAGAGCACTCTTCTTTCTCAGTATTGCATCAATAAGAGGAATTTTCTTACCCAGAGCCAGCAGATACTCCCTCTGCTCCACCCTTCACTATCGTACTCCCTGCCCCCATACAACTATTATTTAAAACCTAGAAAAAATACTCTAGCAAACAATTTTCCCTCCACCCTCCCTGCTATCTGTTTAAATATCCTTGACTGCAAGACATTCAGTACAGAACAGTCATCAATTTTTAATTCATTTAATCTCTTGGTAACAGTGTTCTCGTGAACTGAAGGGCCCCTGAGGAAGCTCCAGAGAAACCTCAGCCTAACATCTTTTCCTGATTCCAGGGATGAAATTTTGAGGACAGAGTAGGCTCCAGGCAACTGTATGGGTTAATGGAGGAAAAAAAGATACTGAAAACTGAGTACCTTTCACCCCCTGCCAAATCAAAACACATTGTAAAACAGGCTCTGTACCCTAACACAGCACAGATTGAAACAAGAACCAGAGAGAGAATTCCCTGCGTCAGAGTTGTTCATGATTCAGCAAACTTGGGAAGGAGCCCTCTGAGTAAACATGTGGGTTGTCTGTGCTCCTGGTCCTGCTACTGCTTCGTTCTTGTTCCAAGAAGCTCAGAGAACATCCTAATACACTGTCAATAATTAAATTCTGCCTGCTTAAATGCCCTGGAAGTCTCAAGAGAGGATAGTTTTTTCTTCTCGAGCCTGTAAATAACAGGGAATCTAATACTGCGTGTATCCACATTGTTCTACAAAGAACTGTTGTTCAGGAATGGATAAAATGTTCCTGTGTATGACGTGAGTGTTAATTGGCTCTGCAGGTTCTTTAGGGCAGGAAGCAAGAGGATTCTTGGTTATATTCCATCATGTCATACAATGGTAGCACCCAAAGGCCCCACTTTTATTGTAGAGTCACAGGAAAATAGAGAAAGAGCAAAACCCTGTCCCCAGTATCTTGTCCTCTGATGAAACAGGTTAAAAATAACCTACAGCTCTAGTTCTGTGACAGCTAGAAATTATGCACTTTGTCTGACCCCAGGTTTTCTCATCATGGGATGTATAAGAACTAGAGTTCTCTGAGAAGGCTTTTGGAAGGAGAAACATGTTTGATCACATTATGTATGATACTGAACTTAATGCATACAGACAGCATCACACCAACAGCACTCAAGCAGCACAATGTATATATGCATGCATAGCTCCAGACATCCAAAGGGACTGCTCTGTGCCACTGGCCATCACAGAGAAATGCAATGCTAACAAGGGTGGCAGGAAAAAGAAGCCTAAAACCTTTAGCCTCTCTCCCCATCTCTCTCATCCCTGTCCAGCATTCCATACCTATAATACCTGGGAAGCTGCTTTGTAGTGGAGGGCATGGCCCAGTCCTGCTTGGCTTCTAGGGGTCAATACTGAATTCAGGCTAATTCAAGCAGACTCGGTTGTAAATAGACTGTGACTTGTTACATTAAATCACACTATTTCCCATCTTTCCACATACACCTTAACGTAACAGGCAGGCTGCTGCTATAATGACAGGCAGCACAGGAAGACAAGGCATTACACTGCAGAGCTACTCAGTAAATTAGTATGTTTTTTTGCAAGATTATGTAATGTAGGGGTCTATTTTTCCAAAAATGGTGACTAGAAAATCGTGATGCAAAATGTGGCCTTGATGTTTAGCACTAAAGCCCTTTGTATGACACCCACTGGCAGAACTGCAGCTCAGCCAGACACAGGAATTCTGGGACAATTTGCATAGTTGCTATTTCTCACAGAGACTTTCCCTAATTTGTGATGCCTTTTCCTAATCAAGTTATTTGTCATTTGCCAGCAGCAACCCCTGATTCTTTGCCCGTGAACCTCCTGTTCTCTTTCACACTATTAAGAACATTATTTTCTATTCTTCTGTCAGTGGAGAGTGCTGGTGATTATCACTGCAATGTCTGGTCCCTTTTATTGAAAATGTTAATCCTTCCTTTCTGCAGGGTTTCTTTAGCCAGGGGTGTTAATACTAGGTTAATATAATCAGGCTGCCTTTTTCTTCATCTTTTGTGTGTATGTGTTTTAGGGAGGGAATTCTTTTTTATCTTTTGGTCAGAATTTATTATAGTGTCTTTCTCAATTCTTTTTCTTTTGTTCCTCAAGAGGGTTTGCTTTGACTTTCCTTGCTATTTTTGTTGTAATTATCTTAATGATTTTTTAACATTTAGCACCCAGAACACTAATGGTTCTGTGTCTTTTTTGGTTTCTGTAGTCTTTAAAGGGAACTTAAGAATGTGCTCTTCGAGGAGGAGTTACCTGTGTTCATCATCAAGAAGAGGACTGAGATCTGGGAGTCTTCCTTCACTCACTGCACGGAGAAGGCTTTCTTTGGCATTCCACAAGCTTCCCCTCAACCTGAAGATCCTTTCAGCATTTAGATGGTAAATAGCATCAAAGATCACCACCCACTGCTCCTAACACATTCTTCCATGAAGAAAGCATGATGTAAAGCATGGGTCACCTGTTGTAACTTCAGGAATCACAGGTTCTCCCTCAGGGGAAAGGTGAGGTTGCCAAGATTCAAATGTAGACCAGAGAAGGCTGACAGATACAGTGCAGGTAACTTTGTGTTGTGTCACAGTGGCATGTTTTAATGCTGATCAGGTAGCAGATCAGTGAAAACTCCTTTTGTTTTGTTGTGAAGAGCACAGACTCCATCCCTCACAAACTGCTCTTGTGATCACTTTCTTTAAAAGGAAGAACTTCACCTGGAGACTTCTTACCCAAGGAGAAAACTGCCAAGTCATCTGAAGCTTTCTCTTTGCTGATTGCAATCATATTTTATTCTCAAGTAAAGCAGAGCTGCTGTGGCAATGGAGCTAGGAAGCAGTGATTGTTCAGCATGTGTCTATTGTGGATTGGGGACTCCCAAGACCATTTTCAAGATTGCCCAATACACAGATGTCCTCCCACTGCAAACAGTTTCAGCAGGCATGCCTAAAGCTGGATGGAGCTATGGGAACTGGCTGACTTCCTTCATCTTTCCACCCATCCAGCCAGTCAGCCAGCTGAGGAGACCAGGAACAATGGGAAGGCACCAGAGGACCTTCCTTGTGTCTTCTGAGAATTAGAGCATCAGGTTGGCAGAGTTCTCATTTGACTCCTTGCTTGTAAATTCTCATTAATAAGTCTGTGCTATAAAAGAAATGACACCACCACCACCCCCCATGCAAAGAAGGTGGGCAGGAAGGTGCTGCACCCAGGGGTTCCCGGGCACCTGCCCCGCTGGGAAGTGCAGCGCAGGGACCGCGGCGCCTGCAGGAGATGCCACCCAGTGGCAGCAGGACAGCAGCACACAGCAGCCATCCCCGGGAAAGTTCCAATCTGGTCGGGGCGTCACTACGTAATCAAAATACCCAGGATGTCTGTGGGCTGTGGTGAATATTTGAGTGACATACATCTCTAGTTATGTTAATTGGACAGCTTTTTGCTCCCCCCCCCCTCCCCCTTCAGAAACCCTTAGGCTTTTGTTTGCAGGGAATAAATAAAGAGGGATTAGTTACGTTTATCTGTTTTCCTAAGTCTTTACAGAGTAACTGTTATGTGTAATTAAGACATTTGTCTGTCCTTGAACAAGCTGATAACAAATTACCAGACATTACTGACGAGGTTCCATTACATTTTAAGAATAGATTACATGGATCTGGAATTTATTGATATATCTTTATTTTTTAGGCAGGAACAACTGGAAATAATGGTTTTATGAAGGTGAAAATTCGATGTGCTTTGATAAGTTCTCTTTATCTAGCAGCATTGCTTGACTATGTGGTTGTCTTCTCCACAAAGGATCTGTGTTGAGCCAGTTGCATGGCAAGATTTTCATTCACAGCTTTCCCTCACCCAGTGTCAAACATGTGCTGCTGGGACATATTCAGCTAACCTTTGCCAAGAGCAATATCATCCTGGACTTGCTCTCTGTGATCCTGTTAACTGATACTTAAATAATTCACACTCTTCAAGGATCCACCTTAGCTGCTTCCCCTATGCTTTCCTGCATCTCAAAGCACTAATCCATATAAAATTTTCTTAAAATCTGCTTCCAGTGAGGTTTCCCATATAATCGTCACCACAGATTGACAAGTTTCTCTTCAGGAGCCATGAAGCATCGACATGCAGAGAGAGTGCAATATCATCCTGTCTCAAAATAGATTCTCTTGTCCAAGATAGAGATACCATTTCATTTACCTACTCTGAAGCTACTTTATTGAGGACACCAGACTCTTATGGATTCTCTAGAAATATGTTCTTCTTACAACTGAGACCAGATACTTCACCTTAATATTTACCAATCTTATTACACCTTTGATTTTTAGGAATATATCAACTTACTATAATCACATAAACATACTTCATGTGCACCACTCAGCCAACAGAAGGCTTGATAGCAGGTACACAGATCCTGACAAATGGCAAAAAGAAAAAAAATCTTCCAAAGAAACACTGCAATGATGCATTTGCCAAAAGGCCTGGCCAGAACTGATTACAGCCAACCACTGAGCTCTAGAAAGTGGCATCTAGGCTAGGTCGTCAAAACTGAAAGGCAGAAACTAATCTTAATTAGAGGGTGGGGATTTTTTCTTCTTCCCCTGACAACTAGCACTCAGGGTGGAAAATGAAACTCTTTCACTAAACCCCATTGTGTGCCTTTGTCTTCCAAACATGCTGGGGAAAATAAGAGGAGGAGATTCAATAAGTACATCCAGGAGAAACTTGGGATACAGCCAAGAGTCGTGATCTGGACAGTGCCAAGACCGTCAGCAGTGCAGAAAGGAGGGGTAGCTTCCAAAAGACTTTTTGCGGAGATTTTGTCCCTGCCAAACTCTCCTCCCAACCCTGTAAGAAAGCCATGATGGCTATGCCTTTTTTTAGCACATGCAAAACCTCTGTTATCAGAAATTAGAATGTCGTGATGCTTCTCTTTCTTGATGAAATTGAAGTGGTTTCCTCAGAGAAGTAAGTAGCACTCAAGGGCAGATGCCAATGCACAGAAAACATTTTGTGTGTATTTGGTCAAGGTGGGCATGGGTCATCTCATGCCTGCAGATACATGGACTAAACTGCTTCAGCTTCCTGGGACATGGCGTTTCAGGGTTTGTTTCTCTGACAACCTGGCCTGGCACACAGACATATGCTCCAGGGAAGGCAGATAATTTCAACAAGAGAAGTGGAAGAAGGTGGGAGTCCCCCAGCCCCATCTGGGGCAGCCCCAGCACTGGTGACTCATTGCTTTCAATGGGGTCTACCAAGGTGGGATGAGCTGACTCTACCTGTTCATTGTCATGGCTAAAGGGCAGTCTTTCTTCCTACTCCTCTCCTCCTCTCCTCCCTTCCCTGTTTGCACTTGGATGTGTGTTTGGCTGCTTCCCTCAAAACAGCTCTTGCTCTCAGTCTGCCCTTGGTGAACTAATTCAGCTCATGACACTGGCTAAAAGATAAATAACCATGCCTGTGAGGGAAAAAGGGCAGGACACGCTCCTCAGGGACACAGAGAGGTGGCATCATAGACATTTCTCCAGGCTGTGAGTCTTCACCAATCCTCTTTTTAGGTGGGTCAAGGAGGGACAAGGAATCAGGATTCTTGCACAGACTACCTTTCTTGAGACTACATGCACTGTCCCCCTACCTGCATCCATGCTGGCACCTAGAAGCCACTGAGGAACTTCATGTGCCCCTCACACACTAGACAGACCATCGTCAGCATGAAGGCACCTCCTCTCTTTCAACTCCCACATGTAGCATCACCAGTCCTTACATCTTGCCAGAAGTCCATCAACAGTATCTGTAGTAGTGCCACCTTACCCTGAGTAGAAATGTCCAAGTTTTATTGCCACTGAGATGTATATGAGAGTTTCAAATGTGCCTCTGAGGAAGGATGCTAATTATTTGTCTTATTTTAGGAGGTTTTGTAATACTGGACCATCCCTTGTCAAACCCACAAGTTTCGCAGATCATAATATTGGATACATTGTCCTTTTTCATCAAAGGAAGCACAAATTTAGTTCAGTTTCTTTCTTCTCTGCCATGGGGAGATGCAAAACTTGTTTCTTCAGCAGTGCCCTTTTTGTTCTGTTTGTACAAAGCAAAACACAAAGAATCCTGTAGAAGCAACAAACTACATTAAACTGCTTTTCTATTCCTATTGCAAAGAACAAACATGTCAGAAACCTTTTTTTTTTTTTGTCCCTTGGAACCCGTGTTTTTATTTAGGTACTTCTTGAAACAGCTTAAAAAAATAGTAAGTCCTCACTTCATTTCCCCTACTGTTTGGAATGGGAGGAGAATCATACAATGGAAAAGAACAGGTCATTGTCCTGAATGTTTTTTTACAACCAGCAGCATGGCAACTTAGAGCTGACACTATCCCTTCATGTCTTTGGGTCTTGGCCAGTACTCTGTAGACAAAAATAGCCCAGCATCTCTGGGTTCCTTGCAACAGCTTTTCTAAGTGGCTGTTCCTGCTGTTCTGCAGCTGTTGCCCCACGCTTCACTGGAGAGCACTGATATCCCATGAGCTGCTCGTCTGCTCCTCTGTCCCGTGTGCTCAGCCAGGCAGCCTGGCAGTCTTGCAGTGCTCTGGTCTCTGGTGTGCTTGCCCTGACATCACACATTGACTGCCTCCCTGGAGTGCAAGGGGACACGGCCACGGCTCTGAGCTCTGATGTGGGTCCCCTGGACAGTGAGTGCTCCTTTCACATCTGAACCGCTGGGCCAGCAGTCTCATTCGTAGTGATGCACATGACTGATGGCTCAAGCTGTGGGCATTGATGGGCCTGAACATTTATCCCTGGGCAGCATTTTGCAAGGCTGCAAACCATTATCTGACCCCACCTTGTGGGGTTTATATCTGCTTCCCTCACATGGGGAAAAGATCACTGAAGCACAGCTCTGTGTGAGCTTGAGCCCAAATATAGCATACACTGGACAAAAGCATTGAAAAGCACCTTCCTGTGTGTCTCATTCTTATCACATAGGCTTTCTTTCCTTGACTGCCTGGGAGCCTCACAGGGCACAGCAGTCAGGCTTTAGTTAGTCCCTGTGTCTCCACACTGCCCCTGAAAACCACCTAAGCTGAGAAGATGCTGTGGAGCATGTCTTTCTCTCCAGACACCTAACCTGGGTCTCTTGACCTCATTATCTGTGGAATAGAGGCCATCTATAACAGATTTTTCTTACATTGCTGACTGTATGGAAACTCTTGCTGTAATACTTTCCCCCCATTTGATTTTTAACAGACTTGGACACAATTGCACCTTATTCAGAGGTGTATCATCATTCCTTCTGAAATCCTAGAGTGTTTGAGGATGGCTTTTAATTTGGAAGGCTGCATAGTATGTCTCCTGGTTTTGTGTTTTCAGCTGTTACAGGGGATCAGGAGCAAAAAAAATGGATAAACACTAAGTTATGTGCTTGCTGACTGAGCCTCTCTCCTATTTAGAAACAGTTTCATCTTTGTAAAGGTTTTGCTCTTGACAGAGATGCTTTACTCTAACATTTTTAATGAGTATTTATTACAATGGTTGCATTTGTCAGTCCCTTATATGCACTGAGCACTGTGGAGATTTAATGTAGAGAAAGGAAATGACTGCCTGAATTCCAGGTGAAATATCAAATACTTGTAGTCACCTGAAAAAAAGAAAACTTCATTTAGTTCTTCAACTTTTCTTACATGGCAGCACCCATTCTGTTTTACACGGTGCCAATAAGACACTTTATAATTTCTGGACATAATAACCCCTTCTACCTTGGCAGCTCAGCAAGAACAGCTTTCTCTGAAACCTCCCTAATCAATTGACTTTGCCAAGTCTTTTGCTTAACAAATCCTGCAATTGCTTCCAGCATTTTCCCACAAGTGATACCAAATTAATGGATTTGTAATCTCTTGGTGAGTCTCTTGGCTTTTCATTGTCTGATTAGGCACACTCTGGCCTGCTGGGAGAAATGTATTGCATTGATAAAGATGCTGGATGAGGTTCATTTCATGTCCCACTTTCCTGTTGCATTCTTGGGCTCACACATGTCAAAATGTTACAACGAACATGGATAAGATTAAAAAGCTCAAAGTCCCTCAATATGGCCACATCTCACGTCATAATTATTACAGTCTCCTAAGGGTCCCAGGACGTCATGAATGTTATTCCAAGTCTGTCCTGCATTTAAGATCTTGGCCCAACTGCATAAGAGCATATTCTTAAAATATATTTGGGGCTTTTACTATATGTAGAAATAGAACATTCCTAAGAGTAATCAAAGAACTTAAGAATCTAACTTAATGCCCCTTTCAAATGGTACAAAACAAAGCTGTATATGAAGTGTCTACATTTTTAAGCAATGATATTTTGAGCACACAACTGCTTTCTGAATTCTATTTTCTCTGTCATATGTTTACAATAACTATCCTTAAACAACAGACTTCTCTTAGAAAGAACATCAACAAACAGAATTCTCTTCTTTTTCTAAACAGTTTCAGCGCCATTCGTGCCTTTTACTAGAAATTGTTTCTTTTTCAGGTAATTCAGTAAATCCCCAAAATAGCTAATGATTTTACTCCCACTGCCCATGAAAATTCTCACACTTCCCTTTCCACGTTCTTCCCTTGGCCACCAGTCATGCTACACATATTACAGGGTTCATGTCTTCTTTCACAGAATCTGTGTTCAGACTGCTAATAATTTCCAGTTCCCTTGATTTAGATGCCCAAACTAGTGGCTCCCCTAGAACTGGAAGGTTCCTCTGACCTTACACTTCTCTTGAAAACAAGTACTGATTGCTGGGCTGGAGAGGTTCTCTTGGTCTTGAGGATTATGAAACCACTCTTTAGCATCCTTGGATAGGAATCCCAGCACCAAGGTGTTGTGCATTCTGAGCAAGAAAGCTTCCCACTCCTACTTGTGGCACCAAGGCATTTCACAGCCAGGAATACAGACACAGAAGAGTGAGAGAGAAGGGCAGGCAGGAGACACTTCAGTGAGCCTAGTTGCTGAGGTACCAACCCAGAAAGGGAGAGATACAAATGTTCTGAGTTGTTTCTGTTTAATTTCTTTCTGACAATGGTCCAATATGTACACAAGAACGCAGCAACTAGCACTCTGCTTCTAGTCCTTGGTGTGGACATCACCTGCTCAAGACAGTCTTGGATAAGATGGGAGCTATAAACCACATTTGGCTTTGCAAGCTAATCATACATTCACAGATTATAAACTCTGATTTTAACACTCCTATTCTCCAGCACTCTTCAGTCAGCAAATTACTTCATTCCCACTAAACCAGGGGCTGGAGAAAATAGGGACTTGAAGCACTTACAGGTACAGCTGTAGGCAGAGTATTTGAGGTAAATGTCCCTCTTCAGTCAACAGCTCCTATTAACCTGATCACCCTTCTTTATTTCTGGAGGTTGTTAACACTGGTATAGCTCAGAAGCTCTTGATATTGCTATAAGAAGTTTCCTTGGTTTGCTGGGGGTTCTTTTGGCGTTTTTTGTTTGTTTTCAGAAAGGCTTATTTCTCCTGTTCTTACCCTGTCAGTGATTCCTAGATCAGTGCACCTTCCTTCCACTTCCTCTTTTTACTTAAAGATGAAGCTAACTTTTGCTGGAGTGAAAATCCACGGGATTCTCACCATTTCATCTAATATGAGTAGTTGGATAAATGTCTCTTAATGTCTTGGAAAATGTCCTCAAACCCTTCTCACTAGTTTTGATCCACAGCTACTCCAGGAATTCTATCCCTTGAAAGGCGCTCAACACTTGATACATTTTACCTCCAACTATTATCATCAGTACATTTCTCACATTTTATAACTTACTCTTACACCCATCTCAGACAGACCTTCTGTGGGAATAAAATTTACCCTTTTCCTGACAGTGCTTTTGAAAATTCCTCTCTGTGCCAGTAACACTACCTCTGGCAGCCTATGTCCTTGCTCCCAGCAGGCTGACTGGGACATTCCTTGGTTTCAGGTCAACCCAGTCAGCATCTCCTCCAACACTTTCAAGAAGAACACCTCTGAGCCAATGGGAACTGACACAGTTCACTGTTGAGATCATTTACATTCATGCTTGGGCAGTGACAGTGTTAGACAATCACTGTCACATCCAGAACAATGTCTGGCATGACTGCAGACCAGCATCAAGCCCGGCAACTCCTATGGCCGTTGAGACTTAACAGGTATGCAAGCAGGGCAAGAAATGTTACTCAGTCCTTCTATCAATGTACGTGTCTCCATCCTGTTGTCTTTCACCATGAAGGATACTAGGGTTTGCTTCTGCCACCTAGGCAAAAGAAAACAGGTTCACCAGAAACTTCTCCTCCTCCTTCACATATGTGAAGAAGAAAGGAAATGTTGGAGCAAAAAAGAATCCCATTGAAAGCATCAAAATGCCCTTTCTGTTATCATGACTGTTGATGACTCCATGTTCTGGCAAGACATGAAAATCATTTTAACTCCTGGATACTTTTTTTCAGTCACTGGCTATTATCATGCCTTGTGCTTTTTCTTTCTTCAAGCAGCTCCATGATCTGTTTTTGTGGCCTCTGTGACTTGTTTTTTTCTTTTCTGCTAAGATATTTCAAATTATCTGCAAGTAAGCATTATGGGAGTATTAACATTTGTCCTAAACTTCAATATGAGTTAATCAGCTGCCCTTTGTGCAACAGATTTTTGTTTTGTTGTCAAGGGTTAATTATATTTGTAGTAGCACTTCTTTGTTTCCCACTCCCACTGTCTTGGAAGTTTAAGGCTTCGGGGGGAGTTTTTTGTTACAGATCACAGCCTGCTGTTTTATCAGCTCTGAAATTGCAAGGTTGGCTCAGAAACCTTAGATCAATCACGAATTATGTTAGAGCTTCACCTTCTCTTTACACTACCAGTTTAAAAACATACTGCTCATTTCAAAGGCAGTGCAACACTTTTCAAATATCTGTAGCAGTCTCATGGATTGTCTCAGCTTTGTCTGAGTGGACAGAAAATTATTAAAAACATCTTCAAGATTACCTACTGTCAAAAATAAAGCTTCCCTCTCTCTTCTTTTTCCTCTGCAGAGATGACCTAAAGCTGACATTGCACTTTCCTCAGTGACCTACCATTTTCCTGGAAAACTCAGCACTGGCAGCTTCTCTCTGCCTTGTCATTCCAGAAGTTACGGCCCTATGTAGCTTATGGTGTTGTGTGCTGTCTGCCCAGTGCTCAGAGCCATGGAGTATCCTAGAGGCAGGCTCCCTCTGGTATCTCAAGCTTTAGCTGGTCAGTATGAGGTTAGCCTGACAGTCTGAAACACATCACAGCTAGTTCCATCTGGCTCTTGGCAGCCTCCCTCAAAGCTCTCTTTTCTTCTTGCCTTTTCTGTTCATTTCCCAGTCAGATTGAATGTGTGCTGCCACCTCCAGACACACTTTTCTGGTATCAACCTCCTCTAAGTTATTAGCATTCACAATTATGTCAATATAATGGAAGTCAGCTCTCTGGTGGAGCAAGTTGGCTGATCCATAGCACTGAAGACCATATTAATAGAGAACTTCCTGGAGAAGATCCTCAGTCCCTATGGGACTGTTCTCCATGCCATTTCAAAGATGCTGCCTGTCTTCCTGCATTTGAGTTTTGCTGTTAAGGTTTCCTGGTATTTTTTTTTCCCTGTCTGTATTCTTTGATTCAAGGGATAGAATATCTGGTTGTCCATTGGCCCCAGCTTTGGTCACATTTTCAGCCTGACTACAAGAGGTTATGAAATGGAAAACCTGAGCAGACATCTGTGGATACTCCAGACATAAACCCCAAATGGGTTTTCCCCAGCCTATTTCCCTTAGTATGAAGTGACACTCTCTTGTACCGCAGCTGATGTGCTGCTCAGCCAAATGTTACTGTCAGCAGAGAAGTCATTTAGCTCATTACCAGTTAGTTGTACATATGTGTTTCACAGCGCTGCATGCTCTGTCACCTGCAGAAACAGGACTGGGCTAATATTAGCAGGCTGGGGAGAATAAAGAAGGTTTGGAGCTTACAGCAGACTTCTGAAGTAAGAATCAGACTTTCAAGTATGAGCTTTTCTCCTGATCAAAACATCAAAATGTTGGGTCTTAAAATAGGCAGCAGATACCTTGGTCATATGGTGAAGGCTATGTCCTGGAGGTGTGCCCCTGAACAGGTTGCTCTGTTAACTGTTAAGCTCCCCACCAGCGAGGTCTTGGAACAGCCCTGGTCTGGATTCCAAGTGCCACCTGAGTCTGATCAATGAATGATTAAGGAGGCTGACCTGATGCACGTTGTCACAAAGCAGTGTAAAGTCCCAGTCTTCAGCTGCAAAAGAATGAGAAGCAGGTTTGCTTACCATCCAGCACAGAGTTCAGAGCCAGCTGTGTGATGCTCATGTCCAGCTCAAGAGACTTTCCCCTTTACTGAGAGAGGTAAGTGGTACATTGTCTCAATAGACTTCTGAAGAGAAGAACTAAAAGCATTTTGGGTTTGATAGCTCAATCAGTGTACTTCTACACAAATCACTCACTGAGGCATCTAGTGATAATGGTTGTATACCTAATTTATAACCTACATTTCTGAATATTCCCTTGTGTGGTTTCATTGCAGTTCCAAGGAGCTGCAGCACCAGAAAAATTCTATGCAAGTATGTGCCAGGTTTAGAACTCTACAGGTCCCAGTTGTTGAAGAGTTCAGCAAACTTCCAAATGCAACTGCACATCCAGTTTGGCTGGCAACTGCCAGCAAGCCAAATGAAAAAATCTCATCTCCTGCCAACATGTTCTTTACTAAGCACTGTAATATATAACCTTATCCTGTAACCCTCTGGTGTCACCAAGTCTCATCTCTAGGAAAAGAATAGTTGGAAAAGTACCAGCTTCTTCTAATAAGATATTACTGTGCTTCTAGTGAACTCCAGTATCAGGCATCATTTTTCAAGAGTGCCATGGAAAATGAATTTCTTTCAATATTCCCTAATTGGATTGCATTTTAATCTACCACTTACCCTATAATGCAAGACATTCATATTTCGGTATTTTCTGTCTCAAAAACAACTCCTCCTCACATATCCCACTTCTTCATAGTCATGAATAATGACATCACAGTCATTTCCATGGAAAGACACTTACCTCACAATCTTTATTGTGTTATCAAACAGAAGCAGCTGGGTAATGTGGGTGAATAATCCTGTTCTGTATATTCCGCAATAGAAAAATGAATACTGAAAATTACTAACAAACTAAATAGCTACTTCTATAAATACTCCCCTTCCAAAAGTTTACCCTATTTTAAAAGGCACTTGTTAAATGCTATTTAGCATATAGATAAAGACTGATGGATGAAGACCAAAGTCCTTGAAACAGACACAGGAAAAATACCTCATAGCCAAGTGTAAAGTAAACTTCTTTAAATGTTTGCCTTATCTGTATGACTTCTTTCTCCCCATCAGCCGTAAAAGGGCATTTTGCTTTCTATCACTCCCAGCTGCTGGGGAATCTTGGTTTTAATTAAAAAAAAAAAAGCAAACAAGTGTCTTGTACATCAGTTACCATAGCACTTTCCACCACTGCCTTTCATTCCCCTGTGTTAAGAGGTGACACTAAGCCCCTACTTGAATTTAGAACCACCAACCTTCTCCACAACAAATGGGGACAAGCAGACAAGTGACAAGCAACAAACACAAAGAGTCTTTTCTGGAGAGTCAAAGAATTTTGTTTAATCAGTATCAGTGGAAAAGGATGTGAACTACAGCGGGAAAATACCACAACAGTTTCAAACCCGCCTAATTTGGGCCCAATTTAAAGTCAATACCAGTGAATGCAGCAGCTTGAAAGGAAGCAAATTTCAGCTCACCATGATCTAAAATGCTTGGGTGCTCAGCAAGGTGACCCACCATGTTGTTATGACAAAAGAAGACAACCCAACATTATCTGGGCATTGTGATACCCCTCATTCTTAGAAAAGGTATCCTGCCCTACAAGTGGACAAACTTTATGCTATCGAGACATGTCCTGTCTTTGCGCTTAGATCATGAATCAAACCATTCATATTGCATGCAAAATCCAAGCCATAGAGAAATGATTTGTCACTGAAGGAAATTTGTCTACACGTGGAGAGAAAATGTGCACCAAGCACCACTGAAAGCTCTGGAGGAGATTTTGGACAATAGAACTATTTCCCCTCCTTCACACTGAACAAGTAAATGGGATCTTTCTCCCCTCTTCTCCCTTTAAAATATTAGAAATCATTACCAAAACTTGGCTATTATATTCCCTGCACTTAAAAGCCTGTTTTCTTCTTCATATGAAAAGAACGTTGAATGCATCACATTTGCCGCTGAACAAATTCATTTGCCAGTTCTCTTAAATGCCAACACAATTACTCTAGCAGAGTTAATAAAGGGGGTGGTAATGTGAACAGCCTTATTTTTGTCCTTAGCGCCCCAAAAGGAAATGTGTTTCTTACTAATAATAGTGTATGTGACAGAAAATACCACGTACATGCAACTGTTCTCATTCACTTGCCAAAACGGAGAATTCACATCAGGGCTTAAAAAAGTAAAACAAAACAAACAGAAAAACACCCCAAGTAAGCAAATTAACCCTTTCCCTTCTACCAGTAATTCCTCTAAAGCTGAAGCTTGAATCTAAATTATTTTGCCCGTGACCAGAGGATGAGTTAAAGGGAAGAAGAACAGAGCTCGTGTTTAAATTCCCTGAGGAGCTTGTAAGAAACCATCCTGTCTGTCACATTTTTTTTTCTCCAGTCAACCGTTAAGTGCACCCTGCCAATGTAAACCAGACCTGTGGAGGAAACAGCTTATTCACACCCAAATTTATTTCTAGCCATCCATTTTTTTGCAGCACTCAATACAATTCTGACAGGCTCAAACATTCAGCAGTCATAAATCCACTTTTCTCCTGCTTCCCCCTGGAGAAATTGTGTAACTGGGCTTGAAACCAGGGAGATTTCACTGAAATTTATTAATAAATGTCACAGGGTTTTGTTTGTTTTGGTTCCTGATTTTGGAAGCTACGTGTACTCACAGTCGCACATCCAAGGTTTTCTGTAGCCACAATGACAAGGAATGACGTTCTTTACACCCCCTTCTTTCCAGTGTCTGAATCTGTAGGGGGAAAATAAAGGTGATTTGGTATCATACAACTCCAGATGGAACAGATGTAGCAATGCCTTGTTAGTTCAAGCCCAGTGTGCTTAAACCCCAAACTACCAGCATACTGTTTTTAAGGGTGCTGGAAGCAAATGCCACGCCTAATTCAAGGGAACAGAATGGTAAAGATAGTTGGATGAGGGTATATGCCTGCATCTCATTAACAACTGGTCTCAAATTAGCAACCAACTCTCAGAAAAATGTCTACTGCTGAAAGTTTAAGAGGTGATAGTGTTCCCTCTACAACCATCCAGGTATTTCTTCCCTGGCTTGGGAGGCTTCACCACACCAGGAGAACCGTATCGACGCAAAGTAGCTGGGGGACCCTGTGCCTGGGATGTCACTTGTCATGCATTCACTGTTTACCAGGAGCCTGTTGTCACAGGCTAGGATGTGGGTCTGCTTGTGAGCCTGGCTCAGGGGCCCATGGCAGAGCAGGGCAGGGCTGTGGGGAGCTGGAGATAGGTCCCACTGCAGTGCTGATGGGACAGGGGCTGATGGCCCTGGGGTGTGACATGGGGTCCTGGATCTGGGGTGGATGGGGGAGCCCCAGGGGTGGGCAGGGCTGGAGGTGTCAGGATGTGCAATGGCAGTGTCACAGCAGGGTGTGCTGGAGCATCCCTGTAGCCCCCTGCCCCTGCCACACTCTAATCTGAGAAAAGCTCATTAAGCCTCTGCTGTGACACAGTCTGGGACAGTCTGGCAGTGGCTCTTCTCTCAAACATGGGCTATTTTCCCTTCAGGAGGAGTAGGATATTTTATTATTTTACCCCGTGCCCACAGATTTCTGCAGATCTGTAAAGCCTTCCCCCAAGCCACTATAGATACCCCTCTGCAAAAGATAAATCCTTCTGAAATAAAGTTCTTGTTTAAAGAGCGACCACAGGCTTATAACAAGTACACCAAAACCCTGCTGTTTGCTACAGGAAACTCACTCTGTGTCTTTGACTCACTCTCTCTGTGGAGCGAGGGCCCTCTAAACCCTCACAAGCCTCTGGTTGAATCCACTTAAGGGCAAGCAGTAGCCTAGCAGTCAGGTCCTGAAAACCCATTTTTGACAGCCCAGGTCCTGAGGACAGCTCCTCCCTGTTGGTGCTCTTTGGAGGGCAAGCATGCTCTCTGAGGCTGGGCATCCTCTGCTCACAGAAGCCCATCTCCACTGAGCATCAGTGGGTCTCTACCTACCCACCCAGGGCTTTGGCATGGCAGGTTCCCACTCAGACTCATCCTTCAGCGAGCTCCAAGACTTAACAAAAAACAGGCTCATCTCCACACCTCTATAGATTTTACGGGAGGTAGTGAGGATCTGAGATCTACAGGGCTGGAGATATGCCTATGGGCTTCTGCACAGTGTTAGCAGCCCTCCTACCAAAAAGCTCAGGGCACCAAAATCGTGCAGTGAAAAAAAAAAAAATCCCTTTTCCCTTATGTATTTGGAATGAGAAGCCAGCACACCTGACAACTTTCTGGGTGCCCATCTTACACCAGCCCTGGTGCATGAATGATTTTCCATGGTTCGATAGTAATGTGGTAAGCTTATGGTCTGTGTGGTAAGAGTAGTAGTTCCTTTTAAAATTATTCCTAAAAAGCATACACAGGTAAAAACTTAAATATTAGGGCCATTCCTAGCCTCTTTAGGCTTACGGTCATTCTCAGCTTATGTGTAATGCCAGCTAGTCTAATAATTTTCGTTGCCAAGTGTGAAAATGCAGTATTCAAAGCCACCTTCTTATTTAAGACTGAAAGTGTGAAATGGGGAAAGTGCTAAGAAAAACAAATCAAAACAAAGCAGAAAGAAAATTAAAGCTTTGTGTGTTTATTTTGTTATTACTTATTTTCAGTTGCTGACAATTTTGTAGATTCTCTGTCAAGTTTTTACCCCTTCAAAGACTAGTCTATTTTTTGTTGCATTCTGAAGACATTCTTCAATGTGAAGTAGTGGCATGGCTCCCTGGGCAGAGAGCTGTCAGCAAAGCCAAAGAGCTGCCACGCAAACCAGGCCCACATGAAAACTTGCCACACATCTCATGGAGATGTCTCAGGGAACAGCCATTTCTGAGAGGAATGTTTCCTCTTTCCCCACTACTTTCACTGTCTATATTTTTATGGGAGCCCTTTTAGCACAGTATTTATTTCTGAGTCATACAAATCAGCTCCAAAGCTTGGATAATGCCAAAAATGGGCAATTCATATTCATTCACGCTCTTGTACACATCTCTGCTCTCCTAAAATGGAACATGTGTCTGATGAGCTTATTTACTTTCTAAATGTGTGGCAGGGAAGGATAGAGAGTGTGCAAGAGATAATGGCAGTAGCACTGGAATAATATCAATAAGGCATTTGCAATCAGAAACTTCATAGTTTGCCTGACCTCTGCCAAAGTCTGTGCAGTTTGGTTATGATGGTGTATTAAAAACTCTTTGGTGCAGATTTTATTGTTATACCCTTTGAAATACACAGATGCATGCTCCATTGGTTAATTCCCAAAATAACGATGCTGCTCTGTATAGAGGTGACTCATTTCTAAGATGCCACTTGACTGGTTGCTGTTCACTTTCACAGGGAAGAAAACTGCTAAGGTCATCACCTGTGCTGTCCTTTTAGAGTCGAGTCTCATTGGCAATAAGCAAGCAACCTAGAAAAGCCTATGTCTACCAAGTTATTACAGCAGGAAATGACATTCCTGTCCTTCTTCCAAAAATATTAAACATGATTTATTTCAGGTTTTACAAGTGTGTTCCTTACCCACATTCCTGTCATGGTGTCCCCTGTGCCACAAACATTCTTATATTTATGCTAAAAGTATAATGGAATTAAAGAGCACGATTCTGGAATATCCTTAGGGAATAATTTTGTAAATATGTATTCTGAGCTATGAGTCCATTTCAAAGGTAAAAAAGAAAAAAAAAATAGAAAGGAAAAGAAAAAAAAAACCAGCTCTTCAGAAGTATTTTTATGAACTTCAGGGATGAGTCATCTCTGGCAGAGATTTAACAGGATGCAAAGAGGAGCTGATTCCACACCAAAGCAGGGAAATCACCATTCCTTCAGTTTGATGGCTGATTTTTTAAACTAGATCTTCTGTTACCATCACAAAGAGCCCCCCACTTCTCATACATCACTGACAGACAGTCCTCTTTGTTTCCACAGATTGTGCATCGACAGCCTTGCCCATAACCTGTGCTGGGGGTGTTAAGTAACAGAGACAAGTATCCTCTGCTACATCAAGAAGGATCCAGAAAGTCTGTTTCCTTTTTCTTTTTAGCTCCCCAGAAAATTTTCTTAGGTCCCCAGCATCTTCTCCAATAAACACCCTCACCTTTCTTCATCAGGCATGGGAATTCAGTATCAGACAGAGCCATCTCTAATGTCTCAAGTATCTTCTAATTTTACTTGCTATTAGGGCACTAAGATCCCCCTTTCTCTCTGTGGCAGATAAAATGCTTTAAGGGGTGGAGGTCAGTTCCATGATATATCTAGACAGAAGGCTCTAATCACTTGAATTTTTGTCCAAGTGAGAGCTGTGAACACGCTACATTTCTAAAATCTACTTATTAACACAATAACTAATCTAATTGATGCCTTCAGATGCTTGAAAGTTGAAGGCAGAGGCAAGCGTGTATACCCATAAGGACAGCTTCTACATTTTTAAGTCAATTTACTACTTGCCTAGAATTAAAAAGAGGATGACAAGTCCAGATCTGCAAGGAGTTTAATCAGAGTTAGTAAACTCTAACCATGGCTGACAAGGCAGAGGTGGATGATATATTCCCTACCACACATAGGATTTTCTTTTGTGCTCTAAAGTATTTTAAGTCTAAATTTTAAATAGTGTATTACTCTCTGCCATTTTAATGTTTGCATACAGATTCCTGCGACAGAGTTGCAAAAATCCATTCTGGATCATTTTTTAATCAACAGGTAAAAGGAAAGACAAATTGTTCCCATCTACTCTTTCAATGCATCCAGCATTTTTAACAGCAGAAAGTATATTCTAGGAAAAGCCCTGGTTTTAATGTGGGCTCAACAAAATGTTCCAACATCTCACTCAAAACAAATTGGTGAGAGGAGTTTGCTGAATGAGGAGTAGAACAGTCTCACCTCCTTTGGTGGAAGGACCCTTTCCAAGTGTGAGTCAGGAACAGCTTTTCCATTGTTCTCAGCACTGAATGGCAGTCATTCTCTTGGCTTCCCATAAGTCCTGGCCCAGAGTTGACACTGGACTGTTACCTGCACGACACACTCAATTCAGCAGGAAGGGAAGAGCAAAGATCCTTCCTAACACCAACACCACACACCCTTTTAAGCAAACAGGTAGGTTTAGTTGCTAACTCCACACCTGGAATATGAAGGAGGGTCCTCAGGTTCCCAGCTCTTCTCAATTTTAGCTCAAATTGCTACTTCTAGGAGTAGAAGTAGTGTCTTTCCTGCCCCAAACACAGCTGTAGAGGTCCACATGAATAAACAATAGAGCAAGGCAAGAGATCACAGAAATGTAACAGTGCTCTGACACCTCAAGTTTGGATTACTTAGAAACTGCATCAATTCCTGGCGAGGCTGACCTAACTTGTGATCCTAAGAGCTCGATAAATTGAATTCCACACAGCTGACCATGTATTGGTTTTTGATGAAAACTATAAAAAACAGGCTTGGGTTGTTTTTTTTCTCTCCACAGCAGCATAGTTCTGACAGTGTTGTATAAGCATCGTGATTTCGCTTGCTGCTTTGAGACAGGTTTCTTTCCAAGCCCCCAACATGCTCTGCACTGAGTTTTCCTTGGTTTTTCTCTCCACCCCAGAGGATGCTATGTTTCCATGATGTATTATTAAAGTGTGTATGTTGCTTATGAGCTACGCTGGTATCCTTCAGTAGGGAGACACAATCCAAATGTAAAATAGCATTACTGTGATAAATAAGGAGAATTCAAAGCTCTGGCACCTTTACTGTATGTATGAGATCTGCTTGGATGCTAAAAGCTACCCTCTTTTGCATGTAAAACACTAGTACCTTGTAGTTTCTTCACTGAGATCTCTAAGTACAGAAACAAAGTCTGACTTCTGAATGACTAATGCATGCAACTGCACTGCAGACCTGAGGAGTTCCTTCTGCAGCCACCTGAAAATGACTGACTGGTTCATAGAAAACAGTATTTAATAACAAGGAGAAACAGTATTAAATAACTAGAGCGAATTGAAAAACTATCCCACCCCATGAGTTGACAGGAAGCTTTTGATGCATTTTGTTGATTCATAGCACACAAAGTGTGAGAACTGGGAGAGACAGAGGCACAAAACCTAAAATGGTTCGCTGGCATTAGCCAGGCATCTTGGGGAGCAAGGGGGGTAATTCCCTCCTGTGAGAGTTCTGTGGGGACCATGTACGGAGTCGCCAAAAGTGAGGTGGCAACGACCCTGCTCTGCAGCTCTCTTTTGACTTAATAGGAACAGCTGGTCAATGAAGTGTTTGCTAGAAATTTAACAAGGCTCAAACAGTGAGAAACGTCTGCCAATAAATCAAAAGGGAGCACTGAGCTAAATGAGGTTTAATTTAAATTCGTACCTAGGGCTGACAGATGAAAGCTTCATGGCTGTTCTGCATTGCATTAGCACACACAGGTCTGTGCCCACATCAGCAGCAGCAGCTCGGGGAAGATGACTCTGAGTGGCAGCCTGGGGTCTTGTGTTAAGTGTTTGGCAGTCATGTGAAAGGGGGACTAGTGGGGAGAAGCAATGGGGAGTCATTTCTCCCTAATGGCACACTTTCCAAGCTGTTTGAACAGGGTGAAAGCCACCTTGGCCACAAATATTTTCAGCTCCGCTGTGCCCCAGTGCAGCCATCAGCTTGGTTCCACTGTTCCCTGGCAGAGCAGGCTGCCATATCAAAAAAGGCTGTAGCCATAGGGAGAGTGTCCCCACAATGACAACTGGGGATAGCGAGGGGACGAAAGTCATCTAACACTTCTGTTTCCTTGCCAGAGGAAGCCCTCACAACCTTCAGCAAGAGGCCAGCTTTCCCTGAGCTCTCAGGATATGGTGGATGTGGCTGGAAACCTCCAGGTGACCTCACATTGGGTTGAAGGTGGCCATCACTGGCACATCACTGGGTTCATGCATCCATCACACATCACTGGGCAGTTTTCAGCCTGGCAGCAAGGACTAGATTCCACCTTGGGACTCTCTCAGGCAGACTGGGTGCCTTTGATCCCCTGGGAGATCAGGAGAGTAATGCCCAGGGAAGCATGGAGGTTTGCTGGTTGTGCCAGCACATCGCTTTGCTCTGCCATGAGCAATGCTGACTTATTTTCAGGCAAAGGATCAGTCACACTTATGTGACTTTGGAGAAAAGCTTTATGGCTTTTCTCATGGGCAACTTCAGCAAATGCAACTGCAGCAATTTCACTTCAGACTTTGTACTGTAGCTGAATGCATTTCACACGCATACCTGGTGGCTTGCCTGAAGAAGGCTGGAATCCAATTTCCAGCTGTGCTGCGCCTCATCACATGGGCTTCCTCAACTTTGTGCTGGGGGGAACTGAATCTGCTGCTGAAACAGCAACCCCTTTGCCAGGAGGCCTTGGGGTGCCATCGATGGAAAAAATCACTTTTCAGACAATTGGGGTAATGGAACCAGCCACAAACCAGACCAGTAAGTGGGATGTTGCCACACCACAAATGTGAGAGTGATGGACAGGTGCTGAGGGGGCTGCCTGTGTCCCTCCATGAGGCAGAGTCCTGGAACCATTGCGGGGCCAGGCAGAGCCAGCGTCCTCTCCCTACCCTCCTGGGCCTCTGCCCATGGCTGGAAAGCACTGCAGAGGTACATGGACAGCCCACTTTGCCTCAAAAGATCTTTGTGTTGCCCAGCATTGCTTGCTTTGAATCTCTGACAACACATGGAGCTGCTGGAGCATTTGCTCACAATTCACAAACCAAGATACAGGGCTGGTTGTCCTTTTGTCTGGGGTGTGGTGTAACTGCAGAGGCAAAGGAGTGAAGATGGGAAACAGCTGAAGGATGAGCTGCAAGGTGAACTTCTTTGGGCTGGGCTGTCACTGCACTCTGCATGGCTACTCGTTGCTTGAGCTGGGGAATCAGTTTAGCCTTTTTGGTTTTGGTTGTTTTCAAATTAAATTAGAGATACCCATGACACATACTGCAAGATGTACCAGGGGTTATTTCTGGTCTATGAGCAAATCTAAATAAATGCATCTATATGGAAAGAATTGTGACCATTGCCTCACATACTCACCATGCTCTGACTGGAAGAAACCTAACAAACTTCTTGTTTGTAATGATTTCCAGAAGTTTCAAATAAAAGAGACTGAAAATAGTGCACAAAATGTAAGAAAGAGGAAAAAAATTGGAATGACTGACTCATGCAGATATACTGGTATATTGACATTCCAGTTAGCTTTTCATATACAAACTTGAGTACGTGCACACATATATGGACACATAAAATGGATTAGACTAGTTCTGAGGCTTTTGAAAACAAGGCAGCCATGTTCCTCTCAGAAATCATCTGGTAGGGAAATATGAAAAGCAGAATGTGAAGGCTATGAAAGAAATGTGTAGGAGCAAAACAAGCTTATTTCTGTTTTAATCCAAATTGAATCATATGTCTTATGTCAAAGCTATAAAAAATGAGGAAGGTAAAAGAGGTAATTCAAGTACTACAAACTTTAAAAAAATTGTATTAAATTATTTCCTTCTCTTTACACAAAAGAATCAAAAATAAGTATCAATCCCTAGCAAGAAATTTTCACCTCCTTCCTACCATTAAGAAAAAACTAAGGAGGCACATCCTCTTCTGGTATAGTCTGCTACAGCTCCTCAGGATTCAAAGGAACTAGGACAGTTTCTGACAATGGAGGACATGAGCCTCAGATCTTTAATAAGTGCAAAAGCATCCTGTCTGAAACTATTCTGGAGAGGAAGCTTCTCCAGAGACAGCTAATAAAACACCTTTGGGGCTCTGTAAAGTAGATCAGTTGATCCTGAGTAAAGGCCACCACCATTTACTGCCCGCTGGAAGAAGTGCAGTGTCCCCTGGCCTTTTCCCAAGCCCCAGCAGAGCCGCATGCAGGTCAGATGAGTTTTCCGGCTGGCAGCAGCCACCATCTGTCCCATTGGCCACGTCTGCCATTACATAATGCCCCAGATATGGGCAAGGGAGCAGGAGGCCCTGGAGAAGGAGGATTCCCAGATGGCAGACTGCTGCCACCACAGGTACTTATAACACTGTTCCCCCCTCAGGTCTGGGGAGCTTGGGGGAAGGACAATGTCCAGAATGGGAGTGCATGAAGTCTTTAAGTACCAGGAGTCTGCTTCTTCCCTCCATTTTTTCAAGGATCCTCGGATCCTACTGGAGCAAGGGCTGTGCTACAGGCTTGGCTCTGAAAAATTACAGTAAGCCAGGTGGTTCTGGAAAAAACAATACACTCTGCATGGGCTCAACATGCCCAACCAGGACACTCAGACACCATACAAAGGAGTGTGAGACTGAGCTAGGACACAAGGAGGATAAAAGACCTCAAAATCTTATGGCAAGCTGAAACGGTTCCAGTAGCCTTGGAGCTATATTCAGCTAAATGACCTTAGACACTGATGCAACAAAAGGATGATGTCTAGCCCAGAGAGGATTTACAGTGTGTAAATTAGGATTCTGTAGGATACATACCTCCCACTTGTATTACAGACAGCTTCAGAGCACCCAGGAGGCTGAAGGCTCCAGCAGGGAGCCATATCCATCCAAACAATATAGACTCCTGGCACTCCCTGCTACCTGCTCAGTACTTGCAGTGGTACATGAGGCAGGACATGCAATCTCTCCCTCCATTGCTGCAAATCAGGGTGGATCCACTCATCTCTCTTGACACAGTGTGGTGGAAGTCAATGTTGTTTCAATGGCATCACTGTTTTTTGCCTAGCCTCCTTACCTTCTCAGAGCAGAATGAGAGCTCTTCACAGCATGCCTTCTGTTAATGGGTCCTGGGCCACGATGGGGGCTCCTAGATACAAGAACAGAAGTGAATAAAATAAAAGAATACCAACAACAGTTCTTGCAACTACCTCCTCCGGCTTCTTGCCTTCTCATTCTCCTCACTCTTGGGTTCTGCAGCAATAACAGCAGCAGTAGTACTGAAGAGTGAACAGAATAATACTGCAAAATTCAGGTTATCTCTGGAAAATCTTCCCAGAACAGCCTGAAGTGGCCACATGATTTTAGATTAAGTGAGAGGATGTCACTTGCACTCAAAGGCCAAGACTAATTGCTGGGCTGGATCCATTAATCCCATCTGAGCTGCACAGGTCTCCAAATCTCCTGTCTCTTCTGGGAACATTGAAATATTACCAAACTAATAAAAAACTATCATCACCTCAAGCCATGTTCATCCACTGCTAGAAAATGATTCTGTGCCTTTGCACAAATTATGTTGGCTTCTTACGCCACCAAGGTAGCTTTTGTTAAAGAGATTTAACCAGGTTTATAACAAACAAAAGATCATTTAGCAGACCAGAAAACTGTATAAAATCACTACCATAAGAAGAAAGACATTTCTGAGCTGCTGTCTGTGTATTTATTTTCTGCATAGGGAATCAGTCATTTTGAATGCTTGATAAAATCAAGGACAATTAAACTAAACTGAGCTTTAATTTCAGACTGTGACATACATCTACGTCTAAGTATTTCTTTCTTCAGTGTTTGGAATTACTAACCAGCAGCACAAGCTAAGTTCAAATATCAGACAAGGTGGGAATAAGTTCGTTATTCATCAAAAAGCAGACAATAAAGGTGTTGGAATACTTTGCATTACTCTCAGAAGGGAAGAGTTTAAACAAGGTTTGGATTCCAATCCAATATATATTTAGGAGGAGAATAACATTTCAGGAATTGAGGAGGGATAGGACAAGGCCGAGCAGCAATGACCCAGCTAATGAGGAATCCCACCATTGTGTGCAAGAGGACAAAGGAGCCCCAACGAGGGCCAAGGCCCTAGCTGTGGTCTCATCTTCCTGCACGCCCAACATCACCTCTGGTGATGCTGCAGCACTGGAGATCTGCAGAGAAATGATTCTTTATTGGCAAAGACACAACTGCAACAACTGTTTTAATCCCAGTCTCAAATTCAACTTTCCTATCTTAAAAACCCAAAAACATTTTTCTCTGCTTCTTATAATATCTAATGTATCTGACTGTTGCAGGGTCTGGCTCTTCTTCTCCAAGCAACTGGTGCTTCCCTGTGAACTGACTGGACAATTGATCCTCCTGGCAAAGTTTGCTTATGCAGCAGCCTTTATTTCCATCCCACATTAGCTCTCAGTTTGACTCCAATTCTGATAGGTCCCTGCTCCTGCATCTTTGATGGCAGGTCTGGGCTGGTTGTCAGCCTGGCACAAAGTGCTGTGCCTATGTGATTTTGATCATGTTCTTTATTCTCAAATCCTCAGATGACCTATGAGAAGAACAAAGCTTTTCCAAGCTGAGCAGATGGCTTGCAAGGGGATACTTGTTCAGGAAGGGCAGGCTCTGTTAATGGTTAATGACTTTTCCAAAGTTCCACTGTCCATTGCCAACGATGTCATTTCCAGAAAGTGAATCCTGTGGAAAGACAGCAAAGCAAGATGACTTTAACAACACAGCACTATGCCTGGTCTATATGAAAAAGTTGTAAAAACTTTATGGCTATATGAACATTGATCAAGTTGAGTTTTCTATAGGCCCTGGATGGCTGGAGTCCTGAAGTAGGGGTCTGAAGGGAGATGGCTTGTACTTTCTGGAAGAATCAAGTCAGTTGAGGCCAAAGAGACTAAATGAATCATTTAATCAGAGACCACACAGAGTCAGAAAAGGATTTTGATTCCATCCAAACCTCTTCTTATCAAAGGAAGCTAAAGAGAAGGATATCACACAGCTTACAGGAGAAAATTAATATCAAACCCTTTATGAAGTCACTCATTTGTGAAAAATCCATTCTGCTCAGTCTCTAAAGTACGATGGCTGGCCTCTCAGCAAGTCACTATTTAAATCCTTCCTGTCCACTGACAGCTGCAGAGGAGGTGTTAGATGTCTTACTAGAGGTTGGCAGAGCAACTTACACAGGGAACTGCGAGTCCTACTATTTCCCCCTAACCTCTAATGAACACTCATGTCTAGAACAATAAAATCTCCTCTTGTTAGTGATCACTTCAAAAGAAAAATCGGTTATGAAGATGATTAAGATAGAGCTTGCGTGTAGTAAAACCTTCTAATGTCTATTTCCATCTACCTTTGAAATGCAGACTGCTACACAGAGGCAACCAAATGTCCCAGTTTAACCTCTTAGATGATTATCAAATCAAAAGGAAGAACAGTGAGAAACGCAGCAAATCAAGAGGGTTCAGGGACTTCAAAACAGCCTCTTCTCACATGTAATACTTGCGTGGGAGAGCAGGGGGAGGAAACACTCCGTTAAGATCTTCAGTCAGTTTAGGACTTACTCCTATCACTTTCTGACAGCTTCTTCTATTATAACAAAATTTGATCCACTTCACAGGAGTGACTTATTACCAGTTCTGTTTACAGCACAGAGTGCCAAGCAAAAAACTTTCCTATCCAGAGATCAGCTTCCAGTCTCGAACTGCAATAACTGGAGTTACCAACAAAATCTCTTGACAACAGGAATCTTTTTTCTATTATTTATTTTTTTGAAAGAGACATAAAAGCTATTTGAATTATTAGCTGCCCAAGTACATCAGAGAACAGAAGATAAATAGGATTCACTTGCAAAATGGAGGTAGAGCCAGACACATAGAATATGTCAAAAGGGATTTTCATTACGCTCTGTTTTTAAAGAGTAGCAAAACCACTGAAGTCTATAACCCAAGTATCATAGAGATTTGCAACTCGGCAAAGTTATAAAAAATATTTATTTCTGCAGTATGTACAGATGGTGTTGAGAAATTACCCAAAGATTTGTCTAAGAAACTTCAAAGTGAAACATCAACTTCAATCACATTTTGTGGGAACTGATACTCTCATTTCCAGAAAGTTTAAGGAATTAACAAGGGTCTGGGCAACCATCTACTATGATAATTTCGTACGCAGTCCTCCTAGTTATAACAAGAACACTTATTCACCGAATCTAAGTTTGCACATCATTCTACCTACCCACCAACATTTTGGAACAGAGCCCTGTGTGTTGAGAAAGTTACAGCAATAGAAAATGCTACCCCCACATCCAGTCACATGGATGTCATGAAGCTGAACTCCTCTACCCAGAGGAGTAGAGGAGGAACTGAGCAAAACTAGACCAGCTCAACAGGCTGTTTGTAAGGGCTTGCTGATCCTGTTTGGAAAATATCACAATCTGAACTTACTTGAATGATCATCCTTTCAAAAGGACCCTTCACAATCTCCTTTTTTGGGACAGTCTTTCTTGCTTCCTTTCTTCCAGTCATCAAATCCCTAGTCCAAAACATGGCAAGATTTCACCTTCACATGACTGTGTTTTGATTTGAGATAGTTCCCTGCATCTGGAGCAACTGTTTTTTCCTCAGTACTGAGCAGAACAGAAACAAGCAGTCTTTGTGATCCACCAGAACCTTTGAGTTCCCATTTAGAGAAAGTCAGATGTGGCAATGATTTAGGGATGACAGCTATGAACGAATAAGGCTGGGTTCCGATTTGGGAAATTACAGTGTTTTAAATATAAGGCTGAGATTGGAGATATTTTTAGCAAAATCATCTTCTAATTACTCCAGGCTCTATACATGTGTGCTACAGTCCTCATGTCCTTGGAAAAATGCAGATTTTAGGTTGTCACAGAGGGTAATTTTGTACTCTGTCACAAAAGCATGGTTCAGCAGAGAGAAGCTGTAAGTTTTGACATGGAAATGGCATTCCATATAGTAACTCCTCTGACTTTTTATCCCCATTTGCAAAACAGGACAAGAATCATCTTGTGGGAGCACAATCCAATGTCATTACCTTTGTGATCCTAGGAGAGGGGGTACTCCAGCAACAGAGAATATTATTTTAAGCATTATTGCTAACAAATGCATTTGTGGGACCGATTGAAAATCTCCAAAAGATCATCAGCTCGGAGAACTTCGAGCTACAATGGACATTCACAAAATGGCTTGTATAGCTGCTATCTTTCAGATTTAATCTGTATGTGCTGTATGTGCACAATGTGGCATGTGCTGCTGTCTCTGACACCGCACAACAGCCGTTCACTTTTGTTAGAAAGTAATTGCGGTATTCTGGATGATGATTTGTTGACTAGTTAATGGCTGTCACTGAACATACTGTATGTACATTAGCTGTCCTGTTTTAATGAGGAACAGAACTCTTTAACGTTCCTCTTCTGCCATTTTTTCATTTTTAATATGCAATTAAAAAATGACAAATGCAACCTTCAAAAGGGGTTGGATTAGATGATCTCTAGAGGTCTCTTCTAACCTCAGCTATTCTGTGACTCTATGAAAATATCTTGGAGTCTTTAAACAGTGTAAGGGGGGATACTATCACTTGTATATGAACAGATAGCTGAGACAACAACACAGCTGGTAACACAAATCAAACTGTAGTGAGTTGCTTTTATCTCACACTGCAGCAGAAATGCCTTCACTTCATCAGGAAATGTGAACGCGAGAGCTCACTGAGTGCTGTTTCAGACAGGTGCTTGTTCCATGTAACTTGTTAATATTTCCCGTGAAAAGCAGGTATCAAAAGCCATTACCAGGCTATATTTCAGCTGGTCCCGTCTTTCTGTGCCTTACTCAAAACTGGCACACTAAATGTGTTTCTCTGTAAAGGACTGAAAGAAAACCCCACATTGCCACCAAAAAGTGCACAAGGCTAGGGCTCAGGCATGTGTATCTCTGGAGAAGTATATGCACCAGTTGCTGCCTGCCCTTGCGAGCCCTTGGATTGCTGTGCCTCGCCACAGCAATGGTGGTGGTACAAGTTGTGGTCTGCATCTCTAAGTCCAGGCTTGGTGTTTCTGTTGGCATGGCTGATGTGTGACATTCTTCTCCAAAAAAGGGAAAATAATCTGTCCCCTGTGGTTTCATGAGGACCATGTCTGTTAGGTAAGAGAAGCCCAGTCTGTGACACACACTTCAGTTTCCTGGAAGTTGCCTTGCTTGTTTCTTACTGAAACTTTCACTGTGCTTTAACTTTATGTCAGCATGATCATCTGTGTTTCATGGAGCTCATTCTGAATAAGTCTGAACAAAGCTTTCCATTACATCTGATAAATAAAATTGCTGACCTCTGATTCAAAATGGCTTGGCTGGTATCCCATGGCCTAATACAATACATGCAATCTAGCATTGAAAGTCACCTTTAGCTGGGGTCATAGCACTGAGAGCTCCCCTCAATGTCACCATGA
This sequence comes from Xenops minutus, assembly GCA_035221455.1. Classification (NCBI taxonomy): domain Eukaryota; kingdom Metazoa; phylum Chordata; class Aves; order Passeriformes; family Furnariidae; genus Xenops; species Xenops minutus. Next base: position 80,130,603 of record JAWWEE010000105.1, on the reverse strand, counting down.
ATCTTTCCACTAAACTACTTGCAGCAGGGTAGGGTGGAGGTGATGTGACACCTCTGATACAATTTCTTTTAACTAACAACAGGCACTCTTTGGATGTGAATTGAGTTCCATTGTCACTTAGAATCCGTCCAGGAACTTGAAAACGAGAGTCTTAACACTTCCAGCATCTGGGCTGAAATAATTTGCAGAGTATTGCAAGCCATTTTCAAGGCACATCTACCAAAGCTGAAAAAATGCTGCTTATGAAAAGTGAAGAGACACTTTCCTGAATTCTACCTGCTGACTGTGTCTACCGAAGAGTACATTGTGCTTGTGGATAACCTTGGCATTGCATTGCCATTGCCAATGCCAACCATCATTTACCCACAGACCACCTGGCCAGCATTTTTTTAGCAAACAGTCCTCACTTGCTTTTTGTAGCACAAAAAACCTGATCTCAGTGATCTTAAAGGTCCTTCCCAACCTTAATTATTTTATGATTTTAAGGCACATCACAAGAGGTGACTGTCCTTTCAGCCGTCAGTTCATTTGCTTTAGAAAATGCTAGGGCAAAAGAGTGGAGAGGGGATAAAGGACTAACACCATTTCACTCAGGAAAGGAAGCTCTGCTGCTGCAAGGGGGGAGGGATCCATAGTAAGAAATTACTTCTCAAGAAAGGAGCACAATTGTGAGACATTTTGTAGTTGTAATGCCTTGCAGATAGAATTGCATTTGCATATTATACACTAACCAGTCCCTTGTGCGTCATTTAAACTCTCTTCAACAGGCAATGCTCTGTCAGTTTTCATAACCCAGCTGCCTGTACAGGAATTGTTCTGTTTTCCTTCCCAAAACTGTGTGTGAAAGCAGAACTGTTCTGTGCTCACAACTGGCTTTATGGAATGGGTATTTTTGTCAAATCTCCACAAATTCAGAAAATATTTTTCCTACGGATTGAACAGGAGCTGCTACATAATGCAGTAAATTTTGAATTCCATACTTACTGAGAGCTGATCATTTTTCCTCTTTGAAGCTATCATTAGCAGATGTTCCAGGCTTTCGGTATCTGCTGCACAGTCCTCAGCAGAGACACAGGCACACAGGCTAAACTTTGTCTCCATCAATATGAGGGTGAGGAGTCCCTGTGTCACAGGCTGCTGTTCTTGATCCATTTCTGCAAGCTCATGATCACTCCCTGCTCCTTTGCAGCTCTGGGCCAGCATGACCAAGTCTTCATGAGTGTGTCTCTAATTTTCTGTAAGCATCAAGAAGCCTCAGTGGCACAGACAGACACAAAAGGGACAACAGTTATTATACACAAGTGCATGAGGCCTTAGTACTTGCACATCTATTCTGTGTCCTGTAAACTGAGGAGATACAAGAGTAGTAACTACAAAGCTGTAGCTAATAGTGACTTCCTGGCCTGTATCAGGAATAGTGTGGCCAGCAGGATGAGGGAAGTGATTCTTCCCCTGTACTTGGCGCTGGTGAGGCCACACCTTGAGTACTGCGTTCAGTTCTGGGCCCCTCAGTTCAGGAGAGATATTGAGGTGCTGGAGAGGGTCCAGAGAAGAGCAACGAGGCTGGTGAAGGGACTTGAGTACAAGTGCTGTGGGGAGAGGCTGAGAGAGCTGGGGTTGTTCAGTCTGCAGAGGAGGAGGCTCAGGGTTGACCTTATCGCTCTCTACAACCACCTGAAGGGAGGTTGTAGCCAGGTGGGGGTTGGTCTCTTCTTCCAGGCAATCAGCAATAGGACAAGAGGGCATGGGCTTAAGCTCTGCCAGGGGAGGTTTAGGTTGGATATTAGAAAGAAATTCTTTACAGAGAGAGTAATCAGGCATTGGAATGGCGTGCCCAGAGAGGTGGTGGATTCACCATCCTTTGTGGTTTTTCATTTTAAGATCCTCCTTCTTGTAGGATCGATCCCTTTAGGTACTGGAAAGCCACAATTAGGTCACCCTGGAGCCTTCTCCTCCCCAGGCTAAACAGTCCCCATTCTCTCAGTCTTTCCTCATAGAAGAGGTGTTTCATCCCGCTGACCATCTTGGTGGCCTCCTCTGGACATTAGGATCGATTAGGAATTTCCATACAAGTTAGGTAATCCCAGATAACTTCTACCCCTGCTCTGGGGAAGGGTCTGCACCCAGGCAGGGTCTTTTTGACCTGTAGGTGTGATTTTTAGTATTATAATGAAGATAGTTCAGCTATGGGATACAGGGACCTTGAGTGTTTTGCCAAGTTAGCACTGTGTACATAGACATACATCAACATTTTGATTTACTGCATCCTTAAAGCTTGTTAGTTCCAGGATGTCCTTGTTTAAGGGATGCATCTGCTCCCTGTCCCACTGATGAGTTCTCCTTTATTGCTGATTAGGCTTGAAAGCATACAAAGATCTTACATCAAAGAACATCCTGACTTCATATAATTCTGACATATTTGCAACAAGGTAAGCAGGGCCACAGGGGCAGATACTTCAGGGTTCCTGTGGGAGGGGTGGAGTTCAGAGGTGTGTTGCTTGGGCCTGCAACAAATAAGCTTTAGTTATTTCATGCTTTTGTGACAGTGGGAAAATGAAGGATGTGGTACATGCTGTCTGGAGAGTGCTGTTGGGAGGTGAATCACAGAATGGCTTGGGTTGGTAGGATCATCCAGTTTCACCCCCCTGCCATGGGCAGGGACACTTTCCTGTTTCCCATGGTTAAGGGAATTACCTGCTTGTAGTGCTTCTCCATATATGGAATCCCTGCTGCTCAGGGACCTCAGCTGTTCCAGCCAGAGCACTGGTGGTGAACTATTAACTTCTCTGAGGAATGTGAAACAGCCTTTTATCCCTGTTAACTGAGCTTTTACTTCCTTCCTCTATACATCACCTCCGAGTTTTCCCTGCTATGGGGAAGACCAACCCTCCCTCTAAATTAACTATGATTCATCAGAATTGAATTATGTCAGTAATTCCAGTCTGAAATTAGCAGCTCCTTCGTATTACCAGGCACAGATGAGCAAAGACAAGTAGTCACTATACCTCACCGACCCTATTCCAATTTTATGGAATTTTATGGCTCTCCTGGAGCCCCTTTAGGCACTGGAAAGGGCTCTCCGGTCTCGCCGAAGCCTCCAGGAGAACCCCCCCAGCTGTCCCAGCCTGGCTCCAGAGCAGAGGGGCTCCAGCCCTGCAGCATCTCCGTGGCCTCCTCTGGCCTCGCCCCAGCAGCTCCTCGTCCTTCTTGTGTGCAGATCGCGGGGCTGGGGGCAGCACTGCGGGTGGGGTCTGCCCCGAGCAGAGGGGCCTGCCATCCCTGTCCTGCTGCCCCCGCTGCGGGGATGAGCCCCGTCGGTATCGGGGTGCAGCCTGGAGCTTTCCTCCCGGGGCTCCCCGTCCCGGACCGTCCACTACCGCCGTCCCGGGACATCCAACACCCCGTCCGTCCAACAACCCGTCCCGGGACATCCAACACCCCGTCCCGCTGCGCTCCCGCCGTGCCCCGCGCCGGGCCGTACCAAGTGCGGGGGAGCTGTGTAAGGACCGCGGTGTTGCCCGCGCTCCGTGCGCGGCCGAGGCAGCGGCAGGACCGTCCACCGGGGCCGGCCCGGCCCGGGAGTGGCGGCTCCGCCACGGGGGTCCCGCTTACCTGCGTGCCGCCCCCTCCCTCCTTCCTTCCCTTCCTTCTCCCCCCTCCCCCCGGCTCCGTCGTGGAGCGTCCCGCCCCACAGGTGTGCAGCCCCGCCGGAGAGAGCCCACGGAGCTCGCGGGGGGGGGACACCACACCCCCGGCGCTGTCACCGCACCCGGTACGGCGGAGCCACCGCCCGGCCGCCCAGGGAGAGGCTGCTGCGTCCGGCCGGGAGGTCCCGCACTCCGCTCCCCGCACCTCCCCGCGCTCCTCCCGCGCCGCTTCTCCTGCTCTTCCCCTCCAGTCCCCCCCCGTCCCGCCCGTGGTGCCGCCCGGCGCGGGCGGGGCGCGCTGCAGGCGCGGGGGGCGCGCAGCCACCGCCGCCCTCGGCTCCCCCGGGCCCCCTCGGCTCCCCCGGGCCCCCT
>JAWWEE010000105.1:80107424-80126484 GCA_035221455.1 Xenops minutus | reverse complement strand
GGACAAGAGGGCATGGGCTTAAGCTCTGCCAGGGAAGGTTTAGGTTGGATATTAGAAAGAAATTCTTTACAGAGAGAGTAATCAGGCATTGGAATGGCCTGCCCAGAGAGGTGGTGGATTCACCATCCCTGGAGGTTTGTAAGATGAGAGTGGATGTGGCACTTAGTGCCATGATCTAGTAATCACAGTGGTGTTGGATCAAGGGCTGGACTTGATGATCTCGGAGGTGTCTTCCAACCCAGCTGATTCTATGATTCTATGATTCTTTCTGCTTCAGACCCATGTGCCTGCATATTTGTTACTGATGGACTGTTGGCCCATTTCCACTAGTCAGGATGACTCAGTCGTGCACTTCACCTCTCACTGGAGCTAAACAGCCTCCCTCGCTGCCCTGGGACCAACTTGCCTTTCCTACAGACAAAGTGGTGCCCTCAGGGGAAAGCAAAAGAGGTGTTTTATCACCCCATCTGACCAAAGCACCCCCTTCAGACACCTGTGCCTTTCTTCTGTAAAGCCCTGAACCATGGTCTGGGCGAATGAAGACCATTACTGAGCTGTCCAGTCAAAAGCTGTGCATTGGGAAAACACACACAACCCTGGCAGTATCCGAATGTCTCAGCTCACCTCCATGGGGTAACACTCTTGTAAGGTCTTGCTGGAAATGGCTGAGCTTAGAGAGGGGGCAGTGCTTAGGGGGAAGGGCTGCATGCAGGCTCTCTAGTCCCTGCACTGCACCAAATTCATTACTATGCCCTGCACAATGCTGTGGTTAAACCAGAAGCCCCTTGTAAAAAGGGATGTGATGAGCATGCCCACGTGTGGCTACAGTGCTGCAGGAGTAGCAGTTCTGCCTTCCCCATCCTCCCTGCTGGGAACAGGGATTTAGGGAACACAGAGCAAGACTTTCCTTGCAGATCCAGCAGTACAAGACTAGCCACAGGAAAGGAGCATCAATAACAGTTTCAAGCAATTTTGTACTTTTCTTGCTACTAATACTGGAGGGGATTGGGCTGGATACATATGTCAAAAGGCTAATCTCAGGTATCTGAGGAAAGGAGGGTGAAACACCAGCCTTTTCCCTAACACACTGCTCTCACTGTGCCTGGGAGGCTGCACCAGGCAGCTTGCCCCATGAAGAAGGAAAGTTAAGCACCACTTCTAATGGGTGCACCAGGCTCAGCAACAGGAAATCATCCTCCTCATTTAGCTACGTGCATTCTTGACAAATGACCTGTCTGTGACACCAGAACCAAAGGAGGTTGTGTTTTTCTGCTTAATGTTTGTTAGAGGAAGTGAACGGCCAGCTGCTACTCACACTGGCTGGCACAGGCTCTTCTTAGTTTCAGGGATAAAACACACAGCTTTGATGCAAGCAGCAAATGGTGAAAAGCACAAAGCCAACCACAACCGCTTCAAACTTCAGCATTTGCCTGCTGTAGATTATTTTTGCAGAATACCAGCAGGTCACTGACTCACACGGCTAAGTATTACCTGGAAGCAGCATTATCATTGATTTCATACGATTGATTTCTCAGTCAAAGAGTAACATCCTAAATCTTTTCTTTTAAAAGAACAAACTACCATAGCAGGAGAAAGTAAATTATTCTGGGAGCCCACTGCTTTAAGGAGCAGAAAACCTTTCAGAGATGTTTTTCACTGCCTGATGGAAGAAAGAGGCTTGTTTTACTCCTTAGTGCTTTCCAAGCAGTTATTTTATGGGTCTCAAACCTCCATGTTGTCAAACCAGAATTCTTCATTAAAAAGATCTTGCATAGAATAGTCTATAAACTGAACCAAAGGAGAAGATTATAAGTACTAAAATATACAATGAAACAGCACCAACTGCCAAGCAGACAGGGGGAATTCAAATTAAGATTGTTTTTCTATTCTTATCTTACCTCATTATAAGTCAGAGTTTTTGTTTACCCTGGAGAGAGACATGTTTCTGGTTTTGCACCACTCTGAATTTATCCCCTCATCCCTGTAATGCCAGGGGTCTCAGCAGACTTGCTTTTCTCATGATACCCTTGATCAGAACTAATGCACAGGCATGACTAAAGCCCACTTGTGGTGCTTCTTACTCTGGGGTTCACCAGAACAGTGTTCAGTAGAGACATCTGCTTGGTATTTATTCTCTTACCTCTCCAGTGCTGTTGTCTATTCAGTCCTTTAGCTTAAGGTAACACATACACAGATAAAATGTGTGTATTTCTATTGGCAGAATATGAGGTAAGAGGAAAGTGGAGTGTGTAATGCCCTTGGCCCCACATGCCCTGACTCAGAGTGCAAACCGCCCTCCCCATGCAGGCCAAGGGCATACCCAGCTGCTGCAATAGTAAAATCTGTAACTGGGAGCTCTATTGGCACTGCACACAGGTTTATATAGCAAAAAGGGTTCAAAAGTGTCGCTATGCCCCTGTGCTGTGACGCAGGGATGCGTATCACATACCCACTACTCCCAGTGATCTGGGAGCACACACATACTCCTGTATAATCGTACCCCTGAACTTTTGGAGCTCAGGAATAGCGCAAATGTTAAGAAAAATGGCTTGCCTTTTACTCTGCTCTTCTAGGACCTCATCCTGTACACTTTGGCTCTTTGCCCTTGGCCCTCCTAAGAGGCATTGCATCCCAGGGTCCTGGCTGAAGTGTAGGTCCTCACCCCTCACACCAGCCCTTCCTGTCTTCACTTGTTCTCTCTGCTCTGGTAACCATCTTCTTTTCCTGTGTAAAAAGCCTCTTTTCTCAGCCTCACTGATGTCTGCTCCCCTCTTACCTTTCCACAGAACTGGGAACAGTTCCCTGTTCCCAGCACCACCTCACCATTATCCTACCTCTTCCATTCCTCTTTGGTACACCAGACACCACCAGTCCTGGCTGCCTTTCATGCCTTTTCCTCCACAAGTCCAAACTCAGAGTGTCCACATGGACAATGCATTGTTGCCTGGTCTCCAGTTGCTCCCACTGTAACTGCTCCCACTGCGGATTTGCCAGCCACAGAAACACTCAGCATCCCCTCCCAAACCCACAGCACACTCTGTGGAAATCTGTACTCTTCTTCCAAGCTTTTTGTGTTGAATCATCCTACCTTTTTGAATTTTTTACCATTTGGATTAAAGTTTCCCATCCAGTGATGACCATATTAGTTCAGAAACTCTTTGAAGTATGTTTTGATACTAACAAAATACTGTTCCTTCGGTGTTACATACTTGGTATTTATACAGACCTATTTAATATGATAACCTTATTGCCTCTCCACACTGGAGAAAGTTCTGAGTAAAAGAGTTAATAAAAATTTAATTTTCTCAAAGTATCATAGATGAATGCTCCTGAACCCAATTTGTGTGCTTTCTGCTAGTCAAATAGAAACAAAGATACTGAGGGTTGAAGAGGAGGAGAAAGAAAGAGGAGATGAACAGTATTTATGATTAAATAAATTTCCATGATGGGAGTCAATTTGACTATAATTTGATTTTATTAAAAATATATATGATTTTTACATCTAGTGCTTTCTAAGGGAAGTGGAAATGGGCTGTACTTAGATTTTACTTTAGGTTTCTTTGCAACACTGAAAAAGCTATTATTGCTGTTCCCTTATCCAATTCACTGACTTTCTTCCACATTTTCACACTTCTGGGTGCACCAACATCACTGAAAGGTTCATGCTCATGTACTCCCACCTCTGCTGCTGACTATGGATTGAAACAAACCAGATTAAAAGGAGCCCTGACTGAGGGAAAACTATTTTGTAAATATCTCAATCAACCTCTGGCCTCAGCCCTATAGATGTCTGCAAAAGCTCAGCAGACTCTCACCAGGGAAGCAGAAAGAGCGCTAACCTATACTCCCAGTGCAAACATTAACTAATTTATCCAGATGTCAGTGCAAAGAGTATGTCTTACCTTTGTTTGTACATGAAAATAGGGAGACAGGGTCATGAGGGAGGGAAGGGGAAAAAAGGCTCCTTGCTCATTTGATGAATACTGTCACAGCTGGTAGATATTGCTTTGATTTCCCTGTGCAAGCATGACTTACAGGGACAGCACTGCCCTACCCATCAATTCTCAAGGCTGGAATCATACAGGGATGAGCATACAGGCCTGGAGTGGAGCACTGCCCTCAAAGAACATGAGTGGAGGGTCAGCCACAGAGGACAAGTTTCTCTCAGTCTCATATCTGATGGTGGGACAACTGGAAAAGCAGGCGGGTAGGTGTAATGGAGCAACACAAACTTGAAGAACTATGCTGTAAGCACAGAAAGTGGAAATTAGACACTGAAAACAAAGGGACACAGGTGAAATCTAATCCCTGCAGGGGTCCCTTGGAAGGTGCAGTAGCCCCCAAGCAAGGTGAAAGCAAACCTTGTACTGTAGTGTAGGACAGCGGTCTGTCTGGCTTCTTTTAAGGCATTTCAGCCCAATGTTACTTCTACGCAAGCTAACAGAACTGCTTTGATTTAGTATTTGATTAGAGGTCCAGACAAAGTAATATAATTGATGGAAAATACACAGCTCTTGACCAACTAATTGCATATTTTTAATGACCTTATAAATTTAACTGACTACTGCAAGAATTTTGATGGTATGAAATTTACCCTCAATAAAAATATTTGACACTTTGATCACAAAATCCTCATATCACAGAGGAGTAGCCTAAAATGATACGCATCTTATTCACTGAAAAAGAATTGAGAGGAAGCACTGAAGAGACAGACAGGAATCTGCAGGAGAGATGCAAGAGGAAAAAACCTCTTTGGCTCTCATTCCCTCTCTGATGGCTATAGGTGAATCCTAGGAAATCAGCTTGCTGTGCCATCACCTGAGGTCACGAGAGACGATTAAGCCCTACACATTATGCAGATATAAAGTCACACCTCTTAGGCACAGAATCAGGGAGGTGCCATGCAGAGGAATGGGGATCCTGAAGGACTGCTCCAGAGAACATGCAAGCCAACATGAACGTGACGTGCTGCCCCAGGTGCATCAACCTCCCTCCTTAAAGCAGAGAGGAGCACTGGGTAGGGGTTACAAAAGCTCCCATACCTCTCCCAGTGTGCTCAAATGCCAGATCTGGTTTGTGTTTGCGCTCAAACACTGCAAAGTCAGAAATGATTAAGACAAGCATCACAGTAATTGCACACGTAACAAGAACATACCAGCAGTGGAGGCAGGATCTTAATTAGAAGGAAATTTCAAAAATCAAGATCAGCTTTTTAGTTCCTGAAAAATGCCAGCTAGACAGCTGCAACCTGAAAAAGGAAATTGCCTTATTACAATACAAGTCCAGGAGTTGGTCCAAGTAGGTGGGCTACCAGCTGTAGGGTGATGCCGAATGATAAATCATCAGGGAATGCTCATGCAGACCCCTTGCACAACTTTTTCATGCAGCTCCACTTAACACTTAAAGGATAAGCTACATAACGTTAGCCTACCGTAAAATAGGTACTTCTGGCACCATTTGTTTTCTTTCTGGTTCTAGTTGCAGGAAGAGCAAATTGTACTTAAAAATGGCATAATGAATCATGGCCACCCAATGGGCTGGGGGGCTCCTGCTGGAGAGAAAAGCCACTGACCTCTGAAAAATGTGGATCATTTTCTTGGAGGACAAAACAGCAGCAGTACTGTGGTCTCCTGGTGCTTGCACTGATACCAGGAAAGCACAGACATCAAAAAAGTAAACACATCTTTAGGAAAAGTATTTTAAACCATTGACTTTATTAAAATACTTAATACATGGTTTGTAGAGGAATGTACTTACATTTTCTGGAAACTCCACTGAACGCAAATTTTAATTATATATTTAACAAATGACAAAACAGTGGATGAACTCATGCTGTACACCAAAGAATAGATGAGGTACGGGGTGCTTTTTATCATTATTTTCCTGGCACAGACTCTTCTTTACTTTTTAGTTTGAATCTCTTGAATATCTAGTAGCAGAGAAAGGAGGTTTGAGTTTCTCATGGCATTAAGTCCATCTTGTCCAAGTGAAAGTCCATTTGCTTTCACCAGGTTCTTCATTCAACCCTTCCCCAGGAGCTTCCTCTTCCAGAAAAGCAAAGGCAATTGACCTCTCTAAAAAGCTACAGGTCACAGTGCAAGAAGAATTTGACAATCAAATGCGAACATGGAGCTCTAAACCTTCTCAGAGTCATTGCTCTTCCAAAATATCCATTTCAAGCTGAGAGTGGAAAAAAGATACAAGGGCCAAAACATGTTCATGGACTTGGTGGAGTGCACATGGAAGACAGCTTGCAGTGCTGCAGCTCTGAAGTAAACGGTAAACCAGAAGCCAGGTCTTGTTGAAATACAAGATGCAAGAGCTGGGAAGGAGAAAGATGGAAATTACCCAGACACATCCTTACAAAAATGAAATGTCCTAACCTCACAGAGAAGGCTGTAATCATCATACACATTGCAACTGCCATGAACCATGAAGATCAGTGACAAAGTGTACATTACGACAATCTCAATGACAAGTATAATCTGGGGGAAATTATTTATACCGACTAAAGAAATAATTAACTGTGTGTTTCAATGCAAGATGCACAGAGGATGCATAGGTATTCACATCAAATTAATAAGGCTCTTTTTTTAAGAGATCATTTTGCAACCTTGCATAGGTGATATATCTTTTCTATAGACAATGTGCAGAAACTATGTACAGTTGGAAAAAAAGAACTTTGATGAACACATTATTTTCCCCTCAAGTTTTATCATAGTATAAAAAGTAACTTATATAACCCTTCAGTTCTTTAAAACACATATGGAATATCCCAGAAACAGAAGCCAGGAATGCCATCTAAATGATGCCGTGTGCATTTATACAACAGGTTGTAACAACTAGGGAAGCCACCACAAAGCATAGTCGTAAAGTTTCCATACAGAAAAAAATGCAGGAGTAAATTTTGCTTACAAACATGAAAACTCATTTAAACAAAAATGCATTTTAGTTATAACAAATTAATGACCTTCACTAATTAGACTTCTGAATGGATGGATGACTCACACACTAAGTAAACGATACAAAGAGCCAATTGAATCCCTGCTTGATAAATGTACAGTAAACTTTAAAATCTGCATTTGGTTTCCAATTAATCCCGGCTCAGAACAACTCCTCCCTTAGACAACCAGACGGCAGCTTCTCAAAACTAGTATTATGAACATCTGCCAGTGTGCTGCAACAAAAGCCATCAAGGCATTCATGCGCTTCTTCATTTCGTAAGAAAGAAAGCCAGCCAGAGGATGAGCACGGTGCCACAGGGCAGCCAACCCCACGTTTGAAAATGAGTCTCCTGTTCCCTGGGACACTCGTCCACCATCCCCAAATTACTTATTTTTGTCCTGCAATTACCTAAACCAGGAGACTCTCTGTCTGATGTGGTTCTCTTCCACTGAAACTATCTTCTCTTTTACACAGGAGTTGCCTGGTATTTTTTTTGCCATTTTGTGTCTGGATGCAAGACATCATTATTAGCGCTGCTTATTATGTTTGCATATCACAGTGATGTGTACTTTTTAGCAGTATTTACAATAGTATCACTGTGGAGAACTACGCCCTGTACGAGAAACAGTCTCTTTAACAGAGACCTTAATACTAAGGATTTGGTAGAGTTCTGATCTACAGATAAACTTAAAAAGGCAAAGCTAGAATCAGGCCACTATATATTTGGTGTTAAGTTCAAACATGGGGAAAAAGCAAATACCCAGCACATTCCCTTTCAAAGGGATGTTATTTACAAGAAAGATTCACTTTGTCAATATTTCAATAACAAAAACCCAGCTAATTTTGAAATTAGAGTAATCTAAGGCGGCTTAGTTTTCAATCAACAGAGAGCACAAACAACATTGCTGTTTGCAGTTAAACACAGGTCTTAGAAATGCAGGGAAACTATGATCAATTATACTATGGATGACAAATCACAACCAGTCGAATAACAACAGTAAAAAAACACTTCTGCTTTTTTAAAATACAGCTTCTAAAAAGTACAGCATCCCAATGTTTCCTCAGTTCCAGATTGCTGACATTATAAATTAAAGGTGGAAAGAGATCCATATATAAACAAGGCAGCTTTCCACTGACTTCATTGTACTTGTCTAAACCTTTGGAAATTTAATCTTCAAATACCATAAGGTAAGGTTGAATTTATCAGTTACAGAACAATGTTCATTCATATGTGGAATTAGGAAAAACAAAACAAAACAAAAACCAAACTCAAAAAACACACACTGGTATTTACAGCAATTCAGGTTTCTTTTTTTTCAGCCTTCACACTGGAATATCACCTTCTGCAGAACTGTAAACACACTATCCACTGAGACCATGGCCCTATGTTATAGTACGTGGCCTTTTGGGTGGTGGGGGTGGCATGAGTTCAGTGTCAGGGTCGAGGTGGTGTTTCCGTGTCTGTCCTTGAGAAGCTGCTGCACATCTGTCAATGAACTCAAATAGCATCTCCTTCGTGACTGGATTCTGGATGCTGTTGCATACAGCTGGGAACAAAGAACATATTCTCAAGTTACTAAACCAATTTATTGTAGTCGGCACTTCAATAATTTCATCCCCTCTTTGCAAAATAAATAACATATTCTGGCTCTAATATTAAGCCTTAAACACACACTTTCACAAGATGGTTGTGTCTGGAGTCACAAATCTCTGCTTTGCCCCCCAGAGGGCAAAGCAGTGTCACAGGCCCTTATCCCCATGGGAATCTCTCTTTCTAAAACTAGCAAAAGCCCTGTGTTTGTAAAGCTTCATGGGGTGACTATAAAACCACCAAGAACTGACCTTGTATTGAGGCAAGCAAGAGCAACGAAGGCCTTGTGAGACATGGCTTTGAAACATGCATCAAATCCAAGTAGCCAGAAACAAGACTGCCCTAATATCAAAAACCTCTCAATTATGGTAACCGTTTTTTTTCACCAGTAACTACTAGAAATACCATAAACCTGCAATGCACAGTCATTTTTTTTTAACCCATATACCTTCATGGGACAGATAGACTTGACACCAAGCAGACAGCATGTCTAGCACCCCAGACCATATGATGGAGGAGCAGTCACGGTGCTGCATGGTGGTGGCCAAGGCACGCATGTACGAGCACCCTTGGAGCACCTAACGTGACTCCCCAGGCCACAGTTTCTAAGTAATGGCCCATGGGATTTTATGGGACAAATAAAAAGGCTTACTTCATTTAAAACAAGTGAAATATTTTTATATTTTTCCTATGTGACTTTATATTTCCCTAATTAATCCTCCCAAGAGAAGGAGAGGGAAAATTAAGGAACAAGAAATTCAGTAGGAATCCTACGACCACCTTGGAAGAAAGCACAAAATTATTAGAGGATAACCAATAGCATTAAGGACTGGCCACAGTACGGATGCAATTTCCATGCAAAATAATCTACTGACCCCCTAGAGTACTAAACAATGTTAAGACTCCTTAAAATGCACTTGCAATGTAGCACTGTTATGATTAACAGTGAGTCTCACAAGCATTCCTCTCTTTCCTGCAGAATTTCAGAACCATTCAAAGGATTACTTTATAACTAATAAAACACTTTCTTAACAGTCTTTTTAATTATCTCATTATTTTTGGTGAAAAAGTGCTTTAAGAGTTGTCAAGTATTTGACTTTAGTGTTTGGGAAGCATTATGATTATCCATAGTTTAGGAACAGAATTTGTGCCACAAGGCAGGTGGTATAACTCTGTATCAACTTTAAAGGGCTGCCCTAGTTTAATCACTCAAAAAGCTCTTCTCTTTTTAATTTGAAAGGTATCAAGGTCCAAAAGCAAGAAACAGACAGGTGCTTATTTTGTTGCTATTTCAGCCAGGGGAAAAATAAATAGAACTTTTCTTCAAGAAAAAGCAAATAGAGCAGAGAGGATCTTGAGAAGGGGACAATGGAAGCCTCAAATAACAAAGTACAACTTTTGGAAATTTTGGAAAATGGTCAAAAGCGAAAATTTAAAGCCAAAAGAAAACCCTGGTTTGAAAATTCCTATGAAGAAACAAAATATTTCTTACCAAAAAATTCTTCCTGTAGCATTTAATTTTCTTTTCATTTTATTTTTTAGGAAATTCATTATATTTTGGCAGAAAAAAAGTCAGAAATAACGTAACTACTCTACAAATGGAGAAAACGAGAAGAGAAAAAGGGCAGATACATATGCCCTTAAGAATGAAGGAAAGAAGAATATGCTGCTCATCAAAGAAGAATTTACTCCAAGGAAAACAAACTATTGAAACACTAATGAAACAGAGAAGAGAAATTTAGGTCATGGTAACAAAGACACGTTGTACTTGTTTGACTTTTTGAGGCCCATTCCTCCTTTACAACGGGACTGCTCAGCAAGTCTTTCAGCTACATTGTGTGCTGGTCCCTAAGGTGCCAACAGATCTATTATTTCCTGGCAAAATGGCCACACTGTGTTTATTCAAGAAAATCTACTCACTGCTCAGACAGAAACATAAGTAGAAGGGCTCAGAGAAAATCCTACATCATTATCTACACATGCCCTAGTAATTAGCACCATCTTAAATGTGATTTAACTTCATTTTGCAACTTAACAGAAGTCAGTATCAACATGACTATTCTTATTCAGCCTTGCACACACTTCTACTCAAACTCTTAAGCTTCACCTGAAAGTAAATATCCGCATTTAATTTATAATATTTGGAAAGATATTTTTTGGCAGACATGCATAAAAGCCTCGTAATTCTGCAGGGATATAACCCCACTTCTCATTTGTTTTCCCTTTGCATTGTTCTACAACTATTGCCGAAACCCAAGATGACATTTTTCTCCTATTAATTTTCTAGCCCATCTGCCAAATAATGGTTTTGGCATTATGAGCAGAGGTGGATTCTAGTGTATTTTTTGTTCAATAAATTCCACTCACAGTGTGCCAGTCTGCTTTACATCCCAGCATGCCAAGACAATGCTAGGAACTGGTGTTAGCTAGTTAACTGCTATCGCAACACTATTGTAAATACAAACTTTCTTGGCTCTGACTTAAAAGGCATGACCTGTCATTTAAAGTTGTCTTTGTGCAAGTCTTTGCAGTTCTACACAGATTTAGGCTCTTGCTTTTGCGTTACCTGTTAAATACTGAATCAGAGTATTGGTTTAATTGACCTCATCAAATAACCCCGCAGCCAAAGGACTCATGCTATATAAAAGCTAATGATGACATAGCATTTGCAAAATGCGACATTACTATATTAAGTTAGGGAAGCCAGGTCTCAAACTAGAAATGGGAACACAGAGTATCTTTCCTTTTTAAACCAGAACAGGGTTAAAACATAAAAAGTTCAGCCTGAGAAACTTTTAAAGCAAATTATTCTACTCACCCATGGCAGTGCTGTAGGCATTTGGAAAGCTTTTATCTATCCTCTGTCTCATGAAGACCCAGCTGTTGTTCTCAAACTTGCACTCTATAATTTTATTGTCATACTGTTTCAGTTCTTTTGTCACCTGTATAAAAAAAATTGTTTGGGATAAACAGATTTTAATTCACATTTTTTCTTTCTTTTAGGGATAAATAATAGAAGCTGAAAAGCTGTCCTGCATTTTTCAGCAACATGCCTCCATCCTACACACAAAAACTGCACAGACTACATCTCTATTATACATATGCTCAGCTACTCAACATTTTAAAAATACTTTTCGAATCTACTGTCAATATAAAGCAATTATATTATGCTAAAACATGAGCAGTGCTAATAGAGGGGGAAAAAGTCACTTCTGGCCCAAATGCAAATAGGTTTCCATGGGAATAAACTGCTTCCAGTGTAAGTGCTATTGCCAGCCTAAGTGCACGAAATGTATTATCCATGTTTCATCAACCTTCTTTGTTGAAGGTCTTACAGCCAAATGTCAGATTTCAATACCAGAAAGAGCTTAGGGAAAATTATTCCACTCTACATTACTGAAGTTTTTTTCTTTTCTTTCTTTTTTTTTTTTCACTTGTCTTTAACAATTAAGATTGTAACTCCAGAATAATGCAGGATTTCAAATTACATATATTCTAAATCCCCTTCAGGCCTCTCTTCATTGATTCACAGATTTGCCAGCAGCCAATATCCTGAGCTATCCGTCTTTCTATTTGGCAAGGCTGTGTGGTTTGAAAATGTAGTTTATATGCAATGGACTTCCTAGTTGTTTTGGCTATTTCATCCTATGCATCCTAATCTATGATACAATGCAAAATTTTCAAGTAACCATAGTAACCTGAGAACCTTATCTAACGCTTTAACAATTTTACCCATATACTTCACTTTGTTCCAAAGGGCCTCTTCAGTAATACAAAGCTGTATTTAACTGCTAGCTGTGTTTAGTTGCTACAGTTTACCAATGAAAAGCTGTACAAGGCAACATAACACTCTGGATTCAGCATCTTATGTATAAGCACACTCAGAAAAAGGGACGGGTTATTGCAATTCATTAGCATAATTTTTCACCTCTGTTGCCTACTTGCTCCTAAGCGGTGACACGGGAATTTACTACTGTCAGAGTGATGCAGATTTGAAAAAGGCCATAACTGTCTCCAGACAACTTAATAGTACATACAGTGGAAACCCCCATGAATCTCTTTTCCATTAATTTCCAGATAAAACCAAGTAATTAAGGAAATGGTCCTGAGCATGGACCAAGTCCTCCTATACTGAATAGTACAGGATTTACCCTTAATTTGATAAGCAGAATCCTAACATTCTTCTTGGTATTTACCCTGAATACCTGTTTACTCCTGGACAGGAAGCACAGGGATTTTACTCGTCAAGTGAACATGGCACTATAAGAAAATTCTGTTAAACTCACTTACAACTCAGTCCTGTCCTGATGTAGGACTGACAGAGTTTGATTTGGGTTTTCATCTATTCCATCACCCTCAAAGAGCTTTTTTTCTCAAGTCATTTACTCCTTAAGTGAAGTTTGTGTGTTCTGTTGATGATCAGTTGGATGAAATCAGCCAACTTCCCATATCAGCAATCTTTCCCTTTGCAGCATGCTCTGCACAGCACTGCACGTCTTCCATCCATGCTGAAAAGCTATACACAGTCCAGAGGTTTGACTGACACGAAATTGTGGATTCATTTATGTTCCATTAGGTGTACGCAGGAAAGCACAATATCCTTTTCTAGCACACTATGGATACATAAGAAACTCTTGGCTGTGCAGTGCCTTGGGAAGATATATTATTTTGAAAACAGCTGCTTAGTGGAAGCAGGGGCAGCAGGGGGTATGGCCACATGTCTGATTTTCAGCAAAAACAGGGAAATGTTAGAAAGATCACCTGCTAGAGAAAGAAATGTATAAAATTGCAGGCAATGACTTCGACTAACCACCCACCTCATAAGGATTTCTCACAGCTTATCATTCTTCTAGGGTTCAGATGCTCAGAATGGCAATAAATTAGATGGCAGCTTTATCTGACTGTTGCAATTAAGCAATATTATTAACTATCGAGAGACTTGCTTGGCCATTCATTAGCAATCTGGAAGACAGATCTTTCCACAAAATATGAACACCTGCCAAAGCACTGACTTAAATGAATTTTCCCTTTACAAAACTGGTGATCACAGTCTTTAACAATTGCAAATTGTGGCAATTACTTTACAAAGGAAGAAATATAGCACCTACTTTTCCCTCTACTTTGTTAAGTGACCTTAGTCTTATAAAGGTACTTATTGTAATATTAAAGAATATTTTAGGAATTGCTGGACATTTGATTAAGACTACAACTACCCTGAGCAAAACACACTTTGCAGCTTTAAAAACACTGTTCCATTACTATGCCTTAGTAGACTTCTAAACAGGCATTGTTTATACACAAGACTGAACCAGTCCATAGTGATCCTTGTATCCATAACTCACATCTTACATCTACCTATCATGTGCATGCCACCTTCTGGTATTTCAGCTTCAGATTGTGCCAGGAAGCCATCAAATTTAACTGTCTTGAAACTCCTTCCCTTTGGGAATTCATTCTGAGCTGCTTTGGGCAGTGTCTTCTTGATCCTGCCTTTACAACATGGGAGTTCATTCCTCTTTCTCCCCTTTAAGCATTACAGTCCATAGCAGTATTTGAACAATGCACCATCACTTCTCTTCCTGAGAGGTACTTCTCTAGTTAGTACTTCACAGAAAGTGGATTAGGAATGATGGCTGTTCTCAGCCAAAATGCTTATCTCCTCTATTCTGGTACAGTGCCAATGCTTCTGCCATACTGTTGATATAATGCCTTGAACCAGCATTCAGCCATTTCAAGATGGAAACTCTCACCACACTGAGGACTCCATGGAACCTGTCTTTATTAAATATTTATCCCTTAGCCTATTTTCAGACAGCCAGTCAGAATTAGAAGCCCAGAGAATCAGGTCTTGGACACAGAGCTGTCAGAGGCCGTGTGCACCAGAACAGTATCAGTGGTCTGGGCAACAACTGTGTCCTGGGTAAGGACAAACGCCAGCCTGTACACTTGAGGAAATTTTTCCTCAGCAGCAACATTCACTGTTCCTGCCTGTATTTGATCTAATTATCAGGAGCCAGCTTATTTGCCCAACAGAAATAATTTCCAAAGATACAGATGAGCATCCTCTTGGAAGCTGATTCACTACATTACTGCTAGATTGCAAGATATGATTGGAAAAAAACGGGCTTGAGCTGCATTCCCCATTTTAGCAATAGTTCATTATCAAATCAGACTGGATGTAATACAAGCCCATTGTCTAAGAATGCCAGATTACATGAAGATAACAGCAATCTTCCTCTCCCTGCTGAGAAAGGCTTCCCACTGCCATCATCATCTGGGCCATTCACTAGGAAAAACTTCAGTGGGGTAAGCTTATTTTTTTTTCTAAAAATGATGACACTTAAGGCTTAGGAAATCTCTCATTTTCCTCTCTCCTTCCATTCCCTATGTTCTGAAAGAAATTCAAAATATATTAAAAAAATAAATATCTAACCCATCTCAAATTATCTTGCCTGGACGAATAATGGAGTAATTTTGTAGGTGAGTAACAACATGCAGCCACATTTTATGTTAATTTAGAATAAAATGTGAAAAAAAAACAATATATGCAGTTGAAAAAGAGAAGAAACCATTTACATTGAATGTAGTTAGCTCTAGTCCTGAGAACATGTTTGCATTATCTCTGCTGACTACCAGCTACTAGTCTGCTGACACTTTTCTGTCTATCTCCACAGTGCACCTGATCAGTAGACCTGGTCCTTCATTCCACTCAAACATTAGTCTCATAACCCTTAATCCCAAATGAGAATGACATTCCTGGGCAAGCTGCTACTTTACATAAGGCACATTAACAATAAATATTTCAATTTTAAGGCACTTAAGTTAGTATTCCAGAAAGCACGTCTACAACAGACAAGTTTAATCTTTATAAATACATCTACCTTCCCCTATACAAGTTCTTTAGAAAGAAAAATGGAGATAAGTGTTTAGATAAATGGAGGTTCGGCTGAAAGAAGCCCTATGTTATCACATGCATGCTTTTTTCAAAGCAATTGAAATTGTTTTAGCTTAGTATATAATTCCCTTTCAAGAAAGTGATGTTTGTAGGCAAACTCTTAAAACATTCTATTTCAAATCCATTCTTCCTTTAAATGGCTTTTTGCTACACTTTCCCCTCTATTCCCAAACATTTATAGAAAGAAAAACATTCTTCAATTCACCTATTTCTATTCTTACTCCATACTCCTAGTTATCAGCCTATTTCTAAGATCCCAGAAGATCGTAACAGTAGACAGAAAATGTTAACTTCCATGAGAGAATAAATGAGCAAAAGTAGCAGTTGAAATCTTATGAAACTAAAAAGATCTTTATTTCTAAATTAAAGGATCAAAAAATAAGGGAAACTATAACATGCAGGCAAAATAGATTCTAAATGTAATGGCTTCCTATTTTCTAAGAAAAATCTGCCTTTTTATTGCTGGCATGTGCAATGAAGGCATTTCTTTTTTACATGCTCAAGTACATAAACTGTTTTCTTTTTTTAAAAAACAAGTTCCAATGCCTGGAGAGGAGGAAAGTTTAGAGCTGCTACATAGGGCCCAGAAAGTAATTCTTTATCTCTCTGATACCATAACTATATTTTCTCCATTAGGATACATTCTCACAGTCAAAGCAAACAAACAAGTGAAAGCAGCACATCCCAAAATAAATGATCAGTTGTGTGGGCATGAGGGAGAAACCTTTTGGATCCTTCCCAGTCTCCTACTGCAGGAGAACTGGAGCCCATCACTTCCCCTAGTAGGCCACCCTGCAAAAATTAAACCAGGTTTTTCTAAGAACTGTCCAAAAACATGGTATTTGCGAGCTTCTTGTCCTCAGGATTCTGGGATACATTCAGCCACGAATGACGGTCTAGAAATCAAAACGTCTCTGGCAAAACAGCACATCTCAGATCCTGATTTCCACATTAGTCTCCAATGCCGTGGCTACCCACAACTGCAAAGTACTATGGACTTCACTTCCAAACTTCTCCAGTGATGTGGAATATCCAAGACAACACAGAGAATTAAGCTGCCCACTGGTACTATGACTCCACAGCAGTAAGGGATCAGGGAGATGCAATAGAAACAGTCAGGGAACAAAAAGAAGAATTACATGGGAATTTGAGGTAAAAAAGGCAGGTCAAGAATTTCTGAAGGAATAGGACAGAGACAGAAAAATAAAGAAGCAGCAGTAACAAAAGAAGCTTCTGAAAATAAATAAATAAAGTGTCTGAAGATATAAAGATAAGGCAAACTCAAAGCAAGATCTTTTTGAAGACTGAAGACTTGAAGGTGACAAACTCCAAGGACCATCTTGTCAAACCAAGGCAATTGAAAGGAAATGAGGTGGGAGAAACAGGGATCCTGGGAAAGCACTCTTACACACGACTACAGGTGAGGCCATGAATACAAGAAATTTTAATGATGTGACTAAGCACATCCTAGACAGTCAGTAGTCATGCAGTTATTAGAGTCCCCAACAGGGCACAGTGCAACACCTAACACAGATCCCAAATTGTTCATTCAGTGCTTCTTCCTAATTCTTGGAGAGTTTGGTCAGAAGACTTGAAGAACTTTTTTTCCCAATTCATATATAGTACCTCATGTTTTTCACAGTCAAAGTTCTCAAAGAATATAAAAATCTAAAGATGGTTATATAAATGCCCATTTACATCATCAGTGTACACTGAACGATGAATATGAATACTGTCGACTGGAAAAAGTTAACCAGCTAATCTGCTTTGCATTTTTATTCAAGCCCAAATACATTCTGCAATGCAGCTTAATATCTATTACTTAATATGATTCAAGAGATTATTTTATCAAAGCCATAGATTTGCTGCTAAACTAAACATACTGATTGTGTTTCCTTTTAAGTAATATATTACCCAACAAATGGTTATCAGCTTGGGTAAACACAATGCAGTTGATATGGTTATTTAACATTAATGAAGCCTTCTAAGTTGCTTCTTGTGTACATAGGAAATGGAAATGTTCCAATTTTGAGATGTCATTCCTGGAAAGGAACATTAAGAAATGTAAAAATTTTAGCATTTTTGTTCATGCTTAATTAAACCACAAAGCTAACACCAAGCACTGGAAAATCATGGGAAAAGTCAAAAAGAAAATTCATGTTTCAAAATCATGAGAAGGAGGCTTTTTAAAATTGTTGATTTTTTCATTTCTTTTTTACTTCCAGTGTCTCTCAGCTCATGATTTAGTCTTTCTTTTTAACATATAACATTTTCTCAAAGAATCTCCCATTCTTACATGTAGTAATTTAAAATATGTATACTGTTTTCTGATACATAAAATGGGTTGGAGTCCTGGGATTTTCCTGACAACTGACTGACAGAAACATCAGAAATAAAAAGCCTTCCTCCTATCAGTGAAATTACAAGTTTAATGACTTTTAGTGCCAACTGGAAATAGATTTCTTAATGTATCCTGGAAGGTCTCCTGTATACCTGACCTTGCAACACCATTTGAACTATGTGTAAGAAACCGATGTTTCAGCACAACACTGGGATCTACAGCAAAGCAGGAAACTGCTTAGACCATGACATGGAAATACACATATCTTTGCACAAATTTTTTGCTCAGTGACCACTCTTCTAGAAAACAATTTTTTCTACTTTTATACTTCTGCTTTCACTCAATGGTAAAGCCATGTGTCATGGCAAAATAACAAACTCTGAACACTTCTGGGTGTTACAACTCAGGCATCTACGTTACTCAGAGAGGAGCTGACCTTCCTGCTGGACATTGTCATCTCCACCTAAATCCTGAGGGAACTTTCAAGTTTTAAAAAATCCTATCTTCTTCTAATCATCATCAAGATTGGGAAGCAGAGGTTTGGGGGTCATACATATCTTGAACAGTTAAATGAAGCAAAGTAATAAAAGATTGTCCTCCTAGATCAATATCCTTTGCCCAGGCACTATAATCATACGTTACTGGATTAAAGAAAAAAAATATCTCTCTGTACATCTCCTGTGAAAACAGAAACAGAAGAATTCTGTGAACTTGGCATACCTTTGCTGTGATGAGTTCTTAAATAAAGCCTTATTAAAAGAAGTGGTTCATATAATTGTGACCCTCAGAATGCTGACAAAAGAGGAAGGAACTCTCAGGGGAACTGCAGAAACACCCAGGCAGTAAGAGAGCAGCAACAGAGCTCTCAAAGCAAGTTGTCAGCATGAGCTTACTGCAAGGAGGATGCATGTTTGGTGCAAACAGAGCATCAGCTGCTCTACAGCCCATGAATTTGTAGGAAGAGGCAAAAACAATGCCTCTCTGCAAGCACGTGGCTTAACTTTGCAGAGGCCAAAGACAGACACCACGGATTTGGCACATCATAAATAATTGTGCCACTAATAATCCTTGGGGTCAGTATTGAAACTTAGGGGTATTTGTCTAAGTTCCAAGGAAAAACAGGCAGATGCACGTAGAGGAGTAAAACGCCACAGCAAACCACAGAACTGTTCAGAAGGTTATGCAAAAGGCAAATAAGCAAAAAAAAAAAAAAAAAAAAAAAAAGAAA
>JAWWEE010000105.1:80065369-80107324 GCA_035221455.1 Xenops minutus | reverse complement strand
AAAATAAAAAAAAAAAAAAAAAAAAAAAAAAAAAAAAAAAAAAAAAAAAAAATCCTTTTGGTGAAAAACAATGGATTCACTGCTGAAGGTTTCTGAAAAAAATGCCACCCCAGCCTACCAGAAAGGTAAGCGACTGTACAGGAGAGGAAGAGAGAGCAAGGGTATACAGAGCAAATTGATATAAAAAGCTGAAATCATAATCTAGAAATGATTCTGTAAGAAAATATTCCACTCCCAGCCTGATATATTTTGAGGGCTGTACCCCTACTTGCCATGAGCAAGCCTGTGAAAGCCAGTCTGAACCCTCATTTGTGCTTTATCCACTCAGACTGCTTTGGCAAAAGGGTGCCAGCCCCAAACAGAGAGCACTGCATGATGAGACACAAAGATCCAGCAGGCAAGAGTTATACATCACTAGTAGAGAATATACTTTGAAAACACCACTTAGCTCATTCATAAATTATGAATTTCTTAAGGCTTATTATTCTCAGTTTGCAAATGGGGAAGAGAGAGATGGTTCGTGGTCACACCACAGGGAAAGCATTTACCCCCCATTAGGTTCTCTAAACCCGATCTTAATTACCCCTCAGGTATTTACAGTCATGCTACCAAGAAATCTTGTGACACAGGGCAGCTGAGATCTTGTTAATAATTTATCAGCACAAACCCAAACAAATCTTCCAGAGACAAAGCAATGCTATCACTATTTTACAATCCTTGGCAACACTATTTCTATGCCTCAAAATAAATGACAGAGCGCCTAAATGATTGTGCCAGAATAGGATGAAGAGTTTTTCCAACATTTGCTGCCTTTCACGTGTTGGACTTCACCTCGATAAGGATGGCTTTCCTGACAAATGTTTGTGCTTATCACACATAGATTTTACAGTGTACTTTCTCATATGACTTTTTCATCTATTCTCTGTACCCAAGTTATTGCTCTGTAGGAGTCTAAATTAATCTTGTTTTACTTGTACTTCTCACACCCTACAAGGGATTCTGTCATCTGCTGTCACATCGTCGAGGATGGGTTAGAGGGAGATTCCACAGGGCTGGGCTATCAGGAGCTTCCCAGAAGCCTTTCTGTGTCACCTGAGGAAAAACTACTTTTAAAAAGTTCAGACAGTATCTGATGGCTATCCATGTGGGATCCAGCTCTACAAACTCTTATCCTTGTAAGTTACTTGCCTTTGAGCTGCTTCAGAAGATCAATTAGCCTGCACTAGTGTTATCAGGATCAGGCCCTAAACCTAATTCTAGCAATTTCTTATCTGGCTTCTGAAATGCTCTTAGAAACTGTGGGTTTATACTCTTTAGAAAGATCCCAAATGATATCAGAATAAACCAAAAGAAATTTAAAGTAGAATCTAAAGCACCAAGTAATTGCAAGTGAGTCTTTTAAACCCACTTTTACTTGTAACAAAACACAGCTTTCAAATTACAGCCATTAAGAATCATATTCCTTTCTTTCATCTAGATCCCAAACAACCAGTTTGATATAAAGTTTTTTTTCCCCCATAAATCAAAATTCACCACTGAGAACAAGCGTGTCAACACTATAAGGAAATTTGTTTGCTGTGTTAAATTGAGCTTCAAAAGCATGAATTGAATATACATTTGTGATCACAAGTAATGCTTCTTCTTATATCCATTCAAAGTGTTTACTTTATTACAGCTTATTATAAACGTACTGTCTAAAATGCAGCAGCATGACTGTTCAATTTCCAGGCCATAATTTCATGATAATCATATGTAATATATTCATATGTCTACTTCACCGTCTAACAAAGCCCAAACTGGTTTGCCAGCAAATCTGCTTCCCCCATGGCTCAAATTTCTTTGCCTCAGAATGTTAGTGAATAACAACATTAAGAAAGATATAATCAAAATTTTACTTTGCATTTTGCACTATCGTGGGCAAATGAAGGAAAATAACACTGGAAGCTGCATTTGGCATACTGACTTTATCAAATACTGCTATCTAAGTGATATGTAAATTATTAAACATGCTATGCAAGCATTATTAGAAAGATGGGGATAGGGAGCAAGATTATAAATTTATAATTGTTTTCAACCTCTAGAAATCTTATTAATACTTGAAAACATTAAGATTGTACGGAGAGAATATGCACATAAACTAAGACCAGAACTAAGAAAATTTCTTTTTAATCTCCTATATTTAACATGTGTTTCAGTTTTTGCCTGCAATATATTTACAAAAAATAATACATTTTTTTCTTCATAAATTTCAGAGGCAGTTCTTAGTTACTCATAAATCTGATACTAGCACATACAGAGATTTACAGGATTTGTAGGAAATAGAAATCCCCATCTACTTCACTAGACTGAATGGTTTGTCATCAACCAAGTCTCCTACAAGCCAAAGGGTTGAGCCAGAGAGGAGAGCTCAGTCTTGCTCCTCATAGCTTTTATACAGTCTGTGTAATAGCATTTTTAGAAGAGTATCAGATCTTGAAATTGCACAAATCTCTTACAGCAGAATAACATTTTTAAACAAAATTTTCAGGTTTTGTGTTTAGGTTATATAATTGTGCTGGTTTTGGCTGGGGTAGAATTAACCTTCTTCACAGTGGCTAGTATGGGGCTCGTTTGGTTTTGTGCTGAACACAATGATAATAACATAGAGATGTTTTTCTTGCTGCTGAGCAGTGTTTACACAGAGCCAAGGCTTTTTGTGCCTTTTCTACTGCCCTGGTAGTGAGCAGACTGGGGGTGCACAGGAGGTTGGGAGGAGACACAGCCGAGACAGGTGATCCAACTGACCAAAGGGATATTCCATACTGTATGACATAGAGCTCAGTATATAAATTGGGGGGAAGAAGGAGGAAGCTGGGGATGTTTGGAGTAACGGCATTTGTCTTCGCAAGTCACTGTTACATGTGACAGGGCCCTGCTCTCCTGGAAATGGCTGAACACCTGCCTGCCCATGGGAAGCAGTGAATTAATTCCTTGTTTTGCTTTGCTTGTGTGCACAGCTTTTGCTTTTCCTGTTAAACTGCCTTTACCCCAACCCACGAGTTTTCTACCTTCTATTGTTCTGATTGTCTCCCAGATTCTGCTGCTGGGGCAGTGAGCGAGCGGCTGTGTGGGGTGTGACTGCTGTCTGGGCTTAACCCACAACAATAATAAGGCATAAATTTCAATTTTTCTAATACAGCATAACAAAAAAAAATCAAACTACAATGATTAAGGGGGGCATTGTTACACCTGATTGCCGAGGTTGGACTTCACAATCCTGCTGACTCAACCTTCATTTTTGTAGCCAGTGAGTTTTAATAGGATGACCTTTAGGTAACTGTTAGAACCACTTGAATGAGGGAGCTGATAAATGCCTGCAATAATACAAAACACAAAGCCAAGATGAGCCAAACACTGATAACAACAACAAAAATCATCTCAGCGATGCTATGACATCAAAATAATAAAGCAAAGATGTGTTAGAAAAAAAGCTGCAAAAATCATGTTATGGATTTTTCTTCCTTCTAAGATTTCAATTAGAAGGAAAATAATCTTTTTTCCCTCTACTGATAATACACCACAACAAAAAGATTAATGGCTGCTGGCTTAACGCAGACTTTCAAAAATTAGCTTTGATCAAAGCAAGTGTATAGTGAAAGTCAACTGCCCTAACCCACTTCTCAGCTGCCTTTATAGCATTAAGCTGGCTTGAACTCCCTCCCCTTTCTTGAATGGTTTCCTTTAAACTTCAAAGCCTAACTGGCTTTGAGGCTTAAGACACAGAAAGCTTTTTTCCTCCTTCTTCAAAAGCAATTAAAGACGTGAAGTAAAATCTGACCTATAATCTAAAATCTAAGCACGCAGGTCTTCTTGATCATTGTGGGGTTATAGAATGGAAGGGGCTCAAATAGGGAAGTTAATCGTGGCTCAGAAACGGCAGTTTTACAATGCCTGACAGCTGATGAAGTCAGTCCACTGAAAGAAAGGTAAGCAAGTGCTAGTCTATCAATGGCACAAATTTGTCAGTAAATGAGGCTATAGAGGGATTCTTACTGCTTTACCTTTCATTGCAAGCCCATCCATTCCTTGTTATTAATGAATCTGCAGAGTAATGAAGCCAGATTTCCCAGGACACCATAGTAATGGATGTGGGGTGGGGCAGTGCAGACTGCAGTAATCATGAGGCAGAGGAATAGACAATATTCTTGGACTTGGAAAATTCACAACTGGCTTCAGAGGATATAATGGATTTTGCCAGATGTGGTCTGAGAAACTGAAAACTTCTTGGTCTGTTTGGGAAGCACTGTTTCTAGACAAATCAGTAAGGACAGTAAAACAAAAGCTTGTATACAATCAGCTAAACAGAATTGCAACTTTGAATGGTGAGTGCTGATAACAGGAAATAATGGTTTGATAGTTGGTCCAGCCAGAGCCCTGAAAGATAGGAAATCTGGGAAAGCCCACCACACATGAGCACACTTTTCATGGCTTTGTCCATATACCTTGGTATTACATGGGAGATTAGTAACAAAGTAAGTGAGCAACATTTAGTCTTCATTCTTATTTCACAAAATTATTGTACCCACTTAGCCTGCAAAAGCTAAGGCAAGCTAATTCAAGAACAGCCTCTTGAGCTTTCTAAACCATATGACCACTCCAAAAAAACCCTTGTCATAAAGCTGTGGCCTGCGAAGACCTTCTGCATGGGCCCATTCTTAAATTCTGAGCCTAAATTGAGCACTCTGCTCAAGTGCTACACTTGTGTTTGAGCAGCCCCCACACACACAACCTGAGGCCCAGGGCTGAAACAGCCTTAGTTCCCTATCAAATACAGCCAAACCCATTTGTTTTGCTTTTCACATGATGCAGTAACATTGCAAGTAACCTCATAAACCCATTCCAGAGCCAGCCAGTGACACTAACAATTCCAGCCAGGAAAAAATAAATCCTTACAGGCTCTTCTCTAAAAGAATAGGGAGTGCTTGAAAGAGATAAGAAAAGAGAAAGAAAAAACAGTTAACAGTAATGACAGCTCTCTAAACCTGTTGCCCAATAATCTTAAAGTGTATTCTTTTAAGTTAGACCGATTTCATTAGCTTGCTTTAGATAAAAGAGTTTGACATACATAATTCTGCAGTCGAAAAGCCCAAGGTAAAAGGGAGCTGATTTGTCAGCCAAGAGTGCACACGGTGGGGAAATTCATGAACTGAAACAGACAGCCTTGTTTTGTAGTTTCCTGTTATAACTACTAGCACTAATTACTAATTACAGATTTTTCCCTTTAAGTTCTGAATGAAATATTAACAAGCTACTAATTAAGGAATTCAGGGTCTGTTTGCTTTAGTGTTTGCATTAGTGTTAACTTTAGTATTGCAAATCCAAAACCTCTGACTCACTGATCTATAAATGTCCTTCTAAATTAATCAGACACATCCTTTGTTATCCTTCTACTGAAGCTGAATTACTCTGAAACCTCTTTCTATGCATTAATGACATCCAAAGTGTAATAGGTGGAAAGAGAGTGTAATGATGTAGTAAAACGCAGTAGTGGTACCTTGCATTATTATCTAAAAGAACAAAAACATTCTTGCCTCCAACTCTGCTTTTGCATACCCTTTTACATTGTTGCTACTACAGACCAGCCTTCTCCCTACATCACACACAGGTTTAAAAGAAATGCTACAACCCGCAGTTAATCTGCTCCTCCAATGGTCACCAATCAAGCATGGCTAACCATGACCCACTAATGAAATGAAGCAGAAGCTGGGTTGCACTTGTCAGTATTACTGTTAAATTACAACTGGGTAGTTTAACATACAACACTAATCAGGCGTTTTATTTCTTGTGTGGTGCAGCATTAACACACAGGCAATGGGCAGCTCCTCGGGGCAGTGAGGAGTGTGGTCAGTAGTGGCCACCACCAGAAGAGTGCCTGAGTCCTTGCAGCTGGACCAAGGGGCTCCACAGCACTGTTTTGCTATAGTCTCACCCCCTCAGAGTTAGAGCACTCTCAGGGTCTCAGCTGACCCAATGAAAGAGAGTCCATGGATGACTTCAGCAGAGTTTGAAGTGAGACAACTGTCCTCCAACAGAACCCAGGTCATTACTTCTGTACCAATGCCGACTTCTCTACTCCATGCATGAAAAATAGACAGAAATCTCACAACATTGCCCATACAGAATCCAGCACAGCATCTCATGGATCTACCACTGAGAATATACTTAAATATTTTTTATTACAACCCATTAAGCTAAAATCAATAGATTCATTTAGCAAAATGGATTTAGTACTTCAGCTAACCAAGGGAAAGTAACACTTTTTTTAAAGAAAGTGACATTTCATTATAGCATTTGGTTTAAAGTCACTGGCAGAAATTTTTTTGTATACCAATTAAACAGTAACTCACTGAAGTTAGCAACATAAAAAGCAATATTGCGTATTTACAGTTCCCTTCCCAGTAAATGAAAACATCTACAGCTCTCAGCAATACAAATAAAGTGTCTGCACAATGGTTCTAACAATGCTGGCACATCTCTGATCTTTTCTTTTCAAATATTTCTAAACTATTTTTCCCAAAGATGTAACATGCTATTGTCTCTACAATCAACCTTCTTTTCCTTTGGAGAGTAGCAGAAGTGGCATTTTGAAAACTTCAATTTTCTGAAATATAATAGCACCACTGAGCTCTGTTGTTCTTTACTTTTATTCTTGCTTTATGCTAGAAAGATAAAACTGTGGTGGTTTTACTACAGTCAAACAAAAAGTAAATAAATAATGTTTTTGTTGACTATTAATAACAAGATACTGCATTACTATTATTCAGTTGAGTTTTAATACATATTTCTCTCTCAAATGCAAAACTTTACCAATACTATAATCATCCTGGAGTATCACCAGGCAGTGGTGTATGTGACCCTTGCCACAAGAATTGTGAAAAGCAATTTGATGAAGAAATAATTTAAGTACTTCACTTTAAATTATACAAAGAGAGAAACAAATTAAGAATGCAAACAGAACTAATCATACCTGATTTATTGTCTGTGTACAGCTTCATTTTCCCCTAGGATTACTATTTTCTAGGTATCAAGGGCATTCTTTGAACTGTACACATGCTATTCATCATTTCCTTGGGCAGGAGACCAGCATCCTTCTACTTTTACTAATATGAAATCTGATCTTTTTGCCTATGGGCCAGCCTTTCAGGGGCACAATCTAGTTTAGTTTCACCTTCCTTCTTGTTGCTAACCTTCTGTAAAAGCCACCAACTTTCTCATCAGAGGTCTAACAGAGCCTAAGCTTGCAGGACTTACCTGGTTTAAAAGATTTTATTTGAGGATAGAAATGGTGGAAAAAATGGATATCTGAAAAATCAATTACCAGTAGCTGAACGGACAATTAAGCTACAGTGTTTGTCTGTGGGGAATACTATACTGGAAATGCTCACGTGCAGTTAAAACAGCTGTACAATAAGAATTTGGTTTTACTCCAGCCTTTAATCTCATCATTACAAAAATCCAGAGAGAATGGCAAGACGAGTGTTTGCACCATTATTTTAGTTAGTTAAGATTTAGGAGCTAGTTTCTGTATGTAATCCATGAAGAGAGACTGGCACCTCTAGAAAGCAGTTAGAAAGACTCTGAGGCAACCATCAGCTGCTTTCCTTAGAGGTTCCCAGATTCACCCTTGAATTCAACAGTCTTCCACCACCTGCAAAAGGAGCCTGTGGGGTCTGTGGCTCAAATTAGTTCATGTGACTATGCTTCTTTATAAGTATTCTATTTAGACAGGATATTATCCACGACCTTTTTCCTTTCAAAGCTGATATCCTGCATAATTATCTCATTTGATATTTCTTCTACCTTCTTTGTTATTGTTTGCAATCCTATTCCTTTTCATTTATCTAAATTTAATCCGCATTTGCCTTTTACTAGCCCTAAGCCAGCACAGTACCTCTCAATACGATAATTTTTGCCATCGTTTTTCTCCAATCTTATCAGTATCTAACATTTAAAATATTTCTCATTCATGATATTCACTATGCATTTTACATATACTATAAAGAAAGGTCTCAGGAACAATTTCCTAGTCAAAGAATTTCCCTGTTTTACCATCTCTCATCCTTTGCAACTCCAACATCTTGATTTATTCATGAGTAATTTATTTTAAAGACATTATCATCTGCATTTCGCAAAGGTACTACAAGTTCAAGCTCATTTATCAAGTTCAACCTCATTTGTTCAGTTCAGATTCAAAATAATTCACCTCTAAAAAGCTTAATAAATTTAGATATACTCTGTCTATAAACTGTTTACAATAACAATTTGCTTTCTTTTCCCCCATCAAGCTTGATCTTTGCTGATTTTCTCATACTTTAAAACAATAAACACAAAGAATTTACTTTAAAAAGGCCTAAAATATCTTTTTTTGGCTCCTTTGTTTATAATAAATTTCTAATAGGGTCTGATTTTTATAATTTTATTTAGAATCTATTTTTGTATCTATTCTTTCTCTTTGACTGTTATCCATTCTATTGCCTTTATTTCACTTGCCTCCACTACCAACAAAAGCCTCTAACACAGAAAGAAAATATGAAGAACTATTTCAGAAATCAGAACAGATTAATTAAGGACAATATGATCACAAACGTGACATAAAATGAATAATTTCGGAAGGCAACAATAAAGACATGCAACTTTAGGACACTACTTTCTCTGAGAACACAATTATCTACAACAGGTTTCCTATATTGCCTAAAACTGCAAGAAGCTTGAGCACACTGCTGTACTGTTTGCTAAGTACTGTATGCTAGTCGAAAGAAAATGCAAATGCAATCACATTCATGGAAACTAAGCGTGGGGATGTCTACATCAAAGGCAAAACCAGTCCCTGCTGCCACTCAGTCAAAAACAGGAGCTGGCCCCATAAACAGCTGTTGTCATCAAGGTATCCCCAATTACTCAGAACAAATGATGCTCTCTGTGTGCAGAGGCACACCCAAACCAGGTTTGACAGTGCAGTTATAACACAGGAACAGCTGCAGCAACCAATTACCATGTTCAAGAGCTTAAAATCATCATGGACAAATCATTCTCTCTGCCAGATGATTTCTGTAAAACATAAGTAAGCAAAACAAAAGATGGTGCCAGCCTCAAATCACCCACATACAGGAGCCAGAACGCTCTCAAACACTGAAGCCTGAGGAAGAACAATGTGACAAAGAGGACGAGGACAATAGCAAAGCACAACTTGCAGTACAGCACGGGAAATCTGGCAGTTTTTACAATGACCTGATCAGTTATTCCACTGTGACAAGTATGAGGGCTCAATGCAATGCAGATGAGAAATATCTGCAATATCCATACTCATTTATTGCTAAAACATACCTCTTATTCGCAGGCTCTTTCTCAGCAATTTTTACTTGGTAGTGAGCAATAACTTTATGGTTCAGAGACAGAGCTTAAGCCTTTTGTTTTGCCATCTCTTCAATATGGAAAATAAACTGTCTATTAATGTGCTATTTTAATGAGACATAATCTGCATGTTCTAATGTTCACATTTATCACAGTATGTTTTCATACCACTGGGCATAGGAAAGCTACCATAAGCACAATCTACTTATCGCTTTGAAAATCCAGTTTTCAGTATGACTATACCTCTCACAATGGTGTCTGTAGGGGGTCAACCGTAAATACTTGGAAAATTACCAGGAAGGTAAGAAAGCAAATGAATTCAAGAAGAAGGAATGCTGAGACAAATAAAAAAAGAAAATAATGAAAACTAAAGTCTGATGGCACATATATTAGCTACTGCTGGTTTCAAATGTCATTATTTATCAAATGAAAGGAAATGGGAAACTCCAAATCAACCATCTCTAATGTGATAAAAATTGCTTTTTGGCTTAATCATTGGTATTATGCCAAAAGTACCCCAACCAAAAGAATTGAAGAAGAAAATACGAATGGTCTCAGGGATTAATTTTGGAGGCTTTTCCTAAGACCCATAGTAGGTCAGTGCTGCTGCTGGAACAAGGGCTGCAGACAAGACTGGAGGGAAAGAGAAGGTATGAGTGTTAGATAGCATGACTGACTTCCTAGTACATAAGCAAGTTTTGTTTTGTCAGGTGTCCTATGTTGTATGCTGTTACCCACCTTCCCTTACTAATGCACAACAGTTACACCCCATTGCACACATTTACAGTCTCTTGGCTTTTCTACATCCAACAGCGACCAGCTCTTCTTCCAGCCTGTTAACTCCCAAGCTTTGCTACTCATCTAACCACTGCTGCCACTTCCAATTTCTTTTTTTCCTTGCTATCGTTCTTTTAAAATTAGCTATGTGGCTCTGAACAATCTATAAACCTCTTAAGTTTTAGAGACATTCCTGAGAACACCAGCTTCTCTCAGTTCCAGTTAGACTCACAAATTTCTAGTTTAAGCTAGAGATGCTTTATTCTTAACATATATCACACACTCCGTTAAAAAAATCTATGCTGTGTCATTAGAGGAAAACAGCTAAAGAATGACTTCAAAGAAAACAAACACATCTTTCTTCTTCTAAATAAACACTTCAGTGAAGAAAACACAGCATGTTCTTTGAAAGGCTATCATAGGATCTCCGGAATATAAAGCAATTCTACCTCTTAATCGAAAAAAAGGATGCATCTTTTCATATTTTTTGCATTAGGAGGAAAAGAGCCACTTTCAAGGTAAACATTTAACAAGAAAAAAAAACAATGGAAGTATTGAAAGCCTTGTACAATGCAAGTTGTGGTCACAGCCATAGGAAAAGATAAGGAGGAGAAACTGACTGGAATACTGTATGTTAATACTACAGACTGAAATTAAGCTCCATTCAATCAGTAACAGTAGAGGCTCAGAAATATCCAACTGTACAATCTCCCAAAAAACACCATAAATGATGCAGTTTTAGATAACCTTATGAATGATTTAAGTTTCAGAGTGGTGACTGCTTATACCCCAAAATGTCACAGAACTTGAAAAATTCAGGTCAGAAGGGCCACCCAGCCATCACCCAATCCAGAATATGGCTCTCGGCTGGGTTAACTTCAAGGATGAATCAGGTTGCTCAGGGCTTTTTCCAGTTAAACTTTGAAAATTGTCATGGACAGAGATTTTACAGTGTCTTCAAGCACCCTGATGCTGTGCCCAAATAACCTCACTTTTAATTTTTTTTCCTTACATCCAACTGGAATTTTCCTGCTTGTCCTTCCCCAAGCACCTCTGAGAAATGCCAGATTTTTTCTGCCATCTCACTTTAAGTGATGGAGGACTGAAATCAGTCCCCCCTCTGTCCTCCTCTTCTAAACAAACCCAGCTTCTTCAACCTCTCCTCCCAGGCCACATGCTCTACCCTTCGTCCTGACCCCCACAGGAATTGCTCCAGCGGGGTGACTTCTCATGCAATAGGGAGCCCCACATGTCTCTCATGAACGCCTGAGCAGAGAACAGTGACCTTCCTCAGCCTGCTGGCAATGTTCTGGCTAAGACAACCCAAGGGATGGTTTGCCTTCAGCAGTGCAAGGGCACATGGCTGGGTGGCATTCAGCTTGTGGCCACTGTGACCTTTGGACACTTCTCTGCAGAGCTGCTGCACAGCCACTTAAGACGCCAGCTCAATCTGTCCCAGATGCACAACCCTGAATTCACTTCTCCTGAACTCGTCAAGGCTCCTTTGTCAGCACTTGTTTTTCTAAGCTTTTTGAGAAATGAGGTATTATCATATTTATTTTGTACCGCTAAGATGTATCTGTAAGCCCAGGAAATGGAAGGCTTAAAAAACTTCAATCTGTTCATTTTTACAATACTCATTAAAAGCATTTGAAGATTTTTTTGTCTTACACAGTTAATACTGAGGTAAACAGAAAAACAAAAAAAAACTTCAATAAACTAAGATCGACAATCAATTAGCTATTATTTTAACCTTTCCAGAAGGCTTACTTTACCCTGTGCTTAGCAAGAACAAACTTGGATTGACTTTCAAAAAAAACTACTAGGAGCTGAAATAACAAAAGCTGTCCCCAGAAAAAATTCATAGTCCAAAACCAAGCACCAATTATTCTATCTTATTGGCAGCAACAACAGAAAACTGCAGAGGTAATCTTCCTAATTTTGTGGACTTCTGTGGAACACCACATGCTTTACAAAGAACAATTTTTTAAACTGAATTCATAGGCATAATCATGACAAAAAGCAAAATGGGGACTGAGCCATCAGAACAGAGAAAATTTATAAATTATAGCTCATTAACATTTTGTTCTTAGGGGCAGCAATTGTGACAGCATACAAATCAGTGCTTCAGTTCTTGCAGTGCTAATAAAGATTTTCTAGCTATTCTCCTTTTGTTTACATCACCAGTTCCAAGGCTAGATTTTTTAAAATACTTTTTCCCCTTAATATGTCTATAGAGAATAAATATGCCACTGTATGCTGACTTTTACTGTAATATAAACACATATATACAATATATTACTATTTAGTTATTTATACTATTGATGTCCTAAAATTACCAGGCAGGACTGAGGGCTCTAATATTCCAAGGTCTATACAAACACAGAGGCAGTCAGGACCTCTTACACTTAACAGTTAGCAAGTGCTACTAAGAAGAGTTGCAACAAAGAATGCAAAGATGTAGAGAAATGTAAGGAAGAAGTCAAGTGATAAAGAATTAAGCTATATGACTTTTGTCTTTCCAAATTAATCATCAAAGTAATGGTTCAAGTGTCTTATTTTCAAAATGAGCTAAATTTGCTACCTTTAACAAACAAATAACTTAAGAATGAGCAGTAAGTGATTTCCTGCTAGCATCTTACAACATTTTCTAACTTGCAGTTTGTTCAGTAAATTCTCTCTAGTACCTCCCTCACCTTCTTTACAAGATATCAACTGCATGGGCAGGGCAGAATCTCCCAGATTCAGGTACTACTCTCACAAATTCAGAATTCAGTTCTTGAATATGTTCAGATTATCATTTAGGACACAAAGTCCTGTAACCTGAATTAGAAGATTCCGAGATGCCCAAGCACTCCAGGTTCCATCAGATTCACTTCAGGTCCTAGGCTGCTCTCCTGAAAAGCCCCTCACTTCTGACAATTAACTTTATTTTTAATGTAAAACCTTCCATCATTCCTTGCGAAGGCAAACGTAGGCCGTAACCCCATGCCAGATAACTTTTCACGTATCTTGAAGATAAAAAATAAGATGCTCAATTTGGCTCAGTACTTTATGTAGAATCAGTGCAGAAGAAAGGAATGAGTGGAAAAGGACACATTCAGGCTCCAGAAGGCATTATTCCAGCAATGTATGACTTGCCATGAGAAGACTGTACATTATCATCTTGTGCCAATAAACATTAGGAACAAAGCTTACTTTCCCACTATATTGAGAAATTTATTTTGAAATCAGCCCCACTTTTTCAGTTTGGTGCTAAAACCGTTTCCATGTGTTGACTTCAGCATGACACACAAATATTGGTTTCCACAAAAGACAAACAGAATAAGGAAAAATAAGAGAAAGATTTCTTTACACAGCTTCTCAACCGTCCAATACCAGCAATTCCAGCGATGCCCAGTACAGCTTCCACAACAAGCAAGAAGATATGAAAATCCTGCTGTAACATCCCATAAAACTCTACAGGACATAAGAGCCACCCACCAGTTCCGTTGCAACACTGTTAACAATACTAAATATATATAATTAATGTTGATTACTTAATTCTAAAGATGCAGTTTGAACTTCAGAAGAGATACAATATTATACAGCTTTATCCTCATTTTGTGCATTTTAATTTAGAGTGGCTGTGTTTAATGAAACATAGGGTCTCAGGTTATCTATCTTATTTCACAATCAACGAATAACATAATTATGATATTCCTTCTCAACACTGTCAAGGTGTTCCTAAGTGGAAGATGGATCCAGTTCAGATTCTGGAATAAAATTATTTCTGTCCGGCATAGCCCATTTGTTCTCCTATCATTACTTTCCTAGCTTAAAAATCATCTTCCCCCTTTTCCTTCCACTCACCACCTGTGTTAACTCTGCTAATACAAAGATGAAACAATTCTTCTCTGACACTATCTTGCTAAGCTAACCAAGCAAGGTACCATTATCTGTCTTTAATTTGACAGGCCTCTGTTCCACCCTGTGGCATCTCTATCTGTTTGAAATTATTTTTCTTCAGTGTGGACACCTAGAATCAAACACTCACAGATAAATCTGTATTTCTATTTTCTCAGAAACCTCT
Source organism: Xenops minutus (assembly GCA_035221455.1). Lineage (NCBI taxonomy): Eukaryota > Metazoa > Chordata > Aves > Passeriformes > Furnariidae > Xenops > Xenops minutus. The sequence continues at coordinate 80,093,085 of JAWWEE010000105.1, read as the reverse complement.
CCCTTCGGAAATTCTAGGGTTGTTTTTGTTGCCATCTTGAAGCTGAAGACATGATATCCTTATGTCATATTCTATGGCATTTCACATCACATAAAATACAATAACAGCACAAAACAGTAAGAAAGGGAGAAATAACATTCTTACAGCTTCACTATGATAAATGAGAAATGCTTTCTTGCTGTGGTAGTGAACACAAAAACCTCTGTCAATATGTATGAAAGCCCAGTAAGCAAAGTATCAAATAATTAAGGCACCAACATAGGGGCTGTTAACAGGCATGAAGGAAAACTTTTAAACTTTTTTTGCAACAAGACTGAACAGACCACATGGCTACTGTGAAGTTTTGTCAGGATAGCAAATAAGTGTATGGTGAAAGCTGGACTAATTCTCCCCCTAAATTCGGAGCGATCTGAAGAGCTGTACCCTAAAAAAGGGTATCCCAAGCTTTGGGGTCACTAACTGGTAGTAGAAGTCATAGTCACTCAGGGAAGAAAAACATGCCAGCTTCAGTTGAGAAAATCAGCAGCTTCTCCTAGCTTAAAAAATAAGCTCTTGAGAGTGGCAAGCTCATCAATTCATTCCTTTTCCCTCTTCTTTCAGGAAAAGATTGGTAAATTGTGGCCAATCACTTCAGTAATCAACTACAGATGTTTGACATTGCCAAAGGAGTCACGAATGATGCCTCGCCTGATTCTCAGACATCATCGGTTCAGCTTGTGTGTGTGTGGACAAAGGTAAAGCAGCTATGCTGAAGATGTTTCAGCTACTGGGAACATTGGGGTAAAATCTCTGAGGCGCTGAAAAGTTGCCTGCAGATCTTAGAGTAAAGGTAAATGAACTTGTACCTAGAGGGTCTACAGGCTTTGATGTGATATGATCAGAGAAATTATTTTGGGGTGATTACCTGCTGTGAGGCCTCTTTTTGGCAGAACTCCATAATGCTTTATCATGTTTTAAGATACAAGTGTATTTGCCAAGGGGAAATGAGGCAGTTGGGCAAAGAATAGCTTAGAACTAAACTGCATTCCCGGAGTGTAGGCAGGTAAGCTTAGCTACCTCAGCAATCAGCAATACTGTTCCCAAGTTTAATAAAATCACAGATAATGGCTACAGAGCTGCAGGTCAGAGCAGAGCTTGATTCCTTGCTAGTCCTTGACAGCAAGGCTGCTGTAACTACAGCAGCTAATTCACCAGAGGCAAACTTAAAACTCGTAATCTTTCCACTGTGCTCCTATCATAGAAACGAAGTACTAAGAACACATTACTATTTCAAAAATATTCTTTTCAACGTAACTGTCCTCACAGTCTATTAAATTGAACAATTCTATTTTGAACAAAGTAGTATTTATTATGAAACTTTTTAATAACTACTCTTAAAACACTAAAAATAAAATGGTAGCAATTAATCTTTATTTAAATGGTAATTTAATGTGTTAAGAGCCCAAAAATGAAACTAGTCATTATCTTATAGTAAGGACTGCCAGAAGCTTCATTACTGATTAATAATGGAGAACACAGTGTACTGAACAGTTTCCCCTAATCCCAGAAGCAACTAGGAACTGAACTGCAAAAACTTACAATCCTAGTAAGTTGATTAAGTAATGTAATTTTCTATATAGATAGAATTACTGTATATAGTGCAGCAAAGTTTTCACTGTAATCTACATTGACCAAATCTCTAGTTTAAAAACAACATGTCATGTATGTTATAAAGAACATGCCCTTCCATCAGGTCCCTATTATGTGTGCTGGGACAATGGATTTAGTTACTTTTCATAAACATAAAATTTCTATGATAAAGTTTCTGCTTTAATAGCGTCATTGTTAGTAAAAGAGTAGTAAGAGTATTTAAGGAAAAGAGATTGAAGAAAGCTTGTCAGTTAATTCCAGCTGATGTCAATACTTTATCTTGCTAATCAAGATTGTAACTTATAGAAATATTTTTCATTTAATCTAATTTACAGCAGATATTTAAGAAATACAGCCACTTCAGATGCAAAGAAAGCTGCAAATCACTGAATTGCTTGAAGCTCTTTTAATGAAAGCAGAAATGTATGACAATAAACACTACAAACATAGCTTAAATGGAAAAGATATAGAAACCAAACATATACGATGAAACTGATCTACAATACCTTTGAACAGATAGTAGAATTAAACAATAATTTAGAATAATTTTATTTAGAAACAAAATTAAATTATTGAGAGGAACTACCCTCTGTTAAATAGATTCCCTCAATATAAGTACAAGAAAAAACCCCTGGAAATAAAATGACAAGCCATTGCCACAGCAGAATTTTCAAATAAGGAATTAATTTAAGAGTCTCAGAAGCTAACTGAAACAGACATAATTTTTTTAAGCCACTGAACTTACTGAAACTCACTAAATATTACCCTAAAACAAGAGCAATCAAAAACATAATGCAAAACTTTAAAATTCTATCATGAACTCAATTCAAAGTAGCAACATACAAAATCCTGCAATTCCTATGAACTGGTACATTATTAGAAAGTTCCGTGCAGATCCCTCTAGCTTGGAAAACACTGGTTTTAATCCATTTCTTCTATCTATTTGTTACCAGATGCAGGATTGAAAAGCTTGAGGAGTGAATGCTTCACATTTCTTTTGTATAATAGAGAGATGAAACACATATCAAGCACAACCACTGATACCACTGAAAGCAAGTTGAAGAGGAAGATCAGGTAAAGTCCGTTAGTCTTACCAGTTCAGCTATGTCTCAGAAACATTATAAATATTAATGTATATTAATGAATTATTAATATGAGAACAAAAGACATAGAAAAATAATCCTAGAATAGACATATTTCAAACTCTTTTCCCCGAATTGCCATCTACAGTCTTCATCATCAAAGACATTGGTGCAATTATCTCCTGCACAGTTCTGAAAAATCAAACTTGTTTGCTTTTGGGAAGGGATACTTTGATAAGGAGTTTCTCTTTTTGCAGTTTTGTAAATGCACATAAACTGAAACATGAATCTATGAGTAGGAGCATGGCAGTTTATATGTTTACCATGAATATTTCAAAGGCCTAGTAACATTCCTACTTGTGCAACTGAAAGTGCAATAAAATGCACTGGAAGTACTGCTGTCTAATAATGGTCCACTTTGAGTAACAAATCTATGCTGACAGAGCAGTGTAGTGGTTGGGGCACTCCTTAATGCACACTTTTAGCAAAAAAATGCTGTATCTTGTAGAATATATAATACTTGGGATGTTTGCAAATGAACATGAGTGAGTAATTTATGTAACAAGAGAGATCAATCCATCACACGGTGAGTAAAAGCGTATCTGAACTAAAAGCTTATAAAGAATCTGCCTTATATATATTCCAGGACTGTAAGTGGTTCACTGGTCTTTTAACTGGTGAAATCATCAGCAAACCTGTATTAAAGACCTGAAGAACTGTTGGAGGAAAAATGAAACGTGTCAACAGCTACAAAAGACTACTGTGTATCTCCAGAGTACATCAACTCCTTTTCACAGCACTAACTCTCAGTGTGAATTAATACACCCTTTTTTTCTTTGGTGCTGAAGATCTCTGTGATGTCACCCCATCATTCTACACCAGTTCCTCCTGCTACCATGCAGCTAACGTTCTAGAATCTCAAGCAATCAGAAAGGAGCCTCAGTTTCAAAAGCTTTTAGTTTTTGTTAACTATATGCCATTTCCCAGTTGAAGATAATAATACAAACTACAAATCAGTTTACCACTTCAGCATTGCCTTTAACATCAGAAATAAAGCAAAACAACAGTATGCAAACAGTCAAATATATGCCTATAGTTCCAAAAACAAAAGCTCTGTTCTACAGAGTACAGATTGTGAAATTATCTTATTCAAACTTAGTTTATGCAAACATATCAATGCAATATACGGTAATTAATTATCTACTCAAATTAAATGCATGTCAGCTATTTATCAAGCATTGAGATATATATATATATATAAGGCAAGAACTGAGACAGAACAGAAAATGTTATTGTGCCCATATCTTCAATACTGTGCCACTTCCTACCCTAAAATAGGCAACAATAGAAATGTAGAGGGGTACGTAGATCAAAAAAAGGATATTGATTGGAGATATAGAATGGCTGGATAGAAGGAGCAATTAAATAGATTAAGTTTCTGATGCAAGCTTGGGATAATTTGGAGGAGAAAATAAAAGTCAGACTGCTCACCACTTCTCTTGACATAAGCCCTAGGTAAAACCAAAAAAGAAATTATTGAGCAGCGGATTTAAAATAAAATAATATCTTGTGAAAGCATGGCTTTGTATGTTGAAAATTTAGTAGAAAATACCTTAGGCACACTCGGGGGGGAAGTCCAATTGAGTCTACTAAACAACAGGATGCTGATACCACTTCCAGAAGAGAAGGCCCTGCATACAAATTGCAGGCAACTGCATACTTTATCCTGTTTGAGCACTGTTCCCCTAAGTGTTTGCTACTGGTACAACCCTCAGTCCCACAGTTTGACCCTACACAGCAGCTCCTGTGCAACTGTCCTATGAGCAGAAGGGCCTCTCCCTGGCCACAAGTGTTAGGAGGGGCACCTGCTCACTGCAGATGGCTGAAAATGGGTGCAGTATTCACCCCTTCTCTCTCACACTCACCCTGTGAACTTAAACTCTCCCAGCCATGGGGTAAACCTCCCATTTTGCTGCTTATTACTCTGAGAAGTGGATGGAGCAGGCAGAAATGGGGTGTCATTTGGAACAGGAGAAGAGTTGGAGAACCTTTAGGAAGCTTTTAAAGAAGCACTATTCTGAAGAATTATCACCAAAAATATACAATTGTGTTTTTTGCTGAACCTTCCAGCAAGATGTTTCAAACATTTAAACTGTTTGACTATTAGCCAAACTGAATAATACACATGTGGAAACTGGGGAGATGAAAGAAAGGGAAATGGGAAGATGAAAAGCATATATTTGTTATTTTCAAGTAATTTTAATACAGTATCAAGTTTTAAGCTATAAAAAGTCTTTGTTAGATGTGGTTGGGAATACTGTTGTTTAGTAACATCATTAGGGATGGTAAAGTAACACATCTGAATTATAGAAATTAAGTTTCATTTTGATGTAAAACAAAGCCAAGGCTTTTAAAATTCTGAGAGGCACAAGCACACAAGCATAGGCACACGATGGAGGGAACAATGCAGCCAAGAATGCAGAATATGTTGTAATTACAGGTATCATCTGGGAGATGGGAACATTTCAGCATTCTAAAACAGATAGCACATTTCCACATCCCTTTGTAATGACTGACATGCTAATGCCCCCCTCTATTTGTTCTAATAAAAATACCAATGAAACCCATCAGAATCAGTCCATATATTCTTGCAAACATTTTTGTTTGCAAGTGACATGACAATAACTAATTAGCAACTGGCAATTAGAAACATGAAACTATTATAGTACCACTGAAGGAAAAGAAACAGTAAGTCATAAAAGACAAATGGTTTTCCAGCAATTGTATGAGTCTTTGATAATAAATCTAATAATACTGGAAAAACAATCTGTGCTTTTTACTGCAGTGTCTTCCCTGTCAAGGATCACTTAAAGAATTACAGGGCTCCAAAATTGGCTTTGTTTTGAAATGTCTCTGACAAGACAACCTTCTGATAATTAAACCAGAGTCAAAATTAATCAAAAGATGATAGGAAAAACTAAACTTCTTTGACAAGTTAAGTGCACAGATCAAACTAAAAGCAAACCCAGAATATGGTAAACATAACCATAACAGCACTATTTCCCATTATTTTTCCTGAAGCCATATTGATAACTTGATGTCTGCAGTTCTCTAAATCATACAGAAGTGAAGTAACTGAAATAGCCACCTCCCCCCCAGCTTATTAATCATACCTTAATTTGTGCAAAAGGTCTGTCAAAGTTTCCAACATAAAGAAGACCAACATTCTGGGTGAGTAGCCTAAAAAAATGAAAAAAATCTTTTAAGATATCACTTTACATCCATAAGTTTTTTTCTGCATCTTCAGTAGTTGTCTCTGAACCCTAGAGCAGGGTAACAAGCTTCATGATAGCAAAAGCTACCTTTGCAAATCTGATTACACAATCCTATTCGAACTACTACAAAAAAGGAAAGATGTGAATTAAAGATGGATGCACACCAGTAGTTTATGTTTACGGTGCAGGCAGCTCTTCAAGAAAATCAATTCTCAGGCTTCTTTGTGACAGGTGTCACTCAGTAATGTGGAAGAACGGCAGGTATGTGCTTTTTCTATTTATTAGAGACAAAGAGATAGCAAGAGAAAAGACTAGTAAAACACACATTCAGAGCAGCAGGCCCAATAGCTAAAACAGATTAGGGCACTTAAAATATGCACAGCAATACAAAAAAAGACATCACTACAAGAAGAGAAGTAACAGAGAATCTCTGCAATACTAATAGCTTGCTAAATAAAAAGAGCCCCAGATACAGCTTGTGCCCGCTGTTGTCTTCAACTCTGTATAAAGTCATTGTATACACCACCAACATCCAGAGGGACAGTGGGATAAGGTAGCTCAACTGACTGTTGATACTTCTGAGAGAGAGTTTGATTTCTGCAGATCCTGTGCAAGTCAATGCTATCAGTACACAAACTCCAAAGCCCAGAGGAGCATTAGGGCACTGCTGTTATGAACACCCCGACAAGAGCATCCCTGGCCAGCAAAAAGGGCTGGAGAGCACTGTGCTGTTCCGACTGGACAACAGCAATTTTCCTCTTGCTAAGCAAAGGCCCATCGGTCATTCCCTCCAGTTTGCAGGCCCTGCTAGCATTGCACTGACATACAGGTACCCCCTAACAAAGAGAGCTTTTTTGATGACAAACAGCTGAAAGAGTTTCTGTTTCAATTAAAAGGGACAGTGAAAAAACATCATACTCTTCAGTAGCTCCAAGTTTTCATTAGTGTTTGCTATTTTATATTTTCCTTCAATTTTACATTCCATTCCCTTTAGCAATAAGGCCTCACATATGAATTAAATTAAATAGCCAGAAATAAGTACAAATGTAGGCATCATTCAGCTTAAGCATGACACTGAAGTGTCTCTTTCTTATGTTTTTAAGCATATATAAATATAAATATATACTTATTAATCCTACGGAGTTAAATACTTTTTCTATACCTCAATCAGCTGTAATTTTCAATTAATTTCTCACCATCAGGAAGCCTGTTTTCACAAACAAAACAGAAACTTAGATGGCAGTAAATTGTTTTGACCCCACAGAACACACACCTCTTAGTATGATGTTTTGATTCTTCCCAACAATATGACATATATGGTTTTTAAACTGATTCACCAACAGCAGGAATTGATGGAAGTCAGGAAAATGACAAAGTCAAAACATTCACATATATAAAGCAGTTAAGAAGGGACGTTGAACTATCATCTTCAAAAAACCCTTCTGTAATTAGATACGGTATACAAAAATTTCCAGGGCACTGACAGAAACACCCAAAGGAAGGAAAGAACAGTAAGGATTAGACCAGATCAGTCACAGTACAGAGAGGCAAGTGGCTTCCTCCCTTTGCCCATCAGCGTGCCGGACAAATTGGGAAGACTTGTACTTTTTTCAATGGTTCAGCAGTATATGGAAGTCAGGATGAGGATATCAAATTCATTTTAAGTCAAAATAAGTCAAATTTATTCACAACTCAGGTGTCTAGAGTTAGAATATCCAGCATACAGATCAAACCTTCTCTTAGGGCTATAAAGCAAAACCAGAAAATGTTAAGGTTTTTCTAAATGGAAATAAACATATGGGAAGTAATTAGCGAAAAAGGTTTAAAGAGACTCTGTAAAAAGGATTCAGGGTATGTCACCATATTTCAGAGAGAGGCACCTTAAAGCAAAAAAGTATTCTTAAAAAGAACTGCACATAATTATTATAAGACTGAAAAGGAAAACCAAAAAATCCACTAGCTGTATTTCTAGTAAGGGACCTTAAAAAGAGAAGGCATACAGTGTGATTATTCCCACGTGGGTATTCTTCACATTTCCTTTACCAGACAAAAATGTAGGACCATTAAAAATCTAAGTCTTTGGATAGTTTTAGCTAGGAGTAATGAACATCTAGGGAACCTTAAGAATGATCTTTCTAGGAGACTACCCTGTTGTCTACACTGTTTAACTTGCTATCACTGATGTACACTCCAAATGAACTGCAAGAATTGGCTTCCTTAATCAGATTGATATTGGCATAGTACAAGCTGATTACTACTTATTCACCTTTCACTGCCTTGACTAAAGAGTATTTTACTTGTAACTTTTTATTTGTTTTTATATGGCACTTCAAAAAAGCAATGCTAATTCAATGCAATGTTAGCAAAACTTGTAGGGAATAGAGTTATTTGTAGCTCTCCCTTGCTTAAATGGGTTGCATTCTGTGTTTCTCTATTTTACACATTTCTCGAGTTCTGAAATCCGAAATTGCATCACCAACATGCAAAACCAGTCAGTTTTCATACATAGAACTCAACAAAGTTGAAATGAGCATCCCAATATGATCATATTTTAATGTCCTGAAATACTCTGGTTCTGCCACTAAATGGTCTGAGCAATTAAAAAATTCCAAATATCATCACTAGTATAAACTTTTTTACTCAGGGTCTTTCTTCTGGGCATAATTTTTGCATTGCAGAGACTGAGGTCACACAGTGGAGTCCAGAGAGGTAAGCAGGCTGTGACAACAGTCACTGCTGAGGCTCAGGATAAGCCAAGCTACTGCAAGAGCGTAGCCCCTCAGCAGCCACCAGTGGCAGTATCAAAAAGCCACATGCCACTGAAGACAGAGGAGAGACAGAGGAGTATGTGCCAAACTCCATCTCACCCACAGGAACTCAGCTCAACTGACTTCTAAATGACCACTAAGATGTACCTCTCACCAATCAGAAAGTTCTAATTATACAGAGCTATTTCTGGAGTTCGTCTCTACCACAGCACCAGGCTGTATTTTTAAGTACCTGAAATTAACTTTATACCATAAACTAAATTGATGCAGATATTCTCTCATAATGTTCTCAACTAACAATCCCTTGCCTTTAAAGACTTTCCAGTGGTAAGCAGGTTTGGTTATAATCACTTACATGCCAATGCTGTCTTTTAAAACATCAGTCTTCTATTTTTCACTTAATTTCAGATTTGCACAATTCTGTTCTTGAAACACCATCAGCACCACTCAACACCTAACCCTGCTAACAGCTAGACATGACTTGTAGCTGACACACCAGGCTATGAAACAGTGGTGACAGTTTCACAGCACAATTACCATCTTTGAATTTCACTTCAAATAATTCCCTTTAAATTATGAAAAAAAAATTGTCAAAAATGCAAATGCCTATCAGCACTCCAATACATGTATTAATTTCAAAATATGTAGTAATATACAAAATTGCCTACCTTACAGATTGCCATATATTTTATTTGTAGTCTCTTTCATTCAATACGATTCTCATTTTTTTTCTCTAAGTAGGAGGAAAGAAACATCACTCCAAGAAGTAGTTCTCTAAGATGTGTTCAAATGTAACATTACACTTCATGCATTCCTGTCCCATACACCCAAGGGAGCAGACCTCTAGCCCAATGTGCCTACTAAGGCCCTACTGTTATGTTTCTTGGAAACAGCAAAAAAGCCCAAACAGTGTCAGGACAAACCACTTCAGAGTTTTGCCAATATAATGTCAAGGTCTTAAAGGCCTTTCCAATATCAAGAAAATGCTGCCATATAGTTATCACTAAACTTCCCTAGACGTGGTCCTTTCTGGGATATAAAAGTACACAATGTTTTCAAAGTTCAAGCTGCAGGAGCCAGGCTTGTGCGGGAAGTTGGCTATAAGAGTGGGCATGGCCAGACACAGCATTCCGAAAAGTGTGGCCACAGTGATGTGAGGATGGTTAATGCAAATAAACACAGGACAGGGCTAAGAACTTGAGTGAAAGGAATCTTGGAATATGGCACTGTGAGATGGCAGGGAATGTGTAACATGAAGGATGAGAAGGGTAAAAAGAAGTGACAAAGCAGCCCTCTGTGCTGGAAAGCACTGGGGCAGAGCTCTGAGCTAGAGAAGAGCAGTGGATTAGGGAATGGGAGCAGCAGAAACCGATTTACCGCAGAGGCCATGCTCCCCCAGCACAGACAAACTTGTCTGGGGGCTGGGACATTCCCAGTACCACTGACCCCTTCCTATCACCTTTGGCCATGGGAAGTAGAGTGACTCTTGGCTATGGACTTTATTAGGGCAGCACATTTCAAAGAAGCCTAATCATTTCCTCTTCTCCACACACAGTCTGTTCCTAATAGCTCACTAAGACATGTCTGTTAAGACGAAAGTGAATTATCCTTCCAATACCTAAAGCGGAGGGGGCAACAAGGGACTTTTTACAAGGGCAAGTGATAGGACAAGGGGGAATAGGTTTAAACTGAAAGAAGATAGGTTTAGATTAGATATCAGGAAGAAATTCTTTACTGTGAGAGTGGTGAGGCACTGGCACAAGGTGCCCAGAGAAGCTGTGGATGTCGCATCCCTGGAAGTGTTCAAGGCCAGATGGGATGCTGTTTTGAGCCACCTGGTCTAATGGAAAGTGTTCCTGCCCATGGTAGGAGGGTTGGAACTAGATGGTCTTTAAGATCCCTTCCAACCCAAACCATTCTGTGATTTCAAGATAATATTGACAAAGATGCAGGCACTGCTCACCAACACACCAATGCTCTGCCATTAAGTAGTATTTTGTGAGGGCAGAAAGCAGGTATCTAATAATTCCTCTGTATCCTGTTGGGAGGCGATACCTTGAGGACATCACTGCAGCTTGATCTGCCCATCCCTTCAGATTCAAAGACCGCCTGTGAGGTCCACTCAGGTTATCAAACAGGCCCATGCAAACTGGAGCTGAAAACATTAACTTCTGAGCAGTTAAGATGCAAACCAGCTGTGAATTTCCCTCTAGACTACCTGGATCCTAGTGCTGCTGGGAAGATTATGGAAGGAGGTTTCCAGAAAGGAGCATGCAGAGAAATAAAGAAGCAGGGTGGAGCCAGGAGCCGCTACCTCTCACAGGAGCAAGTTACTGCCGATTAGCTGCACGCGGTAACTTGCTCCTGTGCGAGGCAGCAGCTCCTGCGCTTGCTCTGTTGCAAGACCAGCGGCACACTGTGCACAAACACAGATTGAGACTTGGCAGCTCCAGCCAACAGCACAGAGGTCAAATAGGCTTGCAAAGCAGGGAGTATGAGGTGAAAAATGCAGTGTGTGCACTAGAAGAGCTGTAAAGAGGTAAGGTAATTGGCACTGGAAAGGTGGAATGTGATGAAGGAAAACGATGACAGGCATATGGGCTTGAGGTGTTTGGTTTCTCAGGTGGAAAGCTGTCCTGCAAATGACAGTGGTAGGCACGCAGGGATGCCTACAGCACTGCTTCAGTTACTCACTACCCCTATGAAACAGAACATGTAACTTCTTCCTTAAATTTTGACATGAACACTCACAAGATCCCAGAACTGATGACAATTTATCAAATAATACCTTGCAGTATTGTATTAGGCGATCCTAATATTTAACTTGACATATATCATGTCTGAAGAATAGTTCATCACTCCACATAAGTACTTTAATACTTCTGGTTTTATTCTTGATGGTTGTCTGTTTCTTTCACTAGGTCTTGCAACAAGCAAAGCACCTGATTCTAGATGAGTTTGAGTTTGCTTTTAAGAGCTTGGTAAGTGCTACAGCCTGACACCAAAGCTCTGCTAGATGTAATAAAACTTCACTGGTATATCCTATAATCACAAAGGTATTTGAGGGCATGCAAAAGTGCAGACACTTGAAAAACTCAGCTGACGGCTATGCGTATCGATCTCTGCTTCTAATGACAATGTAGATGGAGTTGACTGCTTTCTGCAGAGGATGAGGGGCAGCTTCTGCTGTGGTCTGTTCTCATACCCAAAAGAACTCTCTACAGATGAGGCAGGTTTTTTTCTGGTTTATATGAATAGTGGACTGATACCTGAAACATCCTTGGTGTCTGCCTAGAAGGGATCTTGCACTAGCAATTATTCTTAAACAGAAATACCAATTCCACTGATGGGACAAAAGGATTAAGATACATAGATTGCGTCCACTTTAGAGTGAGAAGCAGAAATAGCAGCTACAATGGTGCTGGGAACTGATCTAACAACTTTATCTTTCATATGCTCTGGGCAGATATGCAGCCTTCACAAAGGTTTCTGTCGAAAAGATTTCCATCCTGAGAAGACGTGTCTCAAGAGTGGAATAGCTGTGAAGCAAAACAGAAAACAAAACCAATCCTGACACTCAGTGGGGCTACTGACTCTTGTGCACATCTGCATCTTTATTGCTAAGGAGACCTCAGCATACACATTAGTAGCTGATTAAGGCCAAAAATGGAACACACACTGTTTTAAGTATAAATTGGAAAGTCAGGATAAAATTTTAGGACAATCTCTGTGACACACTCACATTATAAACTCCCATATTTAATATACCTTTATAATAGGGATTAATATTAGTTATGGTCTGAATGTTTTTGTGTTTCATTTTAAAATATACCTTTAGTGCAATAAGCATATACAAACACTTCCACTGACACTCTCTGTATATGCTTTTAACTGTCTCTAAAACTCACTCCGGATGCATTTGAACATTTCAGGCAGAAATGACTGTTTGAAGTCACACAGATGAACAACAGCCATGAGAACAGAAGAAACACTTTTGTAAGTTCAGTAACAGTATTTTCAAACACTACTTGAATGTTCTTCAGGGATAGCTTTGAAGATAAAGGTAACTTTCATACATACTTTTATAAATTTTGTATTCAATTATGCAAAGAAATTATCCCAGTATGTCATTATTGCACATGATGACACAAGCACAAATAAAGCACTGTGACATAGCAGAAAGGACACCAAATTCACACGATGCAGTTGATGTCCCTTAAGAATATAATAAATATTCTGCATTTAAATCACTTAAATTAGGAGGGAAAACTGCACTGTGCTGCAATATCACAACAACAGAAAGTGAAGCAGCTTTTTAAGCAGTTTCTTGGGCATCACTTGAATTCCACTACAGTGACATTCCAATTATATTTTGCTTCTTGCTTATGATAATAATTCCCCATTGGTTTAAAATTCTAATTATGTATTTTCTAGGAATATGAAAACAAGAAGAAAATCAGAAAAGCATAAATAGAGAATTATAAAAAACGATGTTAGGGTCAAAAGAACTAACTTCTTACATTCAATTTTTTTCAAGATCATTAATTATTTCATTAATTTAATTAATTGACTACTGTAAAAGTAAGATAGTGAATACACTAGGTTTTATGAAACATAAAAATGTATAAAAGGATGTAACACGTTCCAGGAAAGGCTAATAATTGTGTTTGTGAATTTAAACTGGCATGCATATACAATCTGCAAAGAACATTTATTTCATTTTGTTCTAGAAGTATAAGGAGTCAAAGAACTTGACAATTCACCTAAGCAGTAGTGAACCCTGCATGCAGAATACTGACAGTGGCAACACAGGGGCTTCACAGGCAAGACACGAGAGCTGTCTCCTGCTGTCCACACTTCATTTATCAAACCACTTTCTCAGACTATGAAAATATTCTAACACAGTTTCTTACTCACCAGTCAAGCAAGAAAACTTTTTTCATGGACAAATATAAACTATTCTAGTATAATTATCATAGTAAAGAGTAAGCAAATAGACTGTATGTCTGATTTAGAACATTAGTCCTCAAATTAGAGTACAAATTGAAAAAAGTTATGAGGGAACTTGAAGAGATATTACACAGAGCTATTTAATAGTAAAGGTGCAAAACCCCCTGGGTTTTAACATGAGGGGAGAAAGGTAGGGAAACAAAATATTAAATTAAAAAGGAGTCTGTAAACAGTTTTATAATGCTAAATTCATCTCTGCAATAAACAACCCACAGAAATGTAAGCAAACACCTTTCATTTCATGAATTCTGAATTTGAAGAATTTATTCCATGAATTCTGAATTGCATGTCAAGTTAATGGTGATGGCAATTAACATAAAAGTGTATTCTAAGTAATATTCACAGGGAAAAATGCAGTGGATAGCACAAACTACAGACTTGAATTTAACACCCTCAGCCTTCCCACAATAGTAGTCCAATACTGTGTGCCATTAGTCATGTTAATAAGCATGGTGCTTTCAAACATGTGCAACTCAGGCAAAATTATCCATGTCATGTGCTAATTGCCCTTCGAGCTCCTATATGTGATACTTGAAAGGCTTCACTGAACTACCTCACTCCCTACAGTAAATCACTATCTGACATTGACTATTGATAATGAGAATCTAGGCACTAACTGATCCCTGAAAAACTTAGTTCCACTGAATAATATCATCACTGTTATATACCAAATCAAATAAAAATTACATTTAGAGGGCTTGAAACTGCAAAGTGAAGTGACCTCACATTTGAGGTAATGGTCTGCAAGAGATTCTAAAACCATCAGAAAGAATAAACTGACCAATATCAAGGTTTACTTTGAGTTAGTAGGGTTTAATTTGTGTTATTTTTTGAAAAAGTGTTTGGATGTTATGGGTTTTTGTTGTTTTGCTTGGTTTTCTAGGGGCACAAGGGGTTGTACATGAACACTTTCCTAGAGATGGAGATTTTTCAAGACACATTCTTGCACTTGATATATAAAAACACAGACATTTCCAAAAAGCACTTCTCTTCATTTGCTGCATTTATGTCTAGCGCTGATAATATTTTAATGTTTGTCCAAAGCCTGTGTGGCTTTGCCTTTGCCTTACAGGCAAATCACATAAGGCAGCATTTTGACTACATTTACATATAACCTACCCATAAAAAATAGAAAGGAAAAGTAAGTAGAAACAGAAAGTACCTATTAAATAATCATGCCCATTCCTCCACCAATGGAATATTACTCCCTGTAGTATAATGAGCAATTTGGCCAGGCTGGCCATAAATTATCTGGAAAATGAGGCTGCTTGCCTTTTCCTTAGGGAGATTATTACGTAGTTCAAGAGATTTCACTATTAGAATCTATTTCTAATAGTAAACGTCAATTTTTCATTCTCAATAGCATCCCTTTCATCTCATTGAAACACGGGACAGAAGTCAGGAACTATTCCAAATTTGCTGAAAGACCTGTCTGACATCGGCTGTGCTGCAACTGTGCCCAGATTTACCCATGTACCACAAAGCAAGAGCACTCATACAGCTCTGCAGTGGACTCACTGGAGCGATATAAATCGCATTATAGTCTAAGACCCCGCAGGGTCCTTTCACCTTAGCCATCTTTTAAAATACAGCAGGCAACACAATACTAGCAAATTCAACTACCAGAATTAGGTGGAGAATTGACACCACAATGCACAGCTTTGTATCACGAGACTTCAATAAAATAAGAAGTCTTGTTACATATATTTTAAAGTCAAAACAAAGAGTTTTTCAGTCTCTCAAGAGATACTCAAGAAAAATACATTTCTAACAACTAATAAGATAAAGAAGAAATAAATGAGATAATGACAAAAAAGTCTCAAGCATATCCGAGTAGAAAACTGGTAAAAAAATCATTGTGTAGATTTACTTGATCATGTGGAAATACAGGAAGCAAGTAAGAAAGACAGTGAGACTGCTGAAAAGCTAGTGGATTTGTTCGTACCCACTCTAAAAATAAAGGCACCTAGTCAGGAACACCTTTTTTTTTTAGTTATTTAGTTATCAAAATGAAATTCCTGCAGAAACAGAGGTACTAAAAGAAAAGGTCTGGGATATATTGATAATTAAGGTGAAATACATCACCAAACCCTGATGCAACGTATCCGAGATTTCTGACATTTCTTAACATGGAGGGTCTAAATTACTATTAAAACAAAAACCAAGTCAATCTTTAACACCCAAATACAGCAATTTCTGCAAACTTTTCAGATTCCTACCCTTTAGCACAGCATTGTTCAGCATGCCTGCCTTGGCCACGCAGGCAGTGATACTTAGGAGGTTGCACATCCCCATCACTCACACTGTGGCTGCATCTGCCTCTCCTTAGATCATTTTAATGAAAGAGTGATAAAAAGTAGTGGGGGACAGGAGGGGCACCACACTGACATAATCGATTCAGACTGCCAAAAGGCTTCTGTTATAGTCCTCTTCCAAAGTAATTTATTAAAATCCCTATAAAACTAGGCAGTAAGTACTTTTATATGGAAGACACTACTTGCTGCTATGGATCAAACCCTGATTAAGAGACTGGACAGGAAGAATAAATGGTAGGTTTTCATCTTGGCAAAGGCCGAGTGACTACTCAATTTATGTAAGAGACTGTTTAATTATATTTATTAGTAATCACAAAAAGTCATGAACACAGGAAGTCTGCTGATGAAGCAAGCTATGAAGCAAAGGCTGGCAACTTTAGGCAGATTACTAAGTTTATCACTTTGAAAGGAATCTGATATTGTATTTAGAATCATCCATAGAACCTCAGCATTACTTTCCGCTGCGGTGAAAGATATGTGCTCTTTTGTGTATGAATGAGGGAAAGGTATTACACCATTTAATTAAGGAATGTGTCATAGTGTGTATGAACCTGGCAACCAGAACTCTGTTATTTCCTAGTACTTAAAGGCTTGACTTCAAAGCTCACTGAACTTTCTTTCCACATGAGGTTTTGTCATTTCTTTGTCCTTGGTATTTCTAAAGAAAAAAAAAACAAAAACAAAGTAACAACAACAAAACCCCCACAAAAATCCAACAATCAAAACAAAAGAAAAACCAATCCACAAAAAAATCCCAAACCTCCAAACTTCTGTCTTGCACAACTATTCTAAATCATCAGAGCAGAGCTAGAAATTTATAACACAGGTTGTTAGTACTGAAAAGCCATGACAAAGAATTGGCAGGGAAGCCATGGTGGGGTGATCTCATCTGGCTATAATTTCCCCCATTCTGGCCTCCATTTGTCAGCACAGATGCTCCAACAGTTTTTTGGTTTTCCCAGTGCCCTGCATGCTGCATCAGTGGTGGCAAGACCTCAAGGGTACCCTAAGTAAATCAGTTGCTACCAATATCCTTCTGACAACACAGGGCAAACCAAAGATTGATCAGGTGATTTGTGTTTAATCTCTTGTAACATAAGAACAAGGAGTCATTGAATTATGCCAATTGAGCGAGAATTCAAATCTGATAAATGCTTCATCACAAAACACATGATTAGACTGGCGCTCATTGATGATGCCCTGGTGTGCAAGAGAAACAGGGATTGAACACGCATGTGTGTAATAAAAATATCTAGAAGACTAAAAATTTCCCCTTAAAACAGCAGAGAATATAAAATCCACTTGTCTACATGGATCAGAGATATAATCAGTATGAAAATTCCTGTCTTCGTACTAAAGATCCTCCATGGGAAGGCATCATGAAAGAGCAACCCTAGCCATATGTATGCACATTGCCAGACCACTCCAAATGGGTTTTTTTCTTCCTATTTCTTCACACCACTTTAATCTTTCATTCAAAATAAATACTTATTAATTAATCATGCACAACCAGAGAATGATTGAATTACAGTCTACAAACCATTTAGGTATGTGTTCATGGGGGACTATGCAGACTGCAATCCCAAGGTGAAACCTGTAATGAACAACGAATTGTGTGTCTGGAATTAGGATATGCACCCAGCTGCCACTCTATCCAGACACAAGTGCCACCAGCAGAATGCACGAAGAGCCATCTGCTACAAAGAAATGTACCACCCAAAATAAGGTAGGAAGGCTGTCAGAGACTTAATGAACTCTACTGCATACTTCACTCTCATTATTGAAACCTGTATGGATGGTGCAAGACTTAGCCTCTCTGTTCACTATAAAATTAAATCCCTCAGCATATTCATTAGATGAACTTGTAAATGAAATTCTCCAGGTAATGATAGACACAAAAGTAGTATTCTGCATTGTGACATATTAAGCAATGCTGCTGAAGTACTTTCCTGGGTGTGAAAAAAGAACAGACTGTTACCTTGTAATACGAACTACCAATGCTGTAACACCAATTATTGTATCTGTAATCTAGAAGGTACTTGCAGGAAAGTTGTCCCTTTTTTTCTGGTATGTCTGCTTAAAAAAAAAAAGTTAAAAAAATCTATATTCTTACTCATAAGGCTCCTTTCTCTATAAGGAAAATCACTGCTCTGCTATGACGGTGCCCTGCCTCACTTGAGAACTGCCACGTCTCCTCTAGTAACCCCTTTCTCCATTTCTCTGTCTTTCCTTTATTTCTTTTTATCTCTTTCCCTTACACTGCTCACAGGAAAGGTTTCATCCCATCCCTGTGGCCACCATTTCCATGTGAGTTTTCGGAACCAGCACCTCTCCCTGCCCCTGTCTTTGCCTCACTGGAGCCTGGGAGTAACTCATCATGGCATCACCTCCTGCTGTCTGCGAATAGAACTGCACCAATGGGGCAGAGATAGGACTTGGTTTGTTTTAAGTTTTGGTTATATGGTGTTGCTGTTTGTTCTGTATCCGGTTATTTGGTTATACATATACATATTTGTAGTAAAGAACTGTTATCCTTTGTCTATACATTTGCTCATTAAAGTCTCTTAATTTCAAAGGCTGTGGTGGTTTTTTGGGAAGAGGCCCCCTTCCTAGTCCAGAAGGGTTCCTCACTTTCTATGACAGACATCTTAGTTTCTTTTAAACTAAGACATATGCAAAATCAGTATTCTTCTTTTCCTTTTTAGACTTCATTTAAAATTATTAATCTATTTTGTTACATACTCTAAAAGGTCAAACAAGCTGAGGCATGTATGATGAGAAACTTACAAAAATGAATCTTTCCTATAAACTGTGGGGAAAAAATAATTGAATTCTACATAAAAATTGCTGTATTATTAGTAAGGAAAGAGAGCATCTTTTCATTTACTGACCTGCATTATGAATTTTTATTAAGTAGAGCACAAGGGAAAGAGCAATTATGATTAAATGCAAACTGCATAGGACAAAAAATTAGTTACTTCCAGATCCTGGCTGATAACTACCACTGATTTAACTTGTATCAGATGACCTGCTCTGTCTCTTCTTTTATCTCTGAGAAGATTTATGTAACGTAAATTATTAAGTTATTAATTAACAAATGTACAGTAAAGCAAGGGGTTTTTTTCCATCTTGCAATATGCCTCCAAGATATCATTTTTTACTGCAAGCAATTTTGCATGTCCTCTTAGACTATAATTTATGCTTGAAAAAAAAAAAGGCTGCTTAAAAAAATCTTAGTGCAAGATGGTTCAGCATATTTTGATTTTTCAAGTAGGAAGTCCTCAGAGGTTTATAAGCTACCTGCATAGATAATAACCCTTTTAAAGTAATATACCTAACTGCAATTAATTACAGCTATTACAGAAAAAAAAAATCATATTATGCACTATAAAAACTGTGAATTTAATTCAGGTCTCATTTAAGGTAGGACAAAGTCTCTAAGAAAAAGTAGTATGTTTGCTTAGACTAAGCGATACAGCCAGGAAAAATAAGGACTGGAGCATGCAAGTGAATCTCACATATGAAGAAAGACTTTGATGTTTCAAAATTTGGCTATTTTTAATATCTATATGATAAGCAGAACAAAATAACATAACCCATTGCCCTTTCCTATATACCCTGTCGTAGCTACATCTTCAGACCGTCAAAGAGAAAAACTTATCAATCGGCATACAGGAATGCAATTTCAGCTATTTCATGGAAATTCTATGCATTTTAACCAGGACTTTAATCACTTTGGAGTAGAGGCTGATAGCAAATAAAAAATAATCACCTTTACTGGGAAATCAACCCTGAAGACTCACATGCAAATATAGGTGAGAGAAGTAAAGGAGAATGAATAAAACTTGAGAGAGAACAAAAAATTCAATCTGGGAACGGTAACACAGAAATGAGAAGACACAGAAGAGAGAAAAGGGCAGACTTGTAGAGCACATATTCCCGTAACAGATGATGGGAAACCTACATTTTAACACATCCCTGCTGTCAAGTTTTATACCAGCTAGAAAACCCGACAGCTGAGAGTCTCACAGCTTCTTTTACAACCTTGTTTCTTAAAGGAATTGCAATTTAGGAGTGGTTAAAGTTATTCTGTTTACTCAGCTACTACAGATTTGTGCTCTCGGTCTACCTGCCCCAGCACTGCCTTTGAGATCAACTCTTTTTGGAGGAATTAAATTTCTTTTGGACATTCCTCTGCTACATTTTACATGCACAGATTACTGACAATGGGATTACATTAACACTTTCTGCAATTCTACTTTTTTTTGGTCTAAATATTTGATTTCAAATTCAGAATATTGCTTTAATTTTTCACATCTGATGCCTATACTGAAAGAAGAGTTATCCATGATTGATTCAAAATCCACAGAAAAAGAACTAACTCTAGGTTAACTTTATATGTACATACTTACCCTCCTGAAACAGTAAAAGAATATCTATCAGACAACAATTAATACAAATGCTGTAAAATCAAGTTTCAATTATTCCTTCATAGGAATCTTTTATCTGTTTAAAAATTAAATAGGCAATTCCTTTTTTGAAATTTCTTTCAACACCACCTTGTTATTATGCCAGAGAAAATTTATTATCTGACAGCAAACAGACATTTTGCTGAGGTATAAATCACTCAAAGTAAGACAGAATGTAATTACTGTATTTGACATTTGAAAAGTAAGAGAAAGGAAAAGTGAATTGTTTTCTTTAAGACCAGAATACAAGAAGAAGGGTTTTTAGACAAGGTAGAGAATTCTTGACCATTAAGTTGTTATGAAGATGTCCGGGCTAAAGTAATGTAGGGGAGAAAAGAGTGTGCTGTCTTTTCCCTTGAGAGCCTGTGGGTAAGAAATAATTTCACAACTCTCAACTTTCTCTAAGCTTGCACACATGACACAAACATTTTCTGCAATCGTCCCAATATCCTAGCCAGTTCTCTAGAGCCAAGCAAGTCTGTTTTCACTGCAGCTGAAATGAGTTATTCTCCTCATTATCCATTATCCTTTCTCCATTCATAGGTTTTTAATAAAACCCACCTTTGTCTAAGCTTATCAGTGATCTTGCTTATATAGAAAACTGGCTGGTATCTACAGAAACTCAGAGTTATGGGCATCAAGGATGTTTTTGTTGTTAGTTTTGTTACATACATCAAACTTCAGTAGAAAGCTGCCATAGCTACCAATAAATAAATTACAGATTATATAAAATGAGGGTAGAAGAGGAAGTGCTCTAGAATTAGGTTTCCTCCACCTCACTTTTTCCTGCAACTCGCCATGCCCCACTGCTAATATCGTTGTGTAACTTTTGTAATTCTGTCTTTTCAGGTCCCCTTGTTAAACTTGAGGATGAGGCTTTGTCAAAAAAACGCAAACAAACCCACCAATTTCTCTGTTGACAGACTTACTGTTTTAGAGCTTTTGAAACTCATTTGATTTTTTTAAGTTAAAAAAAAAAAAGTGATTCTGGAGCTATTACATCAGAGGAATTAGCTTTAAATAACTACCAAATTCTTGCCTGTTTGTCATATCCATCCCGGTTTTTCTGTCAGAAACATCTTTTATGCACTTTGTCTTGCAAGAATCCATATGAATTCAAATCCAGTGAATCAAAGGAATAACTCAGGTTGAGCAATAATAGAGCTATATCTTCTGTATTAAACAAGAGTACATAATTAGATTGCACTGTTTAAATATTACCTGTTAAAAAAATGCAAAAGAGAAGCAACTTTGCAAAGTCTACATTTATAGCATCTTTATGTTATGTGTTTCTGAATTGTTTAAAAACCTTTCTGTATGAAACTTTCATTTTAATAGAGTCATCAATTTCATAACTCAGCTTTCAGCAACAAAAGCAAACATTTGGACCAAATGCTGTATAAAATCCTCTGGGAAATGAATGATCCGCAGCCTATACTGTGGAAAGCAGCAGAACAGACAATGCTGTACAACTTCAGCATTAGCTCCTTTCTACAGTTGTTACGGTTCATACCTCTTTCCTCAGGCTTGTCCAGTAAACCTGTCAACACTCTAAGTTTTTAAGTAATTGGTACAGGCTATGCCACGCTTTAAATGTGTAGGACCAATTTATTTTACTCAAACAGGCATGCCTTCTGATGATAGAGGCTCTATCAAACCACAGAAATTTGTCAGCCAAATAACATCAAAGAATCTTAACTTTATCTCTGAAAAAGGTAGGATATCATCTTCAGAAGGCATATGGAAAATTCTTCCATGATGCATGGATGTATCTGAATATTACAAACAACTGGCATACAATACATGAGAAAAAAATTAGTTGTGTAATAGCTTACTCTTATTATTCATATGGGAGAGAATCTAAGGTAAACAACAGAGAAATTATCACCATGCAGAAATCATTCATCATATTTTATTATAAATAAAAGAGAAAAATGACCAGTTTTGAATATCTCATTTTGGTGACATAATACAAGTAACTGAAGCTTAATACTTCTGCTGTTATAACAAGCTGTATTTATGACCTGTCTTAACTGGAAGAAAGCATTTGCACATTGTACCACTGTCTCTTCTAAAACCAAAACACCATTCTAATTCATCATCATACAGAATTCATCTTTTGAAATGCAGTTTTCTTAATACATAAGTAATGTGTGAAAATTTTTATCAAAGCAAGTATTGTGCAGAAACCAAGCACAAACATCCTGGTCAGTGAGACTTGAGAGTCTTTTCTGCTCCTTTCCTTGAGTAAAAGCAGAATGATCCATAGCGAGTCCTGAATCAGAACTGTGTACAGATCATTTTAACCCCAAATGAACAAGTCGGAAGTGTTATTGATGTATTAGTTGAGAAGAATTAACCATGTACATAGCAAATTTCGCCTTCCAGAGGGGTGATAATAGTTCAGAGCCTTCATCAGGAGATACTCAATTCACTTGTGAGTCTGTCTGTCTTGCTCTACTCCACAAATCCAGGGCTCTCCTACAACTGAATATCCACTTTCAAGCAGAATTCTGTACTCATGAGGAAAAAGACTAAAAACCTGAGAATGTGAGATTTGATGCTTTAACATTCACAAGAAGAGTGAAGTGCTTTTATAAACATCTGTGCAAATGATGGTTTTGATATGCAGGCTTGAGAGGGGAAAAAATAAAATAATCAAATTCACTATCTTGTTTCACTCTCTTCATTCCAATCTTCTCTATCCTATAATTAGAGATATACACATTATATTTCATTTATAATCCACTGATAAATATTTGCTCACAGTGCAATCTTTTAATACTTTGTGGGAAAAAAAAGGCTATAAGTATGAAAATAGACAAAGATTATAGCTTTGAAAATATTTGTCATAAGGGGGAAAAATGCCATCTGCTGGGTACAGCTGAGGACTGCCCTTTTCTTACTAACACATCATGCCCTGAGAGAGTTTTCATTTCAGAATTCATTTTTCCCATCTTGAAAACTAATATAGATACATGCATTGCTTTACAGGAGTATGTAAAACCAACCCCATTAAAGTTTTGTTAACAAAACCTTCTTACTGTCACACCTCTCAGAGGCTGGGAGGTCTAACAACAGATACAATGACTAGCATAGGAATAATAATGTTTTGAATATTTCAAGAGCACTAGAATAGTCTCTAACCCCTCCCCACACCCAATACTCCAAAATGCTCTTGTATCTTCACACACATAATCTTTGCAGTTTGGTAATTAAAAAAATTATTCAGCTTATACATACAAAGCAGAGCAACACACTGGCATTTGCTTCTCTGTTAGTCGTACACAACTTTTCTACCAGTTATAAGCCAGTGATGAAACACTGGTTGGTGGAGTACAGATGCACAACCAGTCAGTCTCCTAGTTTAAAACCGTGAAACCAAGGCACTGAAACCATATTAATAAAGCTGTAAAATATATTTGCATATAAAATATCAAAAAGAAGTGGAGAATATCCAGTTAAGATACATACTTGTAGGAAAAGAGCTAAAAATTAGAAATAGCAAACTCTGATTCAATAAAATGGATAAGCTTATAAATTAAGAAGTATGATAACAGGCAGATAGGGTTTCCATATGTAAACATGAGGAAGAAAAGAGGTGTTTTCATTTATAACAGACAATGCGATTCTTTTACAATTGTTTCTGGTTTTAATCTTACAACATAAAGTAGCAGCTATCACCTGTGTTTGTGTACACACACATATGCATATAGGTATATATAAATAAAAAATTCTGTTTCATTTCATATGAAGCTGAACCAGCTTCATATGGAAATCTTGGAAATCTGGGGTTTGGAGTTAAAATAAAGGCTTATTTCTCACATATACAATGATGCTAAAAATGAAGTTGCTCCTGTGAATGTACACATCTTCCTTGTGTTTAAGATAAATGCCTTGAAACTGATTTCAGAATAGAATTCAGTAGAAAACCATGTCTGTGCTTCACACTCCCTGTCATAAGACTGCTTTGCAAAAAGAAAGCAAGCATAAAGAGTATGAAATTTGGCCTTTTTAAGATCCTCTAGCAGGATGACATGCTTACATCTGTTGTCAGATGGAAACAAAACTCTACTGAAAACTATTAAATGCTTTCTACAAATTGCTAGTCAAAGTGCAATATGCACACAAGCTCCATAGCCCACAGTTACTGTTCTTTTCCCTATCGCTTATGTAAGTAACAACATGGATTCTCCATTACCATTGACTCATCAGGCCTTGATTATGCAAACTGGTCTCCCACAGACAGATATATGCACCTATAGCCTCACTGATTTTAATGTGTTTCTACGATAGGATAAGCATCTTTTACCAGAAAAAAAACCTACAAGCTGGGTGTTAGTTAAAAAGACAGCCAATGTGAATTATCAAGCCTATGGCAGATCCCAAGTCACTAAACAGATATTAAAAATCCAATTTATTTTCTCAAAATGCAAATGTCCCTCAAAATGTTAATTTTTAAAAACTCATATACATATATCCGTATTTTAAATCAACCATCACAACTTGAATCCCTATAAAACCAGAGATACTGAATAATTATCCTGAAAAATAATTAAGTGGGTTTCTTCCCTAATGTCTCTGACGTTGTAAGATAAGCACATGTACCAAGAATTTCTCTTCACTATCAAAGAGGGAAGGTGAAACTGCTGATAATCTCCCAGTATTCTAAAACCCCACAGTTGCATGCATACCATATCGATAACACTGTCATGGCAGAAATGCAAACAATCTGCATCAGGGTCATTTATTTTGTTGACACATATTGCTGATTCCAAAGTAGTCATGAATTCAGTAAGACACAAAAAGCTGGGCTCTAATTCCTAAACCAATTTCAAAACATTCTGATGATATCAAAGCAAACTGAATGGTACTCTTGGAACTATAACTGTCATGAATTACTATTATCTTTAATATATTCATTATTTAGTTCTTTTATGATTTGTGAGTTTGGTATTATCAGAAAATTAAGTAATAAAATGCTCAGAGTAAGACTGAAGAGTAGAAACATGTACAGTATCTTTGTCTGTCCAGACTGCTTTCTCTACCCTACCATGGTGATAATTTCTTTTCCCTCTTAGTTTACTTTATTGTTCTTTGAAATATACCACAGCATGTCAGGAAGTCATCTGAGCTGAGTTTTTTTCCCTCAAATGCATGTTCCACAGAATCACATAATGGTTTGGGTTGGGAGGGACCTTAAAGATCATCTAGTTCCAATTGTCCTACCATGGGTAGGGTCACCTTCCACGAGACCAGGTTGCTCAGAGTCCCATCCAACCCGGCCTTGAACACTTCCAGGGGCATCCACAGCTTCTCTGGGCAATCTGTGCCAGTGCCTCACCACCCTGACAGTAAAGAATTTCTTCCTGATATCTAACCTAAACCTGCACTCTTTCAGTTTAAAGCCATTCCTCCTTGTCCTATCACTGCCTGCCCTTGTAAATGATCCTGCTTCAACTCTCTTGTTGCTCCTCCTTCAGGTACTAGAAGCCTTTTCCTCTCCAGGCTGAACAACCTCAACTCTCTCAGTGTGTCTTTAAAGGAGAGGTGCTCCAGCCCTCTGATCACCTTTGTGGCCTCCTCTGGACTGATTCCAACAATTGTTTCTTTAATTCCAAACACCATGGAAAAATACTTATTTTTCAGATCTGTAACAACTCTACAATAATGCTCTTGTCCAAACATTGTTTAAAATGTACCAATCTGTAAACTCAAAAAACAAACAATAAAATCTTATTAAGCAACAAACAAAACCAAAACACAAACACACTCGTCAAAAAAAAAAAAAAAAAAACACACCAAAAAAAACCAACCCCGAGCAACTGAATATTAATTCATACTGTAAACAATTAATGGAGAAAAAATATTCTGGATAAAGTATTTTTCATGGCATACTCAAAAATTTAGAAAATACTCCTTTTCTGAAGAAGACCAAATAGTCACTACACGCCAAATGAAAAGACTGCATTTCAAATAAGCTCACACTGATTTCTAAAATTCATTTAAAGCACTTTGAACAGGATATTCACAAATACTTTCTAGTAAGTCCTATAATTTAAAGAGTTTATATGTACTGGTGGAAAAGAAAAATATATTCACAACTGAGTTTCAGTAAGTCTGAGAGCAGCATAACTATTGTTCAAGCTACAGCAAAAGGAAGATGAACATTTACTGCCCCTATTTAAATTAGATGCTTTTTAATTATGTATCTGGCAAATCTTAACAGTACATAACAAAGAAAAATATCAAATTCCTGTTTATAAAAAATGCATACTATTTTACTATGCAATTCAAAAATCCTCTCAAAAAGGACATTCCCACAATTTGTAAATTAAATATATATAGACTAAGTATTCTGAAAAATCTCTATTTACATTAAGGAGAGCATGAAGAAAGAAAAAAATGTTTTAAAATACATAGTAGTTATCTGGCTAACAGTTTTATATTATTTGCAAAATACTTAACATTGATCGGAAAATAATCTTAGAGTAAGTCTGAATGGCAAGGACCAATGTCATCTGCCTTGTGCTCAAGACAGGGTCAGCTTCCAAATTACATGAGGTTGTTCACAGGCACATCTATTTAATTTCTGAATGCCTCTAAAGGTGGAGACTCCACAACTTCCCAGCCAACTACAGTGTCTGACATTTCTCACACTATTTCTCCTCTTGTCCTTCTACAATTTGTGTCCTCTGGTTTTCATTTTTTCAACATGAACCTCTGAGCAACGTGGTTTCATCTTCTCTATAACGTGCCATTGGGGAGTAGTAAACAGCTGTAAAGTACTATCCAGCCTTCTCTTATTTGGACAGAGGTGATGCCTAAAATCCTGGAAGATAGGCAATCAGACAAAACATTAATGGAGAAAGATAGACAATATCTTTATTGGGAGATCGGAGGCTTTGGGCCTCCGCTGGGCCTACAAAACGCACATTGTTTCAACAAGGATCTCTGCGTCCAAAAATCCCCAAAGAACCCCACCCTCAGTGAGGTTACAGTTTTTATACCCTATCTAACAATTAACATACTAGATATCTATAACCAATCATCATTTCTAATTCCCTCAGTGGTCCACCCATCAGGGTCCCAGGCTATGCCCCTTGGACCACCTCCAAGGGTTTCTGGGCTCTTCTATTGTTTTGACTTCAAGTTATCTTGCAGGTGT
>JAWWEE010000105.1:79963961-80065269 GCA_035221455.1 Xenops minutus | reverse complement strand
ATCTACAAAATACACACCAAACCTACAAAATACACACCAAACCTTTAGGCATCAGAGGAAACCCAGTTCTCTCTCTTTCCCTGTATGTCATGTTCTCCAATTCCCTCACTGTCTTGGAAGCCCTGCACTGAACTTGCTCCAGTGCATCCAAGTCTTTATCAAACTGGGGAGCCCAAAACAAGACACAGTAGTCCAGATGCAATCCCACAAATGCTGAATAGAGGCAAAGACCAACCTACTCCTCTGCGGCCCAGCTATCACACCAGCTGGCCGGCTTTGCCCCAAGGGCTAACTGTTGCCCTGATTTCAAAGTTTTGCCTTCCAGTACTCTGAGGTCTAGTTTGCTTAAGCAGTCCCTAACTTCAACTTCCTCACCTAACTTCCCTGCACTCTGCCATGAGAAAAGCCTGAGAGCAGAACTTGCCAATCAAGACCAAAGCAGAGGTGGCAGTGTGTATCCTCAGCCTTTTTTGTATCTTATTCACTGCCTAGTGCTGCATCAGCATCACACCATTTCTTTAATTTTTCTTTCCACTCCCAAGATACCTATGGACATCACTGATTTACCTACAACTCCAGATGAGTTTTGGCTTTCCTATCTCCTTCCCTCAACACCCAAACATTGTTCTTATATTCCCCATGTAGGTCTGTCATTGTTTACAGCTTCGATATATTTCATTGCTTGGGTGAGCTGACCTAAAAATTTCCTGTTCAAGCAAGCTCAACCTGTCTGCCATACCTACTTGTCTTCTTGCACAGACAAGTCCTCGTGCATTTTGAAGAGGCTGTCCTTGAAGATCAACCAGCTGCCATGGGCCTCTCTGGAGTTCAAGGGACCTGCCATAGGACACTACTTTTGTTCCTTGAAAAAGCCAAACCCATTAATTCTGAAGTCCAGTGTCATTTCTCCACTGCCTGCTTCTCTCCTCTCAGATTCTACCACCTTACAGTTGTTTAGCTGGGGATGGCATCAGTCCTCCATTTCCACATTCACAAACAGCAAGAAATCTAAGCTACATGCTCAAATAGGAATAAAATATCTATTCAAATGTAAATTAGGACAGAGAAGTACATGGGAGATAAGAAAAATTTAAAGAATTGTTATTTGGGAACTTTTCTTGATCTCACTTAAAGATAGGAGTGGATCTAACAGAGTGGATAATCATTATGATAGCTGACACAAGCAACTGGAAGGACTACTTTAAGGCAGCAGCTAGTTCAAAAAAAATAAACAGGGTCTATAAAATACACAGAGCTACATTTACATTCCAATTTGCAAGCATACAGATAATTTTAGGATGATATGAGGCAAAGCTTTTAAAAATCTGGAGAAATGAGAAGCTAAAGTAGAATAATCATCTGACAGATGGAGATTGCCCAAGGCTGCCACTTGAACATACAAAAAGATGAGGCTGAGTTAATTTTTGAAATACAACATTAGAAATTCCAAGAACATCCTTAGTATTGGTTGTGGAAGGTACAACATTATGCTCAGTGTACCAGAGTATAAATAGAGGTTAGATTCAAAGCCCTAGTTTGAAGATAGTTTTTAAAACCTGAAGCTTTACAAAAAGACTTTGAAGATCCTCATATAAGCAACATAGCATAAATATTTCCAGCCTAGCACCTAGGTAAAATGCCTGTCTACCAGTTTCCATTGCAATGCCAATGGTGGCAATTGCACATGCATATTTCTCTCATGGTGTTATTTGGGCTTCCCCTTCCTGTGCCTCCACATTGCTCTTTCTACATAGAACATCCTCTTCAATCGGTTTGCACAACCATGCCCCTACATTTCTTCAAAACTAGTAAGATCTACTCTGGTAACAGTTGAATGCCTGAACGTAAGAGCTAAACAAATTACTCTTTTACTTTCACTTTCAGCTCCCACAGTTCCACAAAAAAGTAAGCATCTTCGAAGCACACATGCTTCCTTTAACAACAGTACAGCCATAAATGCACTTAATATATTCAAACCTACACTCCTCCTGCTGTCATCCCCACACTGCACATCTTGGCCTCTATTTGCAACATTCTGTCCTTGTTTGTTCCACTATTGCTGTGCAACATCATCTGCATTCTGCCTCATGACTCTATCGTACTCAACAGCAATGTAGCCCCAGTATTGACGTGATCTATGGAGACCAGAGGAATATGTGATTATTATTTTTCCTGCCAGGATACTATTTGTAAAAGTCCCTTTCTGTGACAGATAGCATGTGTAAGAACAAGTCTGTGCTCTTTGATAATGGACATTCTGCACATAGATGAGAAAGCAAAGAGGTCACAGCCCAAATCTGAATTCCCACATGAAAGTGGGAATGGAAAGAGAGCAGGGAGCAGCAACATAGGGGCCAAACCATCAGATTCTGCTGATCTCAGCTGATTCAATTAACTTACATGATTTTTCAGCCAGTTGCTAATTTATTTTTTTCTCAAAGCAGAAGAGTGAGGAAGACTGGCTCGTAAACAGGATAAGTGACCCTGTGACAGACAACATAACTATATGAAAGCAAATCAAGAATATCACAGCCATTTCGAACTAGTTGCAGATTTCCTTCACCCCCAGTCCTTTCTAGTTTACAAACTAGAAGGACAAGATCAGTTATAAAAAAACTACTATACTTGCCTGTAGTCATGATATCTGTACCTTGGTTTTGATTTGTAGTTACCAACGTATCCAAAAATTTAAGCCCCCACAGTCCTTGAATGCATTATGTTTTATCTCCCATTTTTTATTACTTGACAATGGCCAAGCTAAACAGAACTCTGCCTACACACCGTTTGTTTGGGCTTTTCCCCACATGGCCTAATTAATCACAGATATAGTTAAAAAAAAAAGGCAATACAGACTTGACACTAAAAAATAGTTCATGTCTACTTCAGATTACTAACTGTTTTAGAGAGAAGTACATTTTAGAAGATGAGTAAAATCCTTGATGCTTTCCAATACCTCAAGATACTACATAAAAGGTATATTATCCCACGATTTGAAATGGTATTGAATTGACTCGGTCAAGATACTAATTCAAAACCAATAAAACCAAAACTTCACCTGTAATTTGATTTTAGCATCTCTGATTCAGATAAAATTAAGGGACTTGCATAGGCTAATTTAAAATCTGTAAAAGGAAACATGCACATTTAAGAAATTCTGGTTATGGAAGTTACCAGAAATCTGGCACTATGTGACATTTTCAGTTGGTATTTGTGACATTTAAATAAGACTCAGAGTTAGTTTGGGGTTTTTTATTTTTTTTAAGAAATATTCTTAGAGTCAGACATTTTGAGAAAACGCATCTCAGCTATTTAAAGGAAGTCTTCCCTCTAATATAAGTGTGATGTTGCACACAGCAATTAAATATCTTCCACATTATCTTTTGATAAGGTTGTTTAACTTGTAGGTAATTTGGAAATACAGCTAATGTGCTTAAGTCCCTCTTATTTTATTTTCTGTGAATATCATAATTTAGGAAAAATACAAGATACTGTCATATGACCAAAAGGGCTCCCCTTTGCATTACTGATATGAGAACATTATCCTAGTAAACCTGAAATGAAAAAGAAGTACTGAGAAGTGGGTTTGCCTTTTTAAAGCACATGTAATGTTAGGGCTTTTAAGTTCAACTGCTATGTTTCACCAGAGACAAGCAATTAAATACTCTCCTGTTTAGCTGACTTAATCAGCTTCTGGTTGTTATTAGGGGGTTGTGTGTTTGGTTTTTTGGCATTTTTGGGTTTTGTGGAGTTTTTGGGTTTGCTTTGTTTTTAATTTTTTTTAACTATAAGTAACTATATTGATGCAAAGAGAAAAGATTGAGAGAGAGCATAAACTGAAATTCTTGCAAATACAACATGAGTTAATCTAACCATCATCCTGATGCTTGAAAAGGCTGGACTCTGATAATACACAGGGGACAATTACCAAGGCTCAGCTGATAAGCTGTAACTCAGTAAGGTGCAATAATGCTATTTCTTTCAAATATGGGCACTGAGCAGGAGTGTCAGTACGGGTCACGGAGGTTACAGAAACCCTGTCTTTCTATGGGATGCAACAGTATCTTTTTTTCTTTATGTTTGTTCTTTGTTATAAAATCTTCATCTTTATAGGGCTTATTCTAAAAGTACTTCACGGATTCTAAGCCCAATCCTTCTTTTTAATTCAATGGTAAAACTCCCTCCAATATCAATAGTGAAATAACTGAACCCTAGATAAAAACAATTGGTCATTCATCCGCAACTGAACTACATCTGGGGTGAAACAGTAGCTATTTTGCATTTAACATTTCTATCGTAGATTGATCTATGGATGGCAATGCTCAACTGAAAACACAAGGGAATTTATGCATATGGAAAACAATCTTATTGACTAAAATCTGGCAAACTCCCTAGAGGTAACTCATTTATTCAGATGAAAAATGCACAAGATTGTTTACAATTGTTCCAGATCTCAATTACATATGCTAGCTAAAAAACATGTCCAACAGCTGACAGAGCCCTAATATCATGCTACTGAATAAATAATGTTCCTATATGCTGTTTTTCACTATTTGAGTGAGCAGGTAACTACAAATACAAGGGCTGCATGACTGGAGTTTTGCAACACAGGTTCAGTCCGTATCACTACTGCCCAGGCTGTAAACTGTGATAAGATCACACACAATTGTAGCACAGGTTTAGTTATGTCTGCCTTTCAAGACTTAAAGATGAGACTGTAAATCAGAACAGAGGAATTGGAAATTACAGACAATCCCTGTTCCCATTGCTTCAAGCTGTTAAGTATTTGAGATCAATACTCAAACTTCAGCGCCTCATTTATCAGAAGAGATCAATACAAAGGCATACCTTCTATTTCCATAAATATTACTTGTTTAACTGTGCCAAAACAACACACAAATTCTGTTGCAGTACTTTAGCCACATCTGTATTACTCTGCTGTCAAATGCCTGAAAAATTTACCATCTGAATGGCAGATCACAGAGGGTTGTGATCAGAGGTATGGGGTCCAGTTGGAGACCTGTCACTAGTGGTGTCCCCCAAGGTTCAGTACTGGGCCCAGTCTTGATAAACTAATTCATCAATTACTTGGATGCCTCCTCAGCAAATCCATTGACAGCACCAAGCTGGGAGGAGTGGTCAATACCTTAGAAGGTTGTGCAGCCCTTTAGAAGGACCTCGACAGATCAGAGAGATGGGCAGAGAGGAACCATCTAAAGATGAACAAAGACAAATGCAGTGTCCTACAACTGGGGAGGAATAACCCCAGGTACCAATACAGGCTGGGGGACGACCGGCTGGAACGCAGCTCTGTGGAGAAGCATCTGAGGATCCTGGTGGACAAGCTGTCTCTGAGCCAGCGGTGGCCCTGGGGCCAAGAAGGCCAAGAGTATCCTGGGATGCACTAGGAAGAGCATTGCCAGCAGGTTGAGGGAGGTGATCCTGTCCCTCTATTCAGCCCTTGTGAGGCCACATCTGGAGTGCTGTGTCCAGTTATGGGCTTCTCATTACAAGAGAGACATGGAGCTCCTGGAGTGGGTCCAGCAGAGGGCAACAAAGATGATTAGGGGACTGGAGCATCTCTCTTATGAGGAAAGGCTGAGGGAGCTGGGCCTGTTCAGCCCCAAGAAGAGACTGAATTGAGAGGGGGGCTCATCAATAGCTGTAAGTATCTGAAGGGAGGGTACCAAGAGGATGGAGCCAGGCACTTCTTCTTGGTGCTGAGAAATGGGGCAAGAGACAATGGGCTGAAACTGACGCACAGGAAGTTCCACCTGTATATGTGAAAGAACTTCTTTATTGTGCGAGTGACCATGCACTGGAACAGATTGTCCAGAGAGGTTGTAGAGTTTCCCTCACTGGAGATACTCAAGAACTACCTGGGCACAATCCTGTGTAATGTGCTCTGGGATGACCCTTGTTCAGGAAAGTTGGACAAGAGGTTGGTCCCTCCCAACCTAACCCTTTCTATAACACTATGATTTCTTTTCAGGTTACTGAAGAAGAAAATTTTTACCTAAAAAGTTGAAACCAGTAAGAATGCTTACTTTTAATCTCAGTATGGTGGGAGGAGGCAGGAAGCCTAAAGCTGTCATGTTAGAATTGCCAGTAGCAAGACATTCAGTTCATCAAAATAGAATTTTTAGTTATATCACAAATCAACTATTTCATTATGGCAGCACTCAGAACTCAGGAACTGTCTTTAAACAGTCTAAAATTAAAGATACTCCTTTTAAAACTCTAATAAACAACTTCAAAATCTGTATAATACTGATGTTTCTTCAAATGAGTTCAAATTTTACCCAAATTAACAACTGAAGCAGGCAAACTTGGAGTATTTCATTCAATTTTTGTGTTTAATTGGGCAGAAGCTACTTTTTCATAGGTCATTATTTAAGATAAATACCCCTCTCCCAACAATGCTAAGTTATTATTTTCCACGCCATACTTCATTAACTTTTCTTTTTGTTGGATGAACGCACTTACGTTATTAGTAGCAGTCAACTGCCATGTGAGATGAAGTAAAACTTATCTGGAAGAACTGTACTTTATTTATCAAATATCAGATTTCTAGGTGGATTTTTTTTTAATACATATGAGAACAGCATGAACACTGACTTATTTAAATATTACATTATTTACAGACTAATTCAGGTAGTTATTTCCACAATATGAGCAATGCACTTATTTTCACATAGCTGAAATATGATAGAACTTCTCTAAAAGTTAGCGTTTCCAATTCCACAATGGATCAACCATTTTATAATAACTTGCTACTAATTGCTACTAACTTTTTAGAAATAGTTTTTTGCTGGCTCATATTTTATAACATTTTTTTATGTTCCAATGACATAATCTATGATATATTAAATATAACACAACAGCAGGGATAGTTTTGTATTTGAAATCAGTAATAATTAATCAACCACTATTCATCTATTAATGTGAAATAAAAAAACGTGTTGTGTTCTGCTTCTGAATCACAGGCTACTACTGTATATTTCTAAACTTCAGCAGAAGTCATAAGACTACTGTAACAAAAATAACCTTCCTATCAAATAATGGGCAAGTAAAAAAAAAAAGTTTTACATAAATCTTTTGTATTACATTATCCTATAACTTCAGTAAAAGCCAAACAAGCATAAAATATTTGTAATGAGCTGATTCTGTGAAGTAGAACTTAAAACATTCCTGTATATTCTGTGAAATAGCTATGTTGTTACTGAGGACTTAACAGTGCATTTTCAAAGACAAAAATTTGAACATGTAATTTTGACCTCATGAAATGCTGAGAAGTTATCAGTTGAGTACATTTTCCAGAATAAATCACATGTCCTTAAGATTCTGTCTGTTCACCAAATATATTAACAGGACATGCAGATGTCTAAAAGTTAAATGGGCCGTTATTAGCACTCTGGAATATGCAAGCAATATATGAATTAATTGTTTAATCATATTGAGTTGCCTGTGGCACTAAGAAAAAGAGAAGCTACATGTCAGTATTTTACAGTGTCAATTGAAATGAGTCCCAGATGTTAAAAGACTAAGCAACCTAAAAATCAATTAACTTCATTTTAAACAAAATCTTTTCTGAAGCAAGCTTTAATCTAGAGATTCAATCTTCCCCTTCCCCGCCCTGGCACGAGGGAACACGCAAATTGTCCCTCTTTAATGTGTGCAGTGACTGAACTAGGCAAATAGCATGTAGGACCAGTGTAAAGATTTTTATGTCTTCTGTCATTAGAGTTCACTGTTTTGATTAAGATTTTAATGGCTTTTAAAGACAATACCACAGAATGCCTAAGTAAAAATGTCAGGCTTTGTTTTTCTCTAAGAAAAAAAGTGGTTTGTCACTGTACATGATTCTAAAACAAAAGAAAGCTTAGGTTGTTATAATTTTGCATGAAATCAATGAAAAATAGTTATCTTATGCAAGAACCTAAGCTAATACAACATGCCTACTCTCAAAAACATGGGCTAATGCCAAATCCAAATGGGACCTTTTTCAGCAATTTTATAAAATTTAATTTGAGAATGAGCAAATTCACATCATAAACACCTGCCATTGTTTTCAGTACAACACTAATTACGACAGTTGCTTTTATTTTGAATGAGCAAGTTTTAGAGAATATAGAAAGGCTTAGCCCCAGGAAGTGTCAAGAAATATCAGAGGAGAGATTAACTGCTAAGGGACATTCACACGAGTGTTATACATTTAAAAAGGGAAGAGATTACATACCCCTCTCCACCAACTCTTGTTATCTTTAGACGGAAATCAACAGAGTTCAGGCTGGGTGGCTTCCATTTCAAAATATCATCACATCGACCAGGCTTGTATTTCTGAAGTAAATTAAAATGCAGTTTAATTATGCTTATTGGTTTTCACTGGTTTTAAAAGTAACAATTCAGCCTTTCAGACTGTATTAGCTGTCTCTAATGAATTACAATAGTTAGTGACTGAAACAATGAATTCCATTACCATGGAAGTAGTTGTGCTTCACTACTTTATTTTCTGCTCCCTTTTAAAACTACTTAGCACTGTAGCTATGCCATTGAATATAATAAAAAGCTGAGAATGGAAATAAAAATTAGCATACTTCATTATCTCTCTCTGGCTAATGGAAAATTTCAAAAAAGAAAGACAGCACAGAAAGAAATGAAAACACTTATAGGACCTACAGAAAAGATACATTTAAAATAATCTCAACATTTTTGAAGAATTTTTTGAATGATATTTTTGTTAGCCATGTTATTGGCTGACACAACATGAAAAAAACCAGTGGGCACCACAGTGCCACTTTTCAAAAAAGCCCATCAGGAACACATTCCTTTACAGCAAAGCAATTTAAGTTGTGTAACTATTAAAGAATATCATGATATACAGGGACATAAATAAGGGAGCACCTCTTGCTAAAGACAGAGGGTACACACTTAAACCATATATTGAAAGAAGCAATTTTCTCTTAAATTAGAGCTTTAGTTTCTCATGGTCCCTCCTACCATCTGCTTTCATTTACTAAGCAGCCATTTTGTTCCTCCTCAGCTATCAGAGAGAACTGACCTGCTAAGCCTTTCCTTAGCAGAGCATCTTTCATGGCAATAGAGAAAATCAGAAGTAACACAAACTGGGCAAAAGTAACAGAATAATTTGGAGATGCACAGAGTGAGAAATTCAGCTTCCTTGATACTTATTCATCTACAGTGAGAAAATTTATGCAATTTTACATGAAAAATAAGACCAACTACGAATATCCACTGTCTTTTGGTAACAGAGCAATCATTAGCATCACATTACACTCAGGCTGTGTTAAATATTTCCAAAATACAAAATTTACTGATGATAAACCTAACAGTTCTAGATCTGAAATTACAAAAACAGATGAAGAATTTTGTTTTCTGATGTAAGAATGTAAAGTTATTCCCAAAATAAATGTTGCACATCTTACTTATCATTTCCTGTTGAAAGGATGGTGTGTGACTTTTGCTAGACAGTAAGTAAAGGCAAGTTTCACATAACTGACACTCTAATCAGCTCTAAACATTTTTAGCCATAGTTCTGCTACACATGACAAAAATAACCCACTAGCAGTTTCTTCTGGAATTTGAATGTGGCTGGCTAGAGTGCATTATCCTTTCATTTTTGATCATCACCCTTAGATCATTTGAGAGCAACGGCTCCAGGCACTCAGTTCTGGTTCCCAATCAGGGCAATACAAACCCATTACAAACACCAATATTAGAGTCACCTGCTCAACTTACTATTCTGATCTGAAAACTAGTAAGATACAGTGTGATAAAGCTATGAAAGTTCCTTCCTCCCTTCCTTTCTCTCTCTCTCTTTTTCTTTCTTCTCTTCACAGCCAATTTTCCCTCTTATGTTTCCTGTATTAGTTATCTATACACCTTTCCAAAATGGATTTAGAAAGGTAATGTTTAAGCAATGTACAAAACCCAGAAAATCTTTCAGTAATAAAGAAATATTCCTTTAGTTGCCACCATGCAGCTCTTCCCTCCCTCTTTTCTTTGGCTCTTTCCCATTCACCTGAAATATCTTAAAATTCCAATGATCTAATCTTTAGATTTTTATAGTAACGAAACTTATCTTGCTCCTTAGTTCTTTCCTCTACTTTCACAAACTAAAAATCTGTTATTGTGCACTATGGAGTTCAAAACATTTAAGGACTCATGGCATACATACCAACTGATTCTAAACAGATAAATCAGAATAGACAAAATTTAGCTTTTCTGGTCATAATTTTTATACTCATGACATTTTGTATACAGTTTATGCACTTAAATATATTTTAAAGTATTTGCATTCAATTTTACAGAAAGGCAGATGGCACCGAAATTTCTTTTTTCAGCTAATTTTTCATGCCATTTCCTTGCACTCACACTTGAGATACAGAGAGAATATGGAGTTAAACCCTATATAACTTTTATTAATAAAAAATGTGTGCCAGAAATAACAGGAGAGGATGCAGTGTTTCCAAAAACATTATTTGTTGCTTGCTCTCATCTGTAGTTTTTAATTTGGACAAAGACAATTACTACTACTACTTATTTGTTAAGTAGTTCAAAGAAATATGGGGAACAATTCCATTTGTGACAAATTTCTCCAGAGACATTGAAACTTTAATTATGAAACTACTGCTACAGGAGGTATGAAGGAACACAGAGTAGAGCCGAGTCAATGAATCTGTTGTAACAGGTGTGATTTTGCTGTGTGGAACAGAAGATTCATCTTAACAGTTGCTCTTCCGCCTTTTTGAGTGACTGAGAACTTCAATCATTTAATAAAGGTGGTATTTGTCAATCATACATAAACAATAAAATGTTGTATTAAGCCTCTGTGTTGCATTGTTCCTAATTTACTGACTTTACTGAGAGGGTTCTGAAGCAGTTTGCCCAGAGAAGCTGTGGATGCCCCATCCCTGGAAACATTCAAGGCCAGGCTAGGTCCTTGAGCAACCTGATCTAGAGGAAGGTGTCCCTGCCCATGGCAAGAGGGTTGAGTTAGATGATCTTTAAGGTTCCTTCCAACCCAAGACATTCTATGACTTGCAATAATCTTCCAAGTAAGATTACTAGAGTGTTTACAATTATTGATTTATTAATATACACTCAAGTAATTTCTTTTTAAGCAGTAGGCCAATTTTTAGCTATTAAGACTAGACCCAGTCCAAACTGTCTTTAGAAAACAATCTCAGCTGGTTTAATATATCACTCTAAACCATTCTTTTATAAACCATTCCTTTAAAGAGAAGATAAAGAGAGGTAATAGTCTTCAAGACTATTGAGGTGATTTTCTCTTTTGTACAGAAATATCAGTCTCAATCAAAACCAACCTCATATTCTGTGTCCATAAGGTAAATTTAAACTTCTTTTGCATTCATGAGTACTAAATATTTCCATAAACAGAAGCCTTACTTTCTGGAGGAAGAGATAACAGGATTGAAACATACCCCATATTGAAAACTAAAGGCCAAAATTTCTTTTCAGCAACGTGAGAAAATTCAAAGGCCTTTAAGAGAGGACCAAAGGCTTGTTTCAAGATAGCAGACTCGGTCCTATTCATGGTTGCTTCTGCCTGGAACATTGCCCCTGAAAACGCTAGACACCCCTTTTGGAAATGAGTTCTTACTTACACAGAAAGAAAGAACCAGCCTCTCTTGAGCCACAGCACTGAAATTCTGAGGAAGAGCTATATCTGATCTATGTAGCAACCTTCCCCACTGAAGCTCTAGTGTCCTCACTCTGACAACAGCCAACAGCATGTGCTCAGGGAAGGTGAAAAGCGGGACAATTATATATGGTATTTTCTACTACTACTCTCTGAGGAACTATCCATTCTCAAGCTCAGAGACTTCTGATGTGGATGTGATTCAAATGTGACTCCTATCTATTTAGTGATTTTCAGTTTCTCTGCATGAGCTTGTATAGTTCCCCAGTAAAACCATGTAAACCATCACCAGCTGTAAAAGCACACAAAACCACCACCTTTTGTTTATTTTGAACCAGTTTTTGTTGGTATCAAAGACTTGCATTCCATAGGCTTCATATTAAGAGAGATGCTGAACAATCAAAACCATTGTTTCCATGCTACTTAAAGTTTTGTATGTTTCTATATGCATGGAAATACACAGTTCAGAAGCTATTATTTTACATGTGCAGTTACAAATTTTTTCTCCACTTACATTACTCTACATTTACCTACATAGAAGTTTATGCACCATTTTGCCACTCAGCCACCCAGCCTAATCCAGAGATTACTATAATTCTCCACATTTAGGACCAGCCCTTGCTGATCCATCAAGAAAACATTGCTTTACAGTTCATCCAGTTTTCAAACTTGCTTATGTGCAGTACAGGTGACTCCCTTCCCTGGTGAGGACTGAACAGTATCCCCATCCCTTCACTCCAGCTTTCTAACCCGTTAGATATCTGTGCAAGAACCTTTTAAGTCTCACACCTACTTTAGCTTCTTCAAGAGTTTTTTGTTACAAGACAAGAGCTTTCTTGAAATCTTAGCTAATCTTAGGAAAGCCCTAAGACCCTTACTAAAATTAGTTTTGAACCCTTTGTTGGAGAGGCATAACACTCCTTCCAACAATTTACATAATTTTCACCAAGTACATCATGTTGACCCAGATATCAACTCCTGTATTCCTTATTGTTGTTTCTGCTCCTTTTTCCAGTCTAGATACCAAGCTTAAAGGACCTATTTCTTCCCCGATCTTCCATGACGTCTGCCCTCCCGCTCGGTTTTTTTTTCAATTGGTATTATATTTTCTACCCTCACATGCTTAGACACTAATGTATATTTTTCACATAGGATCTACTACCCAACTTTTTCAAACTCTTTTTCCTAGACTGACAAGTTACACCCTCCTAAAAGTCAGTAAGAAACCAACCTCAGAACAGACAGGAACAGCTATTACAAGATCAGTAGTGAAAAGTGATGTTTTGACAGGATATATCTGTATACCTGTAATTACACTGCTAGATCTACAATTTTGACTCAAGTTTAATGATAAATTTAATTGCCTGACTTGCTTGAAGGGCAGCGGGGGAGGACTTGTTCTTTAATATGGAAATATTTTCTTTACCTCTAGAACTAGCACAGTGTGAGGGAAGCCTCAGCTAAACATTCTGTCCTATCAATTAAAAAACTGAGGAAAAATAATCTCTACCACATTTCAAGTTACGCAAAGAGATCTTACTTACAAAGCAAGGGCAATAAATATACCCACTTGACTACTACATTTAGTTTTGAACATTGTCAAATAACAGCCTTCTAACAAACTTCACAACAGTTTGTTAAGACTGAACACCTGGCAAATGTAACAGGCAATTTATAGGTATCTTTCAGAAACAGTTACAACAGCTTAGATAACCTATAAGACTTCAAAACTCATACTGAGAACAAGTTATACAGCTCCCCCACTGCCCCTCCCCAAGAAAGACAGAAACTCACAGCAGTCTATCCTAAAATGAGAATTCATCCAAAGGCCACACTAATAATCCCTGAGGAAGGGATTAATTTTTTTAACAGGTGAATACATATACACAATACAGCAGTAGTAAGTTATTGAGTTTGACTGCTAAGTGCTAACTCCATTTCTTTAAACAAGAGCTGAAGCCAAACAAGAATTCTGCTTGTTAAGTATGTGATAACTTCACCTTAGATGAATCACTGCATACTGCAGACCTGTTCTCCCTGAAGTTATTCTTTATTTTAATTCCAAAGCAAAATGTGAAGCAATCTGTTTGAGATCAAACTACACCCTGGCATTTTAAATATAGCATTCATAGCAATGATATCCTCACCACCACCACCCAGCAAATACGTATATGCACGACTACTTCTAAAACTTACCATATCCCCTATCATCTCAAATACAAAGTTCATGTTTCAACCTGAAACCTTTCAACCCAGTCTAAACAAAAAAATTATAACTCCATACCAAAAAAGGTACATTGACAAATCAGAAGCTATCTCAAATAGCTTTAAAGGATTGGACTAGGTGACCTGCTGAATCCCCTACCAACCTATATTGCTCAACAAAACTGTGTCTCTCTTAGGTTGCTTGTTGTTTTAGCAGTCATACTGGGTGCTAAATCACACCCCCATTTTAGTTTGCAAAAGTAAAGTACTTTCAAAACAAATTCCCCAGTTGTAACCACTTAGTATATATTAGTTGTTTGGCAGCTCTGGTGCGTGCAAACTGGACTTTATTAATGTAAAACCAAACCTGACATTCCACTTCAGAGACATGAAGTTAATGCACTATGCACTAATGCACTTCACGCCGCAGTACAGACTCCAAAGACCAAGGCAAAGGCTGTGCTATTGCTATGCTACCTTGCACCTATGTAGCACAGACAAACCTGAGCTGTGAAGATATCCCGCACCATCCTGAAATGCTCCTTCAAAGAAATAAGGGTATCAGTGCCTTCAGTTGGCTACTCATTCACCATCTGCCTAACATTTCTTCTACCTATTATTGGTACTAGT
This sequence comes from Xenops minutus, assembly GCA_035221455.1. NCBI lineage: Eukaryota > Metazoa > Chordata > Aves > Passeriformes > Furnariidae > Xenops > Xenops minutus. The sequence continues at coordinate 80,050,754 of JAWWEE010000105.1, read as the reverse complement.
AGTATTATAAATGCCCTACCTTCTGTGGCCATTATCTCCTGGCAGAACTTCAGGCCCTTCCTTTTCATCATTCTTTTTTTTCATAACCTTCCATTCCAGTCAGCGTTTCTCCTAATAGCAGTGTCCACCACCTCAGTCCCCTCGAAGATTGACCTTGGTCCATTAGTGTTTGTCAGCCTCTGCTAGCGGACCAGGAGTTTCCCCAGCAGCAGAATAACTGACAGAATCAAGGGGTTACTAACCTCAGGAGTGCTGCAGTGTACAACAGCATTATCAATCACTATCCCCTTCATCAGGAGGATGAAGACTAGGTACAATAGATGCGTCAGAAGTAGCAGGGTGAATGTACCCCTATTATGGAGACCTTGAACTTCAGGCTTGAGCATAATAATGACCATAAAACTCAGGTGCACATCCAACACCTTGGGATTCAGAATCATCACTGAAGACAGCTCAACAGAAAGCACATTCTCTAGCATCACTCTTAGGCTGCTAAGTCCTGTTGATTCCTAACCTCAGACTCAACTTCACAGGCTCAAGTGGACCCACTGAAATCCTTGTGAGGGGTTTTTTGTTAGACCCTTGTTAGAACGATTTTTGCCTTGCAGGGCAAAGGGATGGGTTGCTGGGCATATTGAACCTCAATCCCCTGCTCTGTCCCAAAGTATTAAGTCTAGTTCCACCCTTCCTCCACAGGTGTAAGTAGAGGGAGCAATTCTTTCCTTCTCTTCCTTCAGATCAAGAGAAAGGCTGGCCCTCAGAGACCCAAGTTCTGTATCTGAACCTCTGCCGACACATTTCATGTCAATTGCAGATAACCTCACAAAGGCTTTTTTTTTTGCCTTATGTTCCAGCATTTGCATTCAACGGGTGGCTCCTAAGAAAGCCGAAAGCCTGAGCAATGGAAATGTTAGCAGCTTATAATGAGGATAAAGTCTCACTCCAAATACCTTCTTCCACATGGGATAGATGGTTCCGCTTAGTATTTTGTAGGAGGAAGAAAGTGGGGTTAGTTTCTGGGACCGAATTCTGGGCAGGCAGTGTAGGCTGTGGGGTGGTGTTGACTCACCATGAAGACACCCACCTGGAAGACTGAGTAACTTCAGCCTAAAGTCTAGACAAAACAAATCATTTCTCCTAGCGACTGAAAAGGAAGAGGTGGTGGGATGATCGAGAGAGAAGTTCACACCTCATCAAGAGGAGGAAGAGAAAGTTTCCTTGACAAGGGTGAGTGCCTTACTATCCTACAAAGCCTTATCAGCCAGTTCTACCTCCCTAACCCTTATTAAATACCATCCTCCTGAAGTGCAAGCAGCAGTTAACAAAGGTCACTTTACATTTCCCTTCCTCCACATCTTCCTTCACTCCTTCCAAATGATAGGAAGGCAGCTGACAACCCAGCTCTGTCTTTTCTCCTAAATGGCACAGTTGCTGTTACTTGTCAGCAGTAATTTACCCTCAGTGAACTGGTCAGACCTAGCCCTGGAAAGTACCCAAAGGGCTTCGAAGCTGGCAGCTGCAGACACACACCAATTCAGAAAGAAGGCTGAAATAAAAGGGCACAGAAAGCTCAGGAAGATTTTTTGCATAGCCATGGTTGCCCAAGAGGTATGGAAGGTTGAGTATCTTTGAGGGGTGAGGGCAGAGCAGGTGGGAGGGGATGGGTTAACCAACACAACTACTGGGAATCTACCAGAGTTCTTTAAAATCATTAATGCAGTTTGCCACATTGCAAATGACGTTAGCATCTAGCCACACCAAAAATGCAATAAACTGCAATTAAGTATACTTGAACATGAAATATAAATATTAAACATAAAACTTTACACGTCCAATAATTTAAGATCCAAATAGCATATTTTAACACCAAGAGAAAACTTCTGTCATTACATCAATGATATTCTCATATTTAGTTAAACTTACCAGGATGAAGACTCTAAATGCACTTTCAAAACATTCTAAAACACTTCAGGTTTACAAACAGTAAGAACTACTTCTGTTGTTGTAAAATTCACACATATCCACTACCAATATTCTTTTGTGTTTTAATTAAATGGTTCGCAAGCAACTTTGTATTCAATGTGATGCTAAAGTTTTCAGTTGAAAGCAAAAAGTTGACTGCAGCAAACCTATAATAACAACAAATCTGGTCCTCTTTCCCACTCAAAACAGTATTAAATGTTTTCTCTGAAGAGCTCTACTTAATTCTGAGGCCTCTTAATCCACAGAGCAGCTGCTGGCCTGCCCAACCTAATAGTTTGCATTCAGCTGGGTAAACATAAAGACAGAATAATTACCTAAAATGTGCTTTTATTTTCTTGCAATACAGACTTTGGAACATTTCAAGTAACCAAAAGGATCGATTATAATCAATTATTTCAAGCTAGACTTTAGAAAGTGATGAGCCAAAAACACAGAAGTTACTAACATTGTTGACAGATTATCTGAATAAGTCACAACAATGGATCAAGAAACCACAAGATCAAAGACAACCACTGAATCAATTGTATATTCATATATTTTTAAGACTGGAAATTATTACTGAGCTCATTGAGTCAGCTCTGTTGAATATAGGACAGAGAAACCTGAACAATAACGTTTCTATCAAGCTTATACCTCTTATCCAAACTACAGTGACGTTTATATCAAGTTTGTAATTCCTATTCAAAACCAGCACTCCTTTATGAAAAATACCAAGTGATGAAGAAATCATAACATGTATCTAGGAATGTTACCACAGCCATTTATTACACTTATGCCTAAAAATGCTGCATGCTTATTTCTACACTGAATTTTGTTAATGCCTTACTTTAGACAGAAGCTCAACTTTCCATGTAATTACTTCCCTTTTTTAAGATAAAATGACTAATTCTGAGTCTCACTGCATGGGTAATTTTCCAGTTCGCTAATGTACACATCCTCATAGTGTAATTGCACAAAAGCTTTTAGAAGAGTGGGCAATAGAACTGAACCTACTATTCCAATATTCTTTTCATTGCTTATGTATAGCGGTACGCAAAAATAAAGTGTATTTGTACTTTTTGTTCATTTGCATTGTACTGAAAGGTGTTGATAACTAGCCGAAATAATTTTTTTCAGATTCATGCCTTTAGTTGGGACTTAATACACTTGCTTCTTGATATATAGCCTACGTCTGGTTGTATTCAGGCACCATCATAAGTTTAAATGAGCCAGGTTAGCCTACATGATGGATCTTTTGCTGAAAGTTTGCTGAAAAAGTTCAAAATATCAACATGACCATAAAGGCATATGCAAAATCCCAGCCCTATCATTAAGACCCTTCACAGTAACATTTTTTTAACTGTCACCAAAACAAACAAACAAAGAGGAAGTTATCCCACCAGCAGTTACATTGTGACCCTTAGCTCCTTCAAATATTCTGACTTCTGTCACTCCCAGCGTCCCTTCTCAGTTCCACCTCCTTCTGTTCCTCAAAGCATCCACACAAACAATTTACATCCTCCCCGTATTTCCCATGAACCACCACTGCAATAATCTCTGTTCTTCCTCACGTATTCTATTTTTTTTCCTGGGTAAAAAGCTAAGCAAAAGGGAACATGGTGCCAGAAGTCATTCACAGGTAAATGTGATTAATGCTTATTCTTGCTGCATAGCGAGCAAGACACTGAGAACTGGAAGAAAGAGATATACTAGTCTGATCACAGACCCACAACACTCCTTGACTGAGGAGCGGAAAGTCCAGCTTTTCTTACTGAAGTCTGAGGCAAACAGGTTATTTGAGAAGACTGCTTTGAGAGTAATGGGCTCATCCCTAACTCACATCCCTGAAGGTTAACCAAACTGTGTTGCATACTGCGGCATTTATGGTGTTTGGTGGTGATCGCTGGTGAATCAGTTTCAGAGATTATCCATCATACCCCCACAGAAAGCTACTTTGCACATTGATGATCTAGGAGACAAAGGACAACAATGTCCAAGACTAAAAGTCTCCAGGTTCAAAAACAGGATGCCAGACTAAAAAGGCTGATGCACAGAAAAAGTGACTAAATTAATGCATTGATCTATAGTGGACAATGGAAATAAAGACCTGGACAACACTATTGACCAAGACCAAACATCAGACAGTAAGAGAAAAATATTATTGTTTATTCTTGCATTAAACTAACATATTTAGTTCTTATTTAGCATACATCAGAGCTGGCCAAACTGACTATCTGTCACACAACAAAATCTTCATAGATATCATTTGCCAAATATATTCCACATACCACAGAGACAGTAAGAGAACTCTTAGAAAGCCTCTCATTGGGGTCTGAACACGTGAAGGGACACTGGACATCCCACGGACATCGGCCACATTAATTTCCATCTGGCTCTACTCTTTAAGAATCATCACTGTCCTTATCATCACTGTTGTCCCATCCTGCCCTTGAGCAGCATCTCCTCAGAACAACCACTGTACTGCTCACAAAGTACCACCTAGCCATCCATGGTGTACATCCAAAGACTCTGAACCAGGTTCACAAACAGCTGAATCACAGATAAAAAGACCAGCTTCATTAAAGTTCTACACCATAATTCTGCAGCTTAGAAGACATTATTTAGCCCTTTAAGAACTAATGGGACCAATGTAAGCTAACCATGATTGTTAAGGAAAATAACTTACAAATTGTTTCCAATTAGAAATGTAACTGCAACTGCTCCCAAGAGGATGCATTTTTCCTACAAATAGTTTGGAGAAATTCACACATATTAATAAAATGTTTTATACCTCTGAACCCAGTTGACACAAATTATTTAGACTTCTAGAATACCTTTAAAAAAACAAAAACAAGCCCCCCAAAAACCAAACTATACAAACCAAAAACCCCAATCATACTTTTTCACTGTGTAGGAAAAATTAATTCATATGCAGGGCTTTCAAGCCTACAAACATGTATTACGCAGTTGCCATTGAATTGAATTGCTCCTTATTTCTGTAGATTGAGAAACTGGCAGTTAAAAAATATGCATTTAGGAGCAGCACAAAATGATTATAAGGCAGTAAAACAAAGAAATACTAAAGCTGAGATATAATCAATATTGGTTAAGCAAGTTTGGAAACTGAAGAATTGAGAGGCATCTAACAAACTTCTATGAAGGAATGCAGTAGATGAACCTTCGACAACTGCAGGTCAGCAAGGGAAAGATGTGTAACTTCCACTGCGAAAAAGTGCTTTAATAACATATCTTCAATGGCACTTACTGTATAAAGATTATCAGGATTCCTTTGTACTTCAGAAAACAAACAAAATGTACCACACACTGATTTCTTTCTTGTAAATGTTTAATTCCTGTAGAAAGTCTGGAAATTTTAAAGCAGGCTTTTAAAATATAATTATGAGTCAATTGTCCCTATATTTATAAAGGAAAGACAGGTAGGTATGATTTTAAGTACTCCCAAGAGTGATCAGGCTAAGAGAAATTCCTGGAAAAATACTGGTACTTTCCAAACACTTGTCAATTCTGAAAGGCATTTTCATAGTTGAGAAAAAACAGAAGAATTTAAAAGCTGAATGGAAAATATGTAAGAACACGAAATGGCTGCAAACTTTCTACCACTCCAAAACACAATCCAAATGCTTTCCAACGTCCTGCAAACAGTTTATATCTGCTGTATCAAGCCCTTTACCCAGCACAACCTGTGCCTAACTATGGAGTGATGACCATGCCCTGACTAAAAGATGGCAACAAACAAAAGCAAATTCCCTTCCTTCAAAAAAACTCTTTTAACTAAAAGAAATTCATAAATGCTGCTTTTAATGCTTAGTGTTCTAAATCACTGATTCAAACCACATGAACAATCGAAGATCTGCAGTCCTCACTAAACACCAGCTTTTTGCCTGCTTCAGTGATTTGATCAGAATACAGAGACACCGATGCTCAATAACTATTTGATCAGCTTGAAAATAAGGTTGTTAATGGATTCCAATTATTACACAATGTGATGCTGTCACATCATTAAATGAAAATCTGTAGACAGTAACTTTAGATGCTCAAAAAGGTGGGGAAGAGAGGTTCCTTGGCTGAGCTCAAATCCTTTAGTGTCCACAGCTAAGTCAAAAGGATGACAGAACCAACGCCAGGTAACAATTGTAAATAACTCATTACTTGACAGTGAAGTAAGTCAGCACACTTTAATTCCATGTAGTCAAACAAGTTTGTGCCAACTCTTTCATTCCTCCACTTTTCAAAACAAAATAAAGACAGACACAATTACATCAGTGTATTCCAGAAAGTCTTCCTTTAGAGGGTTAAAGAACTAAGTAGGAATGGCACTTTTTAATACATTAGGACTGATTAGTTATATGTAGCTGTTTCTATTGTGAAAATGTTATTATACCACAATTTGCCTTTTATGAAAATGTGACTTGAAGCTATATGAAGCAGTAAGAAAATTATTATAATCAAAATTACTTCTGAAATATTAAGCTTAACTGTCATAGCTGACTAAGAAGCAAAACATACTACTAATATGCACCCATTTAAATAGTGTTAGATTATGTTTTATACTAAGGATTGTAACACCTGAATGCAAATCAGGTTGAGAAGGTTAGCCTGTATACAGAAATTAATATGTTAATAGAAAACAGCTTTTTCCATAAGTGCCTCTGAACTTCAAGCTAATGGAATGTTTATATTGGACTTCTTTGGCAATTACTGGGCTAAAAATCTCCTCTTGCACTTTAATTTAGCTTTGTACCTTCAGCTTCATTAAACATCTTGTTTCACAGCTATACTAATAGCTTTTCTCAATATTCCATTAAGCAAGGAGAAAAATATGAGGGTATTTTATTCATAACTAACATAATTTACATATTAATCCTATTAATATTTGATAAATGAAGTTCAGACAACAGTCAAAACCCCACGTTTAGAGCAATCAGAATACAGCAGCCACAAAATTACTCATTGGTCTTTCCTCTTCCCTCTCCAGCACATTACTGCAGGCAGCAGAAAGCTACTCTTGGTCACGTCTGTTTGTATTTGTCCTTTCACTCAGCATCATAATCTGCGACTAGAAACACATTACTTTTGTCTGAAGCAAAACAAACATGCTGGCTAATGTGTATATTATCCCAAATGGACTAACTGGTGTATGCCTTCGATTCTAAACTCTACTTTCAGCAAATTAGAGTAACTGCTGAAAAGCTACATACTCCTACCTTTGTGACAAATAAATCTCATGACAACAGAGCTACAGCACCCATGGTCAAAGGAATGGGTGATGGTCCATGATTGCTACTTAAGACATTAGATTTATATTTGTATTGATTATTTTGTGATTTTCATATTTTTCACTATCTACTATTTATAATCTCATCAAGTATGTGCTGTGTAACTCTTCTGAAAAATTAACACAATAATAGAAACAATCAAGACACTTTGTCTTCTGTTGCTGCATTTCACCCTCTTTGTTTCACTTTGTATCACTAACTCGAACTAAGGTTGCCTCAATGTGTACCAGCAGTGTAAACTGTCACCAGGAACTATTGTATTACCTTCTTCAGATGAAATTTTCTTTCCAATTAAGCTTCACAGCTCATTAAAGCCTTAAGTAGAAATTAATATAATGGAAAAGCTCATGTTTATAAAATTTTTTCTCAGCCATACACTGTTAATTTCCACCTGTCTAGAAACACAGATAAACAAACCCAGAGGTAAGAACTATATAGATTAAAACTGTCCAGAAAGACGGATGAGAGTTAGGCTAAATTAGAGTTTCACTCTGATCTCCAAAAGACCCTATAAAATATGGACTGAAATCAATCTTCCTTTGTTTCCATCCAGCTTTCTGTCCAAAACAATCAGTCACTCCCTCTCGTGTGATCAGGAAACCCTTCTCTTCTTGAAGATTGCAACACACTTCTTGTTAAAAGCTGCAGGAGTCAGCTTAGTCCAAGAGTTATGTTTACCAATGAAGACTGTTGTGAAATCCAGTCTAACTTAGGCACAAAAATGACATGGGTGTTCTTGGTGCTTTATAAAGCATCTCTCCAAAAAGCACTTGTTTCCCATGTGGAAAACAGAGACAGATCTGAGGCTTTGCACGTATTTACATGGCTAATTTGGGAGGAGAGAACTCCCTATCACTTGCTCCACTTCACTGAATATATGTAGTACTTGGGTACTTCCAAAACAAGTTCCCTTACAAGTTTATACAGTACATCTTTTCAGCGTCAGGCACTCTTCTTGAAGTTATTGCATTACTATATACCTGCAAAATTCAAACATTCCTTAATTAAGAACCAATTTCTCTCCACTTTTTGTCCTTTCATTTTTACTACCTCTGTCCGAACTCAAGCTTAAGGGTAGTCATCACTTGAATTTACACCAGAGAAAGAAGGAAGTCAGCCTCAGAGGACTTATTTCTTTGGGGGTAGTTAGTTTGTGATCAAAGGCTCCTAGAAACCCCACAAAAGTTGGGTTGGATCAGCAGGAAGCATCCAGTGTTTTAAGTCTGACAACAGAAGCATCCCTGGTATAACAAAAGAATCTCCATGAACTGAGCAGCAGTGCTCTTGGCTGACTCACTACAATAACCCAATTTGGAACTTGGGTAATTTATCAGTATTAGAGACCATATTTGCAGAAGCTGCAACCTGAAAATTAAGGCTTCATGATAGCATTGGTTTTGTTGACATTTTTGTAAGCCATGATAATAATCAGTATACCAGGAGTAACATTTCAGCAAATCACCTCAGAGCCCAGGAAGATTAACTACCAACCCTAAAGAAAAAGTTGCAAAAAGATATTCCAAAATGCTTCTTGATAAATGTCAATCTTGAAAAAAAGAATGAAGCCTTACATCAAAAAACAATCAGTAGGCCGGAGCTTTAAGCTAATCCGAACATACGAAGAAATGTACAAGTATTAGCTAAGAAATTGCAGCATGCTGGCCTCAGACATATCTAATTTCTCTTTCTAATTCCAGAGCTAAATAGCCCCTAGAGCTGAACAGATATGCATGAAAGATGATGCACAGAATTGCCAGCAGGGTTTTTTTTCTACATGTTGCCAAACGTATGTTACACAAAATTGTTATTAAGGGCTAGCTTATTACATTTTACAGGGCTACAAATCTGCTTGAATTAAATATTCATGGGTCTTGCTTGGAATACTGAATCCTGTGGCATTTTGTAAGAAACAACAGAAATTAGCCTTTTCAACTACATATTCTAATATATAAATTATAAAATGATGAGTTTTAATCATATTAAATTCATTATTAGATGTGGACATTAAAATAGTAAATCACATATTTTTCATCCTTAGTTTCACAAGAAAACATTCATACCACAGAGAGTAAGTCCAACCCCTAGAATTCATCATGTGCTTTGCAGTGCTTTTACTTTGCAAGCCGATGTGCTTGGAGATTAAAAGCAAAGTGGGAAAAAAATGTATATTGAAAAAAAGCAGCATGCATTTTCTCTTTCAAGTCTGCTACAAGACTAATACAACTTAAAACTGCATTTTAAGGAGAGTAATTTGGATAATGAGCAGGGAAAAATCATCCTGTAAGAAGAAAAAACATAGCATTCCAAAGGAGAAAATGAAAGGATCCTGTCCACACTTTGTGAGAAATTAATCCTTATAGTTCTGACTTAGGAACAAGCAAGTCAGTGACTCTGGGTAAGAAAAGACTAAGTTGAATAGGGTAGCTATTTGCTGAGCACTGTAAGTAAAGGGAAAAGAAATGTAGGTTATATTTTAAAAACATTACTCAAAAAACTCCCATTATTCTGAAACTAGTTGTTATCCATCTTAGAAAGGACATTCTCCCACTAAAATCAGTGGTTCTGATACTGGCTGATAATATCGCCTTGTAGCAAATTTGAAAACACAACCAAACAATAGCTTCTGCCTCATCAGATTTTTTGTATCCCTTCTACAGAGCATGACCACACATGCAACACGAGATGTCTGGTTTGGATACTGGGATTGAGCAACTGTGGTGAAGAACCTCTTCCAACTTCTCTGCTGCTGGCAGGGAGCTTTCATTCTGTTACTGGCAGAAGGGTTACAGACAGACTTTTTTTCTCCTTTCCCTTCTCTTAAATGTTCCTTCTTTAATTATATCAAATGTTAAAATGTTAATGTAGCTGTGCTTTGAGCAGGAAAGCAGCTTAAAGGCCAAAGAATTAAGGGAGGGGGTAAGAGACAATTACCATTTGCAAAAACAAATGTCATCAGCTTTAGCTGCTATTTAACAGTTTAACATTTTAACATGGGGGAACAGAAAGAGTGGTTAAGCACAGCTTTTCCATAAACTAAAAAATGCATTTAAAAAACAGAATTATACTTCTTAAGAAAGAGAACTGTAACTCATGGGGCTATTTCAACAACATCCATCAAGTGAATTGAAATGCTTGATGTGAAGTCACTGGAAAATTCTGGAAGAAAAAAGCAGACAAACCTGAGCCAATTTAGAAGAAGCATTTTTCAAATCTGATATCCCTCTGAAGAGTTTTACAGCTTATTTAGTGTCCCATGCATCCTTTTTGCTAACGTTACAAAAAGACAACAGTCCCATTCTTTAACCTCTAGAACATAAAGCTTTTTATCTCTGTCAAAACTGAGAACGACATTAGTTAAAATATAACATCATTCAAGCAAGAATCTGTGATGATGTTCAGAAGATAGTTTACAAATCTCTTCCCACCGCCAAGATAAGGCGAGTTTATCATTTCAATGCAAGTGTTAATAAAATGCAGAGATAATAGCAGGCATGCTAGTATGAACTCTGAGCTAATAAACTAGATTACTGTCAACCTCCATCCTACTTGTGAAACAACTTCAATAGAATCATTCAAAAATTTTCTTACAGCAGAGAGGGGAGGTACAAACATGGCAGCAAAGTGAACAAGTCCACCAGTCATCAATCCAGTAGGTACTCCAAACAGAATCAGAGACCCATGTGGAGCTACACCTCTCTTGACACCAAGAAGAGTAAGTACCACGCTCATTTTATGAGCCATCTTTTAAAAACCTTTTCTGTTGTATCCTCAACAGAAGGAGAATGTGACTTTTATAAACTAAAATCATTCAATAAGCTATGTGTTGAAATTAAATAATTCTAAAGTAGGGGCAAAGAACATGAATCTTAGAGATGGGGAGTCAGTGGTACTGGTTTTGGCAGAAAGATCTAGAAATTCAATTCCAGTGGAAATCAAAGGCATCTTGGCTAAAATAAAGCTGTAACAATTATTGTAGTGCACACTGAGGGAAGATATTAGGTGAAGCACCATTCCTTATTTACCAAAATACTGAAATAGGTGGATCAAAGTTTTAGTTGCATTAAAGAGACAATACTTAGGTTATTACGTTTCTGAGAATATTTTCCCTTTGGTTGCACAAGTGAATCTGTGCTTTCAAAACTTGTGAAAGTGGGGAAAGCTCTGAAAGCTCTCAGTTTCAAAAGGGGTATCCGCTCAGGTCCTGACGACTGTTGCGGACAGACATATTACAACAAGGTACCGCAAAGGATCAAAAGTTTTAGACTCCCACTCACAACTGGGGGTAAAAAAGAAAGACCATTAAAAAACAAAACCACTCTAAGACACCAGAACCTAATTAGAGTGGAAGAGTGGTGTACAAAGGAAACAACAGTCAGCTGTTCATTAGGAACAGAAGGAAAGCAATTTTGTCTTAGGGGTGGCATAAAAACACTGAATGGTGTTTAACTCACTGCATCCCTCCTCCCCAGCACCCTTTGCACAGGAGAGAATAGTCACGCAGTGGTGTTCAACAGCCTTGTTCCCTACCTCCTTCTATTCCAGCACCTGGGGATCATACCCACCTGTATTTAAGTAAGTGCAATCTTGCAGAAGAGAACTCTGACCACATGCGACCACAGTCAGAAATGCAGGAGTGCAGTCAAAAGCTGCCTGCAGGAGGCCATGACATTGCCCTAACAGTTAATAAAGAAACACTCCTTTATCAATAGCTACTGAGATTTTCATGTCTCAAAAACACTTCTTTCATCCTAAGGAAAAATAGTTTTTGTAAATTACCCCTAGGCCAATGACTGATTTTTAAACAGTGAGCTGCATCGTGACTTGATTTAAAATTTTACTGCTATTCAAAATTCCACTCCAGTACAAGGCAGTTCTCACAGTATAAAGCCATTAGCTACGCAGTTAAACATAATCTTTTTCTAAAACTAGTTGAATTCTACTTTACTTCTTTAATAGCTGTAGGCTTTTTTCAGCACCTAAAATGTATACAAACAGAGCAGTATACACCCAATTAAAATCAAGCTGGAATATCAATTCTAGGAAAAAATATTATTTAAAAAAACATTGCCTTCTGCATGATAAAAATTTTAATAACCTTTTTCCCCTCCACTTTTTTCCCCAGCTACTCACCATTAATATGCCTAAGACAACATCAATTCATATGTGTTTGCAGTGAGACACTGCAGTTTTAGAAGTAATGTGATAACACCCACCAAATTTGATAGAGGACAGAACTCTACTTCTTTTGAAGGCCCAGCAAAATATGCAAACAAATGTCATGGAAACAGAAACTCTCTCCATAGTAACATCATCCCTGGTACTGTAGCTAACCACTTCAATTTCTAACATGCTCCAAGGAAGGTATTAGCTTAAATCCAGTTTTCCTTTAGTATTTGTTCCATAACATTCCATATATCTAGCAGCTGTAAAAGATTTATTAAAGACATTAATAGTTTACAAGCATACAGTATCAAAGCCCAAGTCAAACATAAGTGTAAGGGCAAACTAATTAACTGTGATAAAGCAAGTCTGAGTAATACTGTCTTTTGCAAAAAAAGCTGAGAGACTGATGGCATCATAAAAAATAATTATATTAGAGCTGGTTTCCATTATACTCTCTGAATTCATGTGATAATTGTCAAATGTGCAATAGCACCTCACATAAAACACATTGGAGCTACAGAATAAAAAGACACAATTCATAATTACACCCAAGCAACACTTGTTACCTGCCATTATACAGAATTTTACATTTTTTTATCCATCAACCCAGCAACCAAAATTCTCAAAACCAGATGAACAAAGACTCTTACTAGCATTGTAGCTGCTCTCCATGGAGATGGACCAACATAGTCCATAGCAATCAGAGCCATGGGAATTATTTTCAATTAACAATTTATTTGACAAATTAGGTACTGTTTGTGAACTATCTGTATGCAGCCCATGATGGACAAAAAAAAAAAAATCCTGATTAATTCTACAACAATGCTTGCTAGACTAATTTCTGATCTGATGACCAATGCCAGGTCTCATTTCCCTGACTGTTACTAGATACAGGGCACATGGTACTACTACCTGTCCCATCCAGAAACTGAAAAGAGTCAGCACTGCAAATGTGTACAAAAATACATTAACCGTGACATTTTTGCAAGTAAAATATGAAGTCTTGCATAAACAGCTACAGCAAGAATAGAAAATACAGCTTATCCTGCAGAAGTATTTTAAAAAGTGAACAAACAATCACAAAAATAATTTACTTGGCTGTTCTGGTTCATATGCAAATTATAAAAAGTTGCACTCATGTTCTTTACTGGTTCAAATATTTTAATGAAATGTTAAGTTTAAACCAAATCCTGTAACAATGAAGAAAGCATCATGACTGTATTACTTAACCCATCTGAAAATAAAACCAACCAACCAAACAAACTTTTACCAATATCCTTTCTCTGAAAAATTATAAAGAAAATCTTCAGGTCTTTTTTTATACCTAGTCAATGGAAGGGAGAGGTATATTTTCTATAATCTTCATGTATGGAAATAGTCTATATTTTAGAGAGTAGTGTCAATTCTACTCAAAAAATCAAACACTAAAAGCATGTTAGTGCTCTGAAAAAAAAAGCATTGAAGGTTTCAGAAATACAATATACCTGATATAGTACATTATATACATGTATATTTGTCTAAAAGAAAAATCTGTATTCCTTAAAACTGATACTTTTTAAAAATTTTATGTAAATAACAAACAAAGCAATAGCACTTTCTTTGTCTACTGGCCTTTGAGCCAGCTGGGGGAGGAAGGAGGGAACAACCCCCAAAAGCCAAATCTCATTTTGCTTTGCTTGAGTTGATGTTAAGATAGCTGCAAAGAAGTATTCTGGCTAAAAACTGGCAAATACTGACCTCTGCCATTCTCTTCTCCAACTAAACTTATATTTTTCCTCACCATCATATAAATCAGCCATCTTGCCAAACAGATTTAGATAGAAAAGTGGAACTTTATGTTTCATACATGAAGGCAAAAGGAACAACTTCAAAATTCTTTTGTTAACGACATAACAAACTCTTTTTCCCACTTTTCCTGAGTTCATCCTATGAGCAGTGGATCCTGTGATTGACTTATATTTGTTACAGAGTTGAGAGTTTCCAAAACTATTTAGAATTAACTCATACTCTTCTATGGTTCCTTTTCCTCATTACCAGCAGAACAAGCCATATTTTCCCTTAACAATGGCAACATCAATTCACTGTCTGACAAGTCCCAAAGACGCACATTTTAATTGCTCTCATAAGTTAAAAGTTCTCTCTAGAGAATCTTGTTTTGCATGAGACACGTTTCATTTCAGTGCTTGAATGAATATACAGATACAGGATTTCTTGGGATTTCTAGTGATCGCTGCTTGGAAACAAGCGACCTACTGTCAGTTCATATTTGTCAAAACTTTCAGATAAGATGTAATAAGTGTATTAACTGCTTTTTTAATAAACAATTCAAAGTGTATGGAACATCTGCAACTTGGAAGTTTGGGATATTTCCAGCTACGACTTCTAATAATTTTCTCTTTTCGGAATGAAACAGCAGACATGTCACAGTCATACATTCCTCTATTTCACTGAAAAGCTTCTAGAGTAAAATGGAGAAAATGTGAATTTCATTTCAGAAACAAAGAGAGCAGCTTTAAAAGAAAATAAGCTTTTACCTTAGTAATATCTGCACTAGTTACATAAGAAATTTTCATCAGGTTTCTGACCTCTGACTTCTACAGTTATGGTATGAAGACCAGCCCTGCCCTTCTAACTGTACTTAGAAGAGTAATCTGTAGGATACAATCACATCTAAATTATTCAGCACATATGTCAGTGGAAAACAATGAAATTTTCTTAAAAGCAATTTATAGCTTTCATATCAAGCTCAAGACTTGCATTGTTTACCGGTTGGTTCACTATTTTGGAACTTTAAAGGCTAGGAAAGCTGATGAATGGAACCGGAACCACAATCACAACTGAAACTAAAGTTACTGTCAGTCAGAATGAGATTGAATTATCACAACTGTGTTCTGCTGCACCTCTTCAGTACAGAACACTCTTCTGAGAGTGCACCCCTGAGCTTTGCAGAGCTACTGTTTTGCACAGGACCATGCATATGAAATGCTATCACCAAAGACAGTTACCTTCAAAGATTTATCTAATAATACAGGCTACCACCTAACAGAAATGTTTTGACAACTAAAAAATTCAGTAAACCCTTTGTTCTATTTATCATTAATTTTCAAATTCACCCATTTTAAGAACAGTGACCCAGTAAACATTTCAAATTATGAATAACAGAGCAAGGTAGATTAAACTATTCTGCTTTTTAAAGAAAGTGTCTTTACCTGTTTTAACCATACAGATGCCAAAATACAAGTGCTAATACTTCTCTGAAAGCCATGTGCTTTCTCACCTCAGGTACATGTGCCATTTTCCTGAAATGCTGCTTACACTAAGAGATCAGGATGAAGATGTAGCAAGTATTCTGCCTTATTCAGATACCACTACTTTTGTTTTACAACTATACTCCTGACTAATAAAAAATACGAACATCATATGAAAGATTTTCATGGAAACTTAAGAGATCTGTTGGCTGTCTTGTTCTGGCATGTACAGAAGACAGTTCAGGGAGAAAACAACCACAACATAGTCCTTTCAGACATTTTGCTAAATCTTTTCAGTCTGATAGAAAGAGTATAGAGAAATCATGAGGCACTCTTGTTTATGGATATCTATTCCGAGATGTGAAGAAAAGAGTGTGGACAAAATACTTTCCACTACGCTGTCTAGTTTCCAAGTCACTCCTGATCAAACAACTTCTCAATCCTAGAAAGACTACTGCAAAATTCAGGGTGAGTCAAACACTTCCATAAAGACAAGTGATCACTTCATTAGCCTATGTTAAGCATCAAGAGCTGAATCAACTGCTCAGATGAATCAGTAGAGTTCTCACTGATTCAAAGCAAAACCTCTCCTAGATTTCCCTATGCAGCCATAAAAGAGATTTGTTTTTCAAAACTGATGCACAACTCATATAAATTGACAGTCTGTGGAACAGACACTTATTCTTTTAAAAGCAGGTATGTTTTGCAGAAGCTGAATGATTGCATTGGTATTCTCACACGAAATCACATTTGCAGTATATATTCCTAACATTAATCTATTTATTTCAGTCAGAAAGTATGTGCAATCTGACATAGTTAGAAGCACAATAGCAAGTGCACTCATCAAGCTCCCTGACATCCAGCTTTGAGACAAAGAAGCTATGCAAAAATTGTATCCGAAAGCCTTTATGAACAATAATTCTATGTCTTTAACTTCCCAACATTTAGAACAAGAGCACCCAGAAAAAAAAGCCTTTTTTATTTCTCTTAAACAACACATGCACAGATACCACCATATTAATGTCAAGTGACAATCCTGAGGATGACTAGCACACATAACGTAAGAAAGATCTTTCCTAATGCCACTAGCAGGCAGAATGATTAAACTGTGCAATAGAAGTTCAAGAACCTATTTAAATAGGGCCCATAAATGCAGTTCATTACCTGAGAAATCAGAGAATGTCAGGCAGTATTGGTATGTTATAGGATAACGTACCAATTAGAACTAAGTCTCTCCTTAAGTAATCAGACTCAAGGCACTGATGCCTATTCAGGCAGACATAAAAGGGAAGTCAAGTTAAACAATTTTGGCAAATAGCAAATAACTTTGCATCTCAATCTAAATTTACTAGAACACCAACAGCAGAAAGATAAACAAGAAAAAACTTTTGCTGCACCCCAACCTTACTATATTCAGAGCTAAAAATGACTCACAAAGGCAGGCGGGGCTTTTTTTTTTTGACCACTTTTTTCAGCCATGGAGGCTGGGAGTTTGCACCTGCAAGAAATGTTCAAATTTCCTGGGGTATGAATTATCTCAGACTCGTGGAAAGTAAATGGAAATCATAAAGATCTACTATGTTTAAAAATCATGGTACTGCTATCTGGGAGTCTTAACAATTTGATTAAATGAGCTGTAATTAAATTAATTAGACCTTGCTTACTGGTGTTTAAGTTAGCATCTCTGCTGTTATTTTTGCTTAATTTTCTGTTTTTCTGATTTGAAAAAAAAAATAGCAGTAAACAAATCACCTCAAGACAGCACAGTCAAACGAATCTTTATAGAAATTTTACTTGCACAGTCACAGAAAAACTCTCAAAGAAATACTCTGTATTACTAATAAATTTGCATATGCTCATAAAGCAGATGATAAAATGGTATATTTGAGATAGGACTAGTTATTTAAGAGATGAATTGTAAGGAACATTGCCATGGAAATTGAATATAACAACTATTCATAGGCAGAAAAGAGTTGCAAAGCTCAGTGGCATTTCAGGAGATTGACAGCAAGTTCTCTGTTAAAGGAAAACCTATAACTGCATAAAAAGAGCACACTGACATGACAACAGCATCCCCTGACTAGTAACAGATTCAGAAGAAATCACATTTAGCAAAGAGATATTCTAAAGATACATGAAAGGTTTTAGTAGTGTGGATCAACACACAGAGTGACGAAATTTTTTCTCTCCAGATTCTCCTTCCTTCTGCTGCAAACTCTAGAGCAAAAATAAATCTTAGCATCTATGTTAACAGCTCAAGGAGATGGTTGGTACTCCCTGGTACACCGTGATAAGACACGTGGGAACAGTTCAAAGCTGTACTGAGAGGGTGGTGAGACCCTTCAAAAGGCTTCCCAGAGAGGTGGTCAATGCCCCAAAGCTGTGAGTGTTTCAGAGGTTTTTGTACGGTGCCCTAAACGACATGCTGTAACTATTGGTCAGCCCTGAAGTGCTCAGACATTTGGACTAGATGATCACTGTAGGTCCCTTCCAAATGAAACACACTATTGCATTCTATTTTATTCCATTGCCTCCAAGTCTTATATAAATCACTGCAAAATTAGAAACTTAAATCCAGAAACTTATATACTTGTTAGAAGCAAAAATCTATGATATTATGTGATTCTTCCTAAGCCTTTATATATCAGCTTTAGTGTTGAGACTATATCTGAGTCTATCTAAAGCCGTTATTTGCTATTGCAATAGAAATACGTAACAATAATTGATGTTCCATCAGTGGTAAACAGGATGTCTGAGTTTCAGAAATAAGACAGCAACTGACTTGGCCTGTGTTTAAAAATTCACAGACCATTTAATAAAACATATACCACGGAAGAAATGGCTTATCAATTATATAGAATTATTTAGGACAAACTGGCACTGCTTAATGAAACATATAATAGAGATACTTTATCTGGTGGCATATTTTGGAGATATTTCATTCAGTGTTAACTTCAGTGACTTTGAGTGAACTTTGACAATGACAGAAAATAACACAGCCTATTATAAAATGGGAAGAATAGCACAAATAATTAACAGGCAACCAAGCATTTCAGATCACCACTAAGTCTGCCAAAGGAAGGGAAGGAAAATATATTAACAACTCATGCAATGTTAGTCAGTTACAAAAAAAATACTCATTATTCTTTCATTTTAAAGACTAAGCTTTGTATTAGTATTCAGTATGGAGAGTTATGCATTAAATAATTCAGCCATTCTTTAAAATAACATTTATCCTAGAAGAACAGAGCAGCTGTCCTTCCTTCTTCCCTGTAAAAATCCCAAATCCACACAACCGGACTTTATTCCTCATCCAAAATAAAAGCACGGAGAAGTACCAAACAAATCAGCCTGAGCCAACGCAAAAGCATTGCAGAGCTCAGGAGGCAGAAACAGAACAGAATATAATAAATTGTGATGCAAGCTTTTCATAGACCCAAAACTGTCCTTAGGCCTTCCTAACTGATTGCCAGGAAGCCTTCTTTTAGTTGGCTAGAGTTAGAAAATAATTCCTACAAGCTTTTACCAAGAAAGAGAAAAGTAATACTTTAAGCCAGAAAGAAAGCTGGTTATTAAGAGATTACTAGCATAAAAATCAGACAGTCTGAGATATCTAGCAAAGGTATGATTTACAAGGCCGACAACAAAATTAATTTCACTGATGGCTGAGCACAGGTCAGAGAGACAATTCTGCCAACGGAAGAGGCAATTTCTGAGATTTTCATTAAAAACACATAGGCTGGCAAATTGCAAGTATTCTAAAACAAGTGTAAGAAGCTTGCTGTTTTGAAGTAACCTTTCAAAAAAAAAAGAGTGCAGGTTTTCAAACTTTACACGAGCACTCAGAATCTGTAAATAAGGCATTTGTTTTTTACCTTCAAACTAATGCACTCATTGTCTGGGGCATGATCCCAGAGTGAGATACCTGTCCGTGAAGTTTCCTGCAGGTCTGTTTCACTCCTAAGTAGCACTTAGATTTGGTCCCTGCTCTGCCCACCTGGCACAGGTACAGGGATCAGAAAGCTGGTCAGGTGGAATGGAGCTGACTTAGGCATATGGGAGTTATACTGGTAGCATTTTAAACAGAAAACGATGCAGAGAAAAGAAGTGTTAGGGAGAAGCAACATGAAAGGGAAATAAAAACGAATATGGGAAATAGGCTGCTGGATAAAGAGAATGCATGAAAAGCCAAAGAGGAAAGGAAAAGAGTACAAAGGGAAGAAGAGAATCAATGGTAAGGAAATATCTGGAGTCGTTAGAGTATGGTAGGAGATGTACAAGAAGCACACATCACATCAAACTACCTACAAAGCTTTCTTAAATCATAAACGAGGCAAAACCCTCCATCACTTCCACTAAAAATGCTCTTCTCACGATCTGCAAAAGCTTTCAGACTGAAAAGGGAGGAAGGGGGAAGAAGAAGGGATGCCTCAGTCATTGCCTTGCAACTGTCATTGTGAAATTAAAGCACTTGTATACCCCAGGAAATAACCAATACAAGGAACTTGAAGAACCAGTTAATTTGTTAGGAATAATACTGCTCAGTTAGCATGAACTTGCAAAACAAACTAACCTGTACAGGCAGAAAACAATCTCCTTACTTCTTAATGTTGTTTCTACCATCACCAGTCACAGTGCAAAACAATATCTGCTTCAGTACAGAAGCAGATAATATGAGCTTAGATAGAAAGACTAACAGAAGAAAATAAACCCTCTAATATCTAACTGAAACCCTAGATTCCATAGTAAAACTTCACAAATCCCTTTTCATTAAAGCATGCCAATTTTTCAAAACTGAACTAATACTGAGGCATTTGACACCAAATCTCTTCAAACCAAAGAGAAAAGTGAAAAAATGCAGAGCTCTAAGAGGCTGAAATCATAATTCCTATTCACAGATAATTTGGGGTATTTTTATTCTTATTACAAACCAGAATTAAGCCAAACTTCAACAAAATATATTCTCTCCATCCGTGTTGACTCCCAGTACAAGTGCTGTCCATAGTTAGTGGGGAATATATCCATCTACTCAGGTCTAGATACCTTTGCCAAAGAGCACAGACCAAGAGGAAAATCTCTGAGTAAATGAGGGTGGGCAGGAGATGAAACGCAAAAGTCTCTCAAACAGACTCAACTAACTAATAAGCTTGATATTCCTTATATTTAATACCTACATTCTGCACTCTGCTTCAACTATTAAATATATGGAAAGTGTGGTCATTTTTCTCCCAAAAAAATTGTATCTGTACATGGTGACGTTCCACTCATCCTTATCTGCTGCCACTTTATCTTTCTTTGTGCTTTTGCTCCAATCCCTGTCTACTTTTGCGTTCTCCTCAAAACACACATGAGACTTCAGGAGCTCTCAGAAGAAGTTATTAAATTTCCCCAGTCTTCTAAAATGCTGCATCATTTCTGGCTATTTTTTCCTATGAGATCAAATATGTCAATAAAAATGGTTGTTAAAAGTGTTTGTTTCTGGATTTGCCATGGTGTCTTCTCTTCATTTGAGACAAACTGGTTTCTACCCCAATCAACAAAAGGGGGTTGCTGTTTTCTCTGTGAAAAGATGTTATACATCATGCATTTAACCACAACACAAAAATTATTTCAGTTAGTATTCTCAAGGGGTCATTTATGCATTGTTATACTGTTGCCCTTGTATTGTCATCTATTAATTTATTCCCTCTGTACCACATAAAAAAGCAGTATCAGCTACGTCTGTCAGCTTCAGCCTTTTCATATTTATTTTCTAATTAATAGGTCTACAACAGTATCTTTTGCTCTAAATATATTTTTTATACTTTTTAAAATACAAAAGTCATTACACTGAGAAAACTGCACATTGCTTCATCCAGGAAAATCAGTTTAATAACAGACGAAACAAACTTACATTCCATAAACCAAAAAATACTAAAATTTGAACATTAAATAGGACTAAACAAATATATTAAAGATGAAAAACCTTTATAAGCATCTATGAAAGAAAATTAGTTTTCAGTTAGGTTATAAATTTTTTAGTATGTTAAATCAGAAAACACAAGTTCTAGAAATACAAAACATAACATATTGATTTCCTGTAACAACAGCAGAGACATTCTTCATCCAGCTAGAAAAGGTAATTTCAAATTTAGCTGTGGTAACTCTGCATAGCTTAACTTTCAATATTCGGGCAAGTGTATCTGAGAAACCTTTACAATTGCTTTAGATTTTAACAGTATTCTAAAATATCATCAGGACTTCCTATGAAAATAGGAACTTTTTTCACTATAATGGTTTTGCTTTACATTTGAAATAGCTATATAATAAAAAAATTAAAAAGTATGTGGCCTAATCGCTAAGGTTTACAACAGAGGAAGTAGCCCAGGAAAAACTGTTTTAACTGGTAAACTAAATACATGTATTTTCCACAAGTAACTGTAAGGGTAGAAATATCTCAAATTTGAAATAATCAAAACCAATTCCATATTTGATTCGGTTGACCTGTTGGAGGGAACAGATGCCATCCAGAAAGACCTTGACAGACTTGAGAAGTGCGCCAGTGCAAACATCCAAGTTCAACAAGGCCAAGCACGAGGTCCTACACTGGGGTCATGGAAATCCCAAGCAAGATACAGGCTGGTTGAAGAATGGATTGAGACTAGCCCTGAGGAGAAAGACTTGGAGGTGTTTGTGGACAAAAAGCTCAACATGAGCCAGCATGGTGAGCTTGCAATCCAGAAAGCCAAACGCTTCCTGAGCTGCATCACAGGAAGTGTGGTCAGCAGATTGAGGGAGGTTATTCTGTCCTTCTACTCTGCTCTAACAGACCCCACTTGTTGCCAGGTCTGGGGCTCCAAGAAAAGAAAGGCATGGATGTGTAGGAATGAGTCCAGAGGAGGGGAACTAAGACGATCGCAGTGCCAGAGCACCTCTTCTACGAATACAGGCTGAGTTGGAGATGTTCAACCTGAAGAAGGCTCCTGGGAGACCTTATAGCAGTCTTCCAGCAGTCTTCTTCTATAAGAAAGATGGAGAGGGACTTTTGACAGGGGCATGTAGTGATAGGACAAGGGGGAATGGGTTGAAACTGGAAGAGAGTAGCTTTAAATTAGTCACCAGGAAGAAATTTTTTACTATAGGGGTGGTGAGGCACTGGAACAGGTTGCCCAGAGAAGTTGTGGATGCCCATCCCTGGAAGTGTCCAAGGCCAGGCTAAATGAGGCTCTGAACAACGTGGTCTAGCAGAAGGTGTCCCTGTGCCCTCCTGAAAGTGGGTTGGAACTAGGTTACCTTTATGGTACCTTCCAACCCAAACCATCCAATGTTTTACAAGTTAAGAAGACAGTCAAGATGGATGTTACAGTCATGACCTCTGCCAATAAACAATACACACTGCAGTATATCCACTGTATCAGACACAACAGGGCCAGTAATAGAATGGACAAGGCCATGCTACTGACTTGCTTTAAAGTCACCTTTCTGGTCTGAGAACCATTTACCTTTTTTTTATTTTCTGGTTATCTATGGTTCTTCTGCTGACTTCTCCCCAGTCCACTGATACACCTTTATAGTGGCAGATATGGCTTAAGAACTTATCATGGTTTAATTGCACTAAGTAACAAATTTTAATGACATTTTAACTTGTGAACAACCTTGAGAAAGCAAAATAATATGAGAGCTCAAATCAGTGGTTGAAAAATTCACAGAACTCACATAGTCATAGAAAATTCTTCCTTATTTAGCAGCACATCATAGTACATACTCTAAAAAAACATGAGCTGATTCCTTGAAACTACCATCACGGATTAATAAGTCACAAACCACAAATGAGATGGCAACCAGTGGAATTTAAGTACTTTGAGGAATTGGGAAAGTCAGAAACAACACTACAAAGTAATCCTGATTGAAACAAAGATTAGGTAGTAGATGGGAGGATGAGTGGAGAGGAACAGTGAGAATTTCATCTGAGAATGAAGGGAGAAAAATCCATTTTTACACTACTTACTCCTGTAGGCTGAAATATCAGTCCATCCACTTCATGGCTAACTTCTCTGGCAAAGTTTCCTTCCAGGAGCTGTAGAATAAAAGGAAAAGAAATCTTTTTTCCATAGAGAAATGTTTCATTTAGAAGACTGCACATCAAAGCAGATTATACGCTACTATTGCAATGGTTTGCTAGTAAACTGCTTATTTATGGTTTAAAGCTAGAACTCTGGAAACGTCAATGTCAGCAAAGTAGCAGATTTTACAAAGAATACTCAAGGCTAAAAGAAGTTCAGTTCGAGGAAAATGCCATTGTCCAAAAAGAAATACTTAGAAACCAAGATGATTCTATTCACTTAAAAATGAAGAAATATCAATGCTAACACAGGACACTAAAGACATTTGTGGGTAAATTAAAAAATCCATTTGTCACTCTAACATGCAAGTAGCACTTACTTTAGACTGAAATTATCTACAGAAAAATATTTCAGGGCATCATTCAACATTCATGTTTGACAGATTCCCTAACTAGGGCATAACCCAGTAACACAGCTACACTACTGCAGAACAATTCTTTGAATTACTTTGGATCTGGAATATTCTGTTTTACACTTTCAAAGACTGTGAATTTCACAGGGAGGTGAATACATTCATCAAGATGCATTTACCAGAGAAAAACAACTAATTAAATAAACTACTGAAACCAGCTAGTCAACAGCTATGAGAATTGAGGACATACTTCCATAATAAATTATGATTTGCCTAAGGAAAAGCAAATAAGCAAGAATTACAACTGACAAGTAACAGCAAAAATTAGGAGAATTACCAAAATACATCTTTATTAATTTCAATTTATGTTTCACTGTAGAAACAAAGATTCTGTCCTGAAATTACAGGTGCTTTTAGTAATATTTGAAAAAACTTTGATGTATAAGTAACCATATGGTGATAAAACACAGCAAATACAGAACTCAGTAAATCACAGTCAGTTTTAAAAGCATCATTTTGGCCTGGTCTGCTAATTTCGTACCATTTCCTCTCTAGAGTCCAACTGAACTCAATGACCTACTGACCGAATTATGACTAAATTATTCAAATGAAATCAGTAAAGAGCAAAAATATGCAAGGAGTTGAGAATTAACATTTGTATCCTACTATGGGCCATACAACTAAAATTAATGCACTTATATGTTTTATGGATCAAAAGGCTAATGACCAAATATTTCAAACAATATTAATTTACCATATTTCACTAAAACCTGCAACTGCTTGCAAAGGACTGATCATTTTGCTACAAAAATAGCTTTTTTCTTATCCAGCCACTAGCATATTTGTGTCTATAGCTCCAACAACAAAGAAAGCTCTCACTATTCAACATTTAGATATGACTTAATTGAAAAAACACACTACAAAAGTACTCTAAAGTGGTAAAATACTTTAAGAATATTTGATTCTGAATAAGAAATCACCCAATGAAACACTATTTTTCAGTAGAGAAAGCCTCTACTTCATACTTGGAAATTGTAGCTCACATTTACCTGTCATTATTTTGAAATCTACATCTGAGGCACAGAGCCTAATGCATCCGCTACCAAGTGTCCCCACAAAATAATAATAATAATAATCTTAAATTCTTCCATAAATTCACTGTTAGTTTTGCTTCATCAGAGCACTGTGTGCATTGGAAAAATACTTAAACAAATGTCAAAAAGTTACAAAAAATGTGGATTATTTTAATTTCTACACAAACTAAGTTTCTGTGGACCACTTGCAAGGTTACTATCCAGTTCCAAGATTCACTGGCCAGTGAGAAATCTGTAACAACAGTATGTTTCAAACTTACAAAAACGGACAAGACTGATTTAATTGAATTCAAGTACCAAAACACCTCTTTCTGAATATTAATTAATAACAACATTTAAAAAATAAAACACAAACTTCAAATTGGCTGAGACTATACTTTTTATAAATTTCTAGCTAGCTTACTAAAAGGCACTAACCAAAGTGGCAAAGAGAAACCAACCACCTCTGTTTCTGCTTACTTGAAGCTATTAAGAGATCTATAATCTGAGGACATGATTACTTTGGTGCTGGAGCTTACACAACCAAATTATGCATTCCTTCCCACAGAAATAATCTTTTAATTTGGAGTGTGTGGAAAAGCATAAAATTATTATTGTGCACTATTTGGCTTCTAATTCTCTCCACTCTGGTCCACATGAAGTTTTAGAAAAGAACATTAAAGCACTATTACAATTTGCTATATGGAGAAGAAAATATAAACTCAAAATAGACCATTTCAGAAATACATTCTGATACTCCTTTTCATTCACTACTTCACCAGAATTATAAAATGCAAGGGAGTCCATCCCATCAAGCTGCCACCCAGTTTCAGATTAGAGCATGTTCTCAGTTTGGAGGTCTGCACTGTTCTTACTAAGACAGCTCCTCCAAAGTGTCAATTAGATATCAAAGATAAACAGATTTTAAACCCAGAGCAAGCCTCAAGAGGTAACAACATTTCTTTGTACAACCAGTTATTCTGCTTTCATTCTCAGTTATGCTGTTTTCATTTTCATTAGGTCAATTACATGTATCTGAATAACACCTTAGAAAGGAATCTTGACTAGAAAGAAAATGCAATTTGGGGAAGGGAAAGACCTCCTTCCCATACAAATTTTCTTGAGAATTAAACTACTGGGAGGTTGTCTGTGAACAGAAGAATACATAGGCATTGAACATTACATAAAGTTTGGAATGAGAGGAAAATGAGCAGAAAAGGAATGTTTGACATACCAGCAGGTATTTTTGACACTAAAAAATAGCCATGTTTTTTTCAGTTTATGAACTTAAAATGCAAATATCATGGTTCATTTTTTTAAAAAAATGTTGTTTCAAGTTCCACATGTTAAAATTTCTAATTAACTTGAACAGAACGGTCTCTTTTAATCGGCGCCATGATAAGTGACACACCTGCTTGACTGGGATGACTGCCAGGGACCAGATAAAGTGCAATGCATCTCAATGACATTTCATAAAAGATGGGTAAATGATGCATGTGAACCAGTTCTTCTGGCATTCAATTCCTTGGAGCCTCATGGCATTTATTTTCACTTGTGACCCCCTTTGTTCACTTCTTGCAGTTTCCTGCTTCTCTGAACATTGCAATAAGCCATATACTCATACTACAGTTTATTATTTAAAACTTTTGAACAAAATTAAAAATTACTGCTACATCTAATAACACTCCTCTGCAGGGATTGAGTGGAGCTGTATGACGAGTAACAGGATTTCTGCTTGCTCTTTAACCACT
Source organism: Xenops minutus (assembly GCA_035221455.1). Classification (NCBI taxonomy): domain Eukaryota; kingdom Metazoa; phylum Chordata; class Aves; order Passeriformes; family Furnariidae; genus Xenops; species Xenops minutus. The sequence goes on along the minus strand of JAWWEE010000105.1, from coordinate 80,023,806 downwards.
GAGATGAGGAGCAGCAGTGTGTCACCAAAGTAGCACTAAAAACCTGCTGAAGCTGATTTTGCTAAAACACTGAACCAGTCAGCAGTTCTTGAGTGGATAATTAAAAATTCACGCTTTGGAGATCTCTCTGTACTTATACCAATAAAGAAATCATGTGGCTTCTCCAACAGGAAGGGGAGAAAATTTAGGTGGATACAGATTCCACATAATGTTGGAAAGGTTTTCATTAATGTTTCTGTATTTCTGAGGAAAGAACATGATTCTGATGAGCTTTCAGATGTTACTTTATTTATAAATAAGTCCAGCAGGTACTACTGTGCCTTTTCCTTACCCTTACAAAGAAAAAAAATCTCATGGAAATGCAACACACTGTGAGAGTTATGTAGATTTCAGAACATAATAATGACTCTTCAAAGTCCTACTGACTTTTTACAAGATAATTTGGCTAAGGTCCTTGCACACACCAATTATTGATTTCCTGTGTCACAATATGCAAATATTGCTATTCAATTTTGTCCATATTTCTGATTCAAATCTGACACTGCTTGTTAGCCTTTAGAAATTCTTTAAGGTAAAAAAAAATTCCCTTTGAATGTTATAATACAAGACAAATACATGTCCATTTCCCAAGCTTTTTCAATTTCAGAACTGCTATATGCTTCATTCATCTTGAAGCCATGCGAGAGTAACTCTGCCTGCACCAGTCCCCGTGCAGTTTCCCAGAGCCACTTTCAAATTATTGACCATCTTGACCTGTTCACTCTATGGAGAAAGATGTGAATGGGAACATACTTCACTCAAAAGTATTAGTTACAAATAAACTACAAATCAAATTTCCAGTTAGCCAGAATGTAAAACACTTTCAGACATTAACCTACTGACACACCTAACTTCACAGAGCCAGCATCTTCACTGGCCTAGGTTTTAGACCACCTTAAAGGACAATCCCTTCCTCTGAGGAGGACAGAACTCACCATCAGCTACAAAGTAATTCTCACACCCTGACAACTATGAGTTTTATAAACGTGGGCTTACTGACGTCTGCAGATACTAGAGATTCTTTAAACTTACACAGTCTTCAGAAAAAAATTCACAAGATCATCTTTTCTAAAAGGCAACAATTATTGCATCTTTTCTTGCGCTTCTCTAAAAGAGATGGACTCTTCAGCTTTTAAAATAGGACATCACTCCTGTTTTATTTTTACATGAATTTGTTTCATCTTGTTTGCCAGTTTCTGTATTTTTTTTATTTTTACACGACAACCACCTCAACAGCCCTGTCTCATATCAGTATACACTCTTCTGTGAGCCCTTAATTATCCAAGTTCAATATAAAAATTATTTACTTTAAAACTGGTTGCTGGTATTTAAGACATCCCAGAAAATGACTTACATAGAAGTGGGAGGTACAAAGGTTTTCAAATATAGTCGTTTAATAACAGTCAATAAAAGACACCTGAATTTAATGCACCTGCTACTGAGAGAAGTATTTTCATCATATTTCTGCTAATTCACAAGACAAAATTTATCTCTATTGGTTCATACAGAAGTCTGTGAAGAAATTATCTAGGAATCACAAATCCAGCTGAAGATATGTATTTCTATTGGGTAGCTCCCCTGGATTTAAGTTTGGAAAAAAAAAAAAACCAAACCACTAAACACAGAAAAACTAATCCCCTTTTGAACAAAACTATTTTTCTTAAAAATCAGAATTGAAATCTGGATCTGCCTTGTTGTAGTAGAAGAAAAATACTTTGAAATTAACCTACAACATAGATCTTCATAAATCCTGTTTTTTAATTGCATTAGAAATCCTACAGAACGATTTCTATGTTAAGATCAGTTAAGGTAAAATAATGTACAAATAGTCTGGCTCAGATTCATCCCAACTATCATGCTTCCCCCCAAAAATATCAAACTGTATCAGGCAATGATGGAGCCATCATCCAAACTACTAACTTTCTAAACTCCAGCTTGCAAACATTACATTTTGAAAAGGAGGCCTTCTGGGAAACAATTAAGCATGCTCTTAGTGGGGTATAATTTTCCATTCAGATGATACAGGGGTTGCTATGTAGTGCTTGAAAGTATTATCAAACGCAGCTTAATGTCAGGTGAGGGAAGCTGGTCCTCTAAGCTATGGCTCTGCTCTCTGCTCCTTCTTTCTCACCAGAATCTTTCCAGTTTCCCCTGTCCTGCAGCATCATGTCTTATTTGGTTTGTTTTGTTTCTAAAAGCAGAAAAGGTGTCAAGAACTGAAGAGCTTCTTTCAGTCTCAGAACAAAAAATAACATGTGAGTAGCTATGTAAGCAGGGGAGAAAGTTTCATATATATTATTTAAAAATAAAACTCAAAATCACAAACTTTCCACAAATAAAATTGGGTAGTTCACATATAAAGACAAATAGAGCCCAAAATAAAGTGTTAAGAGAAGCTTTGTTTTTGGTTCATTGACTGGCATTACTAAAAATACATGGTAAAACTTTCAAAATAGCCTTTAGTGACTCTTCGGAATTAATCTTTTTTGGAATTAAAGGGAGCACACACCTCCTGAAAAATAGAGGGAATAAAAAACTCTACTCAAAAAAACTCCAAACTAAAACAAACAAACAAAAACCCCCACTTCAAACTGATTCCACACAGACTTTTATCTTTTTCATGCTCAGGATACCAATCACCTCACCCAGCAGTGCATTGCAAGTAAAACAGGTGACCTAAACAAACCTAGTGTAAATTAACAGTCTGGGGGCAGTTCCACTGCTTCCTTCCCTCCCTGCTCCAAACCAGATATAGCCCGGATCACCAGTTCAGACTAACTTTCAGACAGCTATGAGGATGAAACCCTCTTCTTCTCATGCGTATTTAAATTCCTCTTCAAGTGATATGCTCAAGTGCCAACTGATTTTTTTGGAAAGTTATGCAATCTCAAATTACAGCATGCTGTGATGGAGAACCACAATCTTCATTAAGCTGTCCAATGAAGTACTTGATAGGTAATTAAAAAATTAGTGCCTATTTCTCAGCAATTCTTTTCATCCTTCAACTTTTCTTCCTTGTTCCTCTAATGAGACACTGACCACAACATCTCTTAGAGGTTTTTTTAGTAAAAGAAACAAGCTTCACATTTCAAACATTTCACAAGGAAGCAGATGTGACTCTTCAAATATTTCAATGTCTCCACAAAGGTCGCAGATACCATTTTTTAATCAAATGAAACCATCCCATCTAAGTTAGACAGACTATTCCAGAAGGGCCAAAGCAGCAAGAAAAAAATGCACTCCCTGTTCTCCTCCACCAGAGTCTCCTTTCAAGGAGATCTCTGGATACATGACCACTTGCCAAAGTATTTCACAAGCCAGTGCTTGTGAAATTGCTCCAATGCTTGTGAAAGTGGCTGCTTCCAAGTAAATGTGAAGGTCCTGAAATCTTGGCCCATGGTCTCAGGAACATGACTTAACACACAGTCTTAAAGGTAAAGATTTTTGCTTCAACATTAACATTTACCTCCCTCACAAAACCATGAGTAATCTGTCTCATTTATACAATTTCATGTTTTCCTCCAAATTACATATCAAAATATTGAAGAGTAGACTTTTAATAATTTAACATGACCCAGTTTCCTTTGCATTAGTCTCATTTCCTAATCCAAATATGGTATGTTACCTTAGTTCAAATAAATGAGGTAAAAATCTTTACAGCAGGGTAAAGTGCAATTCTATAATGCATCCTCAATTATTAATTGTATTTGGCTGTATTTATCTTAAAAGATTTTTCATTTTTGATTGCTGCGAAACCAACAACAAAAGGCAAGAAAAGAAATGCATCATGATAGCAGAGAACAGTCAGAAAACCACAGCTTATATGAAATGTTAAGCCAATATGCTAAAAAAAAAAAAAAAAGATGAAGTTACAAAAATATTTTCTGACCCACACTAAAATATGCATAAAGGAAAAGTAGGATCAAAAACTGTAGAAAATAAATTAAAAACCGAGCTCTCTAAGAAGTAAACACTAAAAGAAGTGTCCCATGCTAATTAGGAGCCAAAACATTTTGAAGAATAACTGCTACATTTTCTATAAACCAGTGAAATTATCTACTTTGTCCTAACTGCATAAGGAACGCAAAGTATAAACTTCTCACTTGCCCATTACTTAAAAAGAAATTTCATTCTCTTGGGCTGTAAAATGAGGGCTGCAAAATTGGATGAAAATTCTTTAGAAAAATTTATGCTCAAATCCTAGCTTTCACACAGCCATCCACTTGAGGTGCTAATTCAAGATAAAAACATAGAAAAGCTGCAAACATTATTTTGTCTGTATGAATACGTATATTCAAAAAGCACTTGATGTTAACCAATAACTCAGTACTACACAAGAAGTAAACTTGAAAGGTTCACCTGTTTAACAAAATCCCCACTATTTTAAACTGTGTAATCTGTGGCAGCAGCTAAATCATACTGTGATGAAAAATATACCAAATGACTGTGTAAAGACACGGCAATTTTTTCAGCTAACAAAATCTAAAAATACTTTTTATAAAATACTATTTTACAAAAAGCCTTTCAGTTTGTTAATTTACTAGAAGTTCTGAAATCAATCCTACTGAAAGACTAAAAATAACTTCTTTGCCAAGTTAATCATACAGAACATTTTGGCTTAAAAGACATTAAAAACACCTAATTACTGCAATGGATTTGTTCCCTGTAAGAATGAAAGCAGATAATGGCAGCAATGTGAGACTGATGTTCACTAATATGATCAAGAGACTAATTATTATCCATGAATCATTTGTAGCATTCAAAACTTGATTAATGTCAGGTCAAGTTTAACATGTGATAGGTTTTATTAGTAATTCTTGGCTATCCCACAGCTTGTCAGTGTACGTGAGTGCCATCTGTTAGGTGCAGGAATAGCCAACAGCCACAACAAAAACACAGTGGCTGCAACTGGTCACTGAAATACATTTTAAGAATTCCACAAGGAAACTGCCCTAATAGTTTTAAACACACTAAACCAGAATCCAGCACAAAAGATCTGAAAAAGATAAGAAATTTGTAGCCCAAAAAAGCGAGCACTCAAGGGGGGTTTCTCTCATTTTAAAAGCTTGACCAAAGGCATGTTAACTGAGTTTAGCTTCACAGATTGGCCAGTTTCTAGTAACAAAAATTCTTTTGCAAGAGGAATATGTGTAGCTTCTCTCTGCACTCCTTCATCAATCTTTAGCAAACATTCCTGTTCTGAATACACTGCTATGCCCTTTAGAGCATCATTCATAGCAGTCAAATGCATATTGCTCATGTAGCAAAACACTGTTAGAAGACACTGAACCTGAAATTCATGTTCCACAAAAAAACATTTACTGACAGTTCTTCATTTGTTCTAATTACAGATAATGGCAAGAAGAAATCCTTTCACAGTAGGCTCACTTTCTAGTATTTCCCAGAACTTTGCAGGTGGCCAGCTTTACCGGGGGTCACTTCTCCCAGGTACAGCCCTTTGCAGCAGGACAGGAATTCACCTGGGCACTTCCACCGAACCTCCACAAGCTCTGCATTAGGAATAGCGTGAGCAGCAAGGCTGAAATAACATGAAGTGGCAACAGACAGGTGCATGCACAGAGAGGAAGGAAGGTGACCTAATTCTACCTGGGTTTGCTCCGGCAACTATGTACTTTCCTCTGGTCTGTAACTAGTTAGAAAGTCAGCGGGAGCACTGAAACAAACATTTATTTATCTCATAGCTACAAGAGCCCTGTCAGATGTATTATAAACATGTTCTCACTTGATGGCCCTCTTGCATTCTAAGTGGATGAAGTTGAAGGGGTGTGGATTAAGCTGCCACTAGCATCTGTGGTCTGTACTGCAGCTCCACGTGTTCTGTTTCCTGGTGAGTGTTGACACACAGGGCTCCCAGACATCTTGATGTCTTGATGTAAAAGTCAAATATTCTGAAGACTTGATGCTCGGAGGCCACAGACCAAAAATAACTTGGTAATTCAAAGAACCAAAACTACTATAGAGTGTCTTCCTCAACCATTTGCCCATATAATATCATAGCTCGTGACTGACAAGGACCCAAACTACTAGTGACTAGTCATTACCATTCTAACTAATGACACCATTCTTCATTATCTTCTAGAAGAGCAATTCTGCAGAATAGTCTTTACTGGAGTCTATACATTCTTTCCAGAAAAGAAAGGCAATAGAAATTTCAGTTTATACACACATGATAAGGAATGAACACCTTCAAGCAAGAAAGCCAAAGAGATTCATCCCTCTTGTCTGCAGCTTTCTTTGTGTCATGATTGACACACCTCTGAAAAAAACCAAGTTATTCCACACATCAGACTTTCAAAGCTTTCCCTCTCTCCACCAGAACTGCTGCCGGTTTCACAAGGGAGTGTTACAGTCTGCCTTCTTCATAGAGAATTTAAGTCATATATATCATCTTCTGAAAGCTGCTTCTTTAATCTTTTCTACTACCCCTCTAAAAGGTTCAAAGAAAAGCCACTTCCAGCTATATGACTATCACTGTAGTCTGTGATGGGATGCAACCTCAAATGTTAGGGTCTAAAGAACCAGGCTAGCTTGCCTTCATTATCCAGCCACATGGGAAAAAATGCCATTGTGAACAACAGTAAAATACATCAGGAGGGTAGCAGGGAATCAAGTTTGATGTTTTGTTTTTTTTAATATATTTTGGGGTTTGCAGCTAATTCATTAACTGCACTCTTTAAAGATGCTAATAACACTAGCTGTATGCCATGTCTCTTAATTATTTGGATAGAGACATTTCAGAAAAATGTATAGCACATGGCAGTAAGAGCCCCACTAAGCTCATGTGCTGGTTCTGAGTGAATAATTCCAAAGGTCATGTACCTAATATATTCAAAACAATACCCAGGAATAACACAAGCACTATGTGTGTTAATGCTTAATCTGACAGCACATCTGCATTCCTGAATTCAAAATAAGCATGAGGCATTTCTCACTGTCAATCTCTTCTCAAAAACACAATTGAGAATCTGACATCAATTAACTACAATGTTTTCAAATGCTTCTTTCACATAAGAGAAATAGGCTGCTTCAAGAAACTTTGACTTTTGCAATCTCTTCAAAATGAGAGAAACATGGACTCTCCGATGCTGTGTGGGAATGCCCAGCCAAAGAGCAATACTTCTTATTTATTTTATCTGATGAAGAAACAGACCAATGTATTTCATAGTTTGGCCATTTTGTTTACTGTGATTTTCACAGTTCTCTATTTCAACCTGCAAGGTACCTTCATTTTTTTTCTTTTAGGCGTTGGGATTTTGCCCACATCACTTTCCCAATGCCGTCCTACCTGGCAACACACCCATCTGAGATTACAGTCCAGCTGGAGCTGGAGAAGGTTTGATAGATTCCATTACTAGATTCTTTGATGTAGTTAGAAAGAATCTGCTATCTATGACATTCCTGAATGGATGAAAGATACTCAGTAAAGTCTATTACATGCTGTCTTAAAACTGAGCAAGGTTCTAACACCGATGTTTACAAACTCCCTAATACTCTGGGTTAGATCAAATACTACACTGAATAGCTTTTCTGATGTAAAAGTTAAAAATGACACTGAGTTGAGTGCAATGGGGCCAGATACAGTTTAATTTGTTCTCTAAATGATCTTCCAGTGTTACAAACTCGATAGGGTTTATCTGTTATCCAGCCCCTGTGTAAACTGTTACAAGATAATCTGGTCTCTGGTTGTCAAGAACATGAACAGGTCTGTTTTAATTAAATCAGATAAGTAAGGTTTTGTTTTATGAAGCATTTCTACTAAAACGTATCAAAGACAAAGCTGTATATACAATAATTCAATTAGACACAGAATGAATTTTAAAGAATACAGTCTTAATACATTTACTGTTACAATGCTTGATTCAAACTGGGCTAATATATAGCACTGGGCACTGATGAAATGATTCTAACACAAAAATTAAGGTTTAACACTGTATTCTGGATATTTAAACACATCTGCTTCTTCTGCTATACAATGGCACTTGAGCACTTTGCTGCAAAATTGAAATTAAAACTGCAATGCAATAAGAGTAAAATGCTGAGATTTTATTATTTCTTGATTTTAAAGATTAATTCTGTACAGGAAGGTTTTTTTCAGAATTGGGCATATCACAAGAAAAGAAAGAGCTAGCAGCAATGTCCAATAATCTTGCATCATAATAAATTGCTTCAAATTTCACCCCCATCTTTACAATTTTCTTTGTGCTTTTATTCATTTTATCCAAATTAAGCGCATGTCTCTTGAACGTCATTCCAACAGGAGAAGGCTGATGGCTTCCCTGCGGAGCTGCATTGCCAGGAGGCAGTTTGGAAAGTGACAGGCTGTGAAGTGGCACAACAGACAATATTAAACAGTTGCCCCTCAATTAATGAGAGAAGTGACCCACTTAGTCACCACAGCTGAGTCCTCTAACTAATTCAGAAGGTATCAAATACACCAATTCAACTGCCCATACCAGGATACCAATTGGCAATTAGGTCCTAACAGATTTGCATTTCCGTGGTTTGGTAATGCACCAGAAAACTGAAAGTAAAAATCACTGTTAAAGATATTTTTCCTACTTAGGAAGCTATATAGTATTTCCATTGTAAAAAATACAGGATAAATAATTTACAAAAATGTTCAAATGTTCAAAGCTAAAGTTAAAATGCTAAAAGCTAAACTGAATATATACTGTCCAAATGTTTAAACTTGCAGTGTGCACCAAATATAACACTTCATCCTTATGCCTTTATTTTTCCACTAGTTTCATTGCTTTCTTTCCTACACTATAGTTTGGCAAGTCATAATTTAATTACATATTCCACACCTGAATTATTCTACATTAATTTAATTTGTACCACTAGCAATATCTAACATGGGTCACAAGTTATGAAAATAATCCTTTTTGGAAATATTGAAGACCGTTTGTTTTAACTTCAGTAGATCACTTTCTGAAAAATGTAAAATGTAACTACCGTGTGAAAAATTTCTTAAACCAAAAGCAAAAAACTTTCTTTTCCTAACCAAAATTATACTGTGCCAAAATATTATACTTGACTTTCAACACCACAAATAATAATAATCAAAAGCAAGTAGCCTAATTCTCTTTTGTTTACTCTAGGAAATGAACACAGATTCCTGTTCAGGAATGGATCTCTTTAAGTGACTCCATCAAAGCTGAAAAGTTTGCCAGAGCTGAGTCAATGTTTTCCCCGGCACAAGGGAAAATCTTTTGGTGTAAACCAAATCTAAGCAAATAGTTGCTGCCCTCCTGCCCTGCTGAAAGAAAAGGAACACTCAGAGGCAGCTGGACACCCCACCAGCCTTGGCCTAAAAGGTCTCTGCTACCCTCATCCTCCCATTGACAGAAATAGTATCTACCAAACAGTATCCTCATCATTGCAGTGCTGCAGCTGGTTGCATGAAATAGCTTCAGTTCAAGAACTCAATTTCAAGTGGTAGTAACATACATTCAACTCAAGAATCACAGTTTGGTCATCTATCCCATGTTACAATTAACAAAGCTTCCACTTGGGCCGTACTTACTTTTACAATTCATATGTTAAAATAATTTTGAACAATCAAGCTGAAGTTCTACATGATGGGATACAAGACAGCTGTAAAGTGAAGATTCGAATTCCAGGATAAGCCTAAGGTAATACTTTTACAGCTTCTTATTCACTACGTGTTTATTAGGTTCCTCAGGTCAATGATTATTTGCCTTTACAGGAAGAAAAGCATTCCAAAATTAAGATTTAAGTGAAGATAGCCACCAGCACAAAAGCATCCACTAAGGCAATAAGGCAATTTTGGAATGAGGCAATACTGCTTTTACACCATTTAACTTTCCATTCTTGGGGAGATGGAACAGCAGAAAGTGAGGAAGAAATAAAAGAAATGAAAGCAAACATAAACAACATGAGAGAGGTGAGATGGGTCAGAAGATAATTAAAAGGTGATGAGATGATAAATAGGCCAAAAACCTGGAACAGAACAGATGGAATAAGGACTATAGTGTAAGCCAGACACCAAAGATTGACTGCCAACTCTAGGTCAGGAAATGAAGAATTGAAAGGTGAGCCAATTAAGCTACTCCTTAAGGCACAGAAAATCAAAACAAAAATCAAAACAAAAACAGAGGAAACAAGTCTTTTTGGCATTAAAAACCCTCCAGATGGTAACGTTCCCTCTCCACTGAGGTGCAGAATTCAAGATCTCCAATAAATAGATAATTTGACACTTCTGCTTCTGCCATTGGTGCCAGTGAATTCTTCTGTCCCATGACTGCAAAGCTTCTCCACATTGTTTTCTGTAGGAAACTTGGAGATAGAAGACAGGGTTTTGTGGCCATTTCCAGTTGGTTTTAGGTTAGTAGCTCTCTTCACATACATGGATGAGCCATGTCTGCATATTCTGCCTTTTATCAGGGTTCACCTTTTTCAGGGCATGCAAATACCACCTTACAGCTGCCTTAGCTGCCTGCAGAATACTTCACATCAGTAACAGGAAGGCGTGTACTTAGACAAACTCCTCCACCATCAGAGGTTCACAGCCACTGAAATTTCCAAAGCAAACCACCTCAACAGGAGTTATACATTTGTTGCTACTAACTTCTAAACGTTCCAACTCTCCTAACTAAAACAAAAGCCTTTTCAGAGAGTAGAACTAAAAATACAAATGTCAAATAAACCAGGAGAACAAAATAAGTCATCTGTCAGTTCATGGATTTGACTGAAAACTTTTATGAAGATCCTAGACCATTTAATCTTCTCACAGAGATTAGTCACCTTCTTTCTAATCCCTCTAGGACAAGCTGTCATTTTAAAACTAGATAATAGTCTAAGAACTGACAAGTCATTGACATACAGAGTGCTAACATTTGAAAAGGGTTGTTCATTTGACCTGTATCATTGTTTAACCTTTAGCCCTATTGTTCCATTCAGAGTGATGGGCACAATTCTCCACGGGACCACAGACTGCACAGAACTTTTTTCCTACTCCTGCTAGACAGCATTTTCATTAGACAATGGGCTTCAGTGATGACATCCAGACTGAGACTGTCCACAAAAAAAGCCTTGCAAAAGAACTGTGGCTTGGTTTAAGCAATGAAAGCCAAGAGATGGATCATTTCCAATAATTTAATTATTTCTATGTACCCATACTTCCTGTTTAATATAATGAATATAATTTCCTTGTTGAAAATCCTAAAATATTCATATAAATAAAAGGTTAAGGCTCTAAGGTTAAGAGTATGTGATATTTAAAGCCATAATCTCACTGCTCTTTAATACTTTAGTAACAAGAAAACCTAAAATTCAATTTCTTCCACTGACTGCTGCTATCCTTACAAAATGGGTGGTAAAGTTGGCAGATTTGACCACGTCACCTCCTTGAATTCTGATGCAAACCAATAAATGAAAAGAAAGCAAGATATGCAACAAAAGGGACCAATTATGCAAGTGCAACAACAAACACGAAAATTCATCTTTTCCCAAAAATTCTTTTCTAAAAGAACATGGAAGTTACATTAGAAGGCAAAATAGCTCGAAAAATTCACCTGTTCCCAGCAAACATTTTAAACAGATTATAGAGGAAAATAAATGTAGTGATACTGTTTTCTCTGTCAACATCATGGTTGAACAACGCAACATTTTTAGGCATTCTGAGAATAAACAACCTGTCCCCCACTGACTTGTCCCTTTCTTTTCTTCCTATTACCATCAAAACCCAGTCTTACAAAAATAAACTCCATCAAAACATCTTAAAAATAATGTTCAAGGTAACATCATAAAGATACAGCCCTTATTTCCAAAATCTAGCACTAACAACAAGGGTCAAGGCACAACTATGAATGCTACCATACTTTGTAATTGCACCTTAAAAATACATTTCATTTCACAGTAAATTGATTTTCAGATTAGAAATAAAAATCAGTCAGTACTCTAACTCTGGTATTAAAGTCCCAAATCCATAACTCTAAGAATAATTTCATTATTGGACATATTATATAACACAGCACAAAGTTTACTGCTGTTTCAAGTAATTACTTTCACTTTTTCACTGAAAATAACTAGACCTATGCGGACAACATTCATTTTTCCTAATACAATTAAGAGTTTCAGCCACTTATTCTGATATTAAAGATTGCGCTCAGACTCCTGGATTTTTAAGTAATCTTCCTACAGTCCACACAAGCTAATACACATTTACTGATACATTATTGTTAATAAAAAGAATGGAAGGGAATGGAATGTGTTAGGTCATAGAAAGGAATGACGGAGGGAGGCTGTGAAGAGAGAGGTCTGCAATATTTATTTTTGTGAGGTTCAGACTGCATCCTGGGAATGTATTTAAAATATTGAAGCTTCTCAAAACAAAAATGTGAAGTACATTTGATTCTCTTCTAGACCCTAAGCAAACCCCAGCTAAACTTCAAAAAAACCCAAAACTCCAAAACACACTCCTAACATTTTGATGTAACACATTCTGACCACTGGTACTGGGTTTCCACTTTTTCAGTCTTGAATATCCTGGTACAATCAGAGATCCACCTTATCTGTGGCCAAAAACTGCTATCTCCATTGATCTTTGAAAACAATAAGCCTTGCCTCGGGGGTGACTTGAGAAGCTAAACCCTCTCTCAATGAAATAGACTGGGAAGAAGGTAGAGCAGAAACTCACACTTAAAAAAACCTCACAGCTTTTCCGAGACCACTCAAGGGTGTAAATCTTTAGGGATCTTGTCGAGTTTTAACCCCAGCCAGCAATTAAGCACCACAAAGCCACTCATTCTAGTCAAGAAAGGAAGGATCCTGTTAGATCCTTTCTAAAGATTAAAGGATCCCACTGTTCTTGGAAAACAAAATCAAGAAAAATGAGTAATTAAACATAAGAAAAATATCTACCTAAGCAGGTCCCACTTGTCAGTCCTTTAGCATCCATTCAGTGACCCCCAGCTCTGGACAGGGATTGATGGATATGCTGAGTCAATCTGAATATGAACAAACATAGAGGATAGAAGGAATTCCTTGTCTTCCTGCAGACCTGGCTGTGCTGTACACAGAGTTGGTAAACTCTGTCAAGACATTTGTCATCAATGCAAAAGAGTCAGCTTGCTCTTCCAGCTATACTAATGAGGTATTCATCACTACATTTGTTGCTATAGTTGCAGAGATGATTGAATAAAAATAGGATAAAGATCCTTTGGGCAAAGAACACTATTTTTAAATAGTCCTCTTTCAGAATAGGGCAACGCTTCCCAACAATAGTCTATTCTGACCATAGATAATGAAAAATTCATCACATTACCATGAATATGAAGATGCAATCCCTTTTTGATTACCCTAAGGAAGTGTTACAGGAACCACACTTACCAAGTTCACGCAAGTAACAGAATTAAAAAGGTATTTTGAGGTCAATAAGAGGAACAATTTCTATGAATACTATTCTTTGAGCAGATATATATTTGAAATCAATATTTTGAATCAATAATTATTTCTCTTAAGTGTTTACCAGTATTGCCTTAGATAAAACTTCACATCAATATGGGTACTACTACATAAAACTCCTTACAGTTATCATAGGGCATACAAAGAGTTCCCAAGTATTAACCTAAATCTTCTTACTTATTGAAAACAATCATCAAATTTTAAGCCTCCTAAGGAGCTTTCTGTTATATCAGGAGTAGTAAAAATAACATGTTTCACTAGGTAAGAGTCATTTAAATTCGGACAAAAAAACCCTATAATGTATACTGTACAGAAAGAAAAAGGTGAAGCCCATGGCTATTTCAAAACCCAGAGTCTGCCATGATTGCCACTTAAAAAACCTACCCCAAACCAACTGGAACAAAACACCAAATAAAAACTGAAAACACCAAGGAAGCCACACCAAAACCAAATTCCCCAATAAATTGGAAGTGTACAGATACTCTTATCTCAAAGATGTTTTTAAGGTGATGATAACATATTAGGATCAAAGTCTGTTGACTGAACTGCATTTGCAACATAATCTCAAATGCAGATTGCAATGTCCTTGAAGTTTTACCTGTTACTGCAGACTTACTGTTATCTTCCAATACTGTTTTTAAAAAGCTTGAGATAAGTAACAAAACAAAAAAAAAAGCCAGCTATGCTTCACACTTTCAGATGGCCTGCTCTCTCCAACTGCCACAGTCAACACTGTATCTGCTCAAAGTATATATTCATCACTCATTAAAAAAAGTAGCAAAACTCTAAGACAGAAAGGAATTCTCAGCGAAAAAAAAAATGTGTCATTAACTTTTACTCACTGCAATTGGTAGAAAAGTTAACTGACAAAAAGAAGACTAGCTTACAAAAATCATTTTCCAAAACATATAATTTTATAAAATCCAAGATACTTCCAATTTGACCTAATACATATACAGAGCAGATAAAGCAAAAATGTTTGAAATTAGTAAAATTAGATAAAAATAACAATAGCTATTCGCTCTGTATTGCCAATAACTCTACCTCTCCTGATCTCTGTGTATCTTGAACTGCTACATACAGGAATATTTTTTACAATAGTCTAGAAAACTGGACAGATAACTACTTTGTTTTAAAATTCACAAGTTAATCAAACCTGGTGGCAAAGAGAAGGACAAAATGAAAAAATATTGTAGAAATATTGTGTCAAAAGCAACTCTAAGTTTATTATGAGACACAATTCTAGCCATATACAATTTTTTTCCCCATCACGAACATATTTGATATTTTACTGCTGAGTAATAAGACAGTCAAATGTCTTAAAGTTCTTATGCCAAGAGCTTTGAGAAGGACAGAGAAAGACCAGTAAAAAACATAATTTCATTTCTGACTTTAAAAAAGGCCTCAGTCCAAACTGTTAAAATGCCATACAGTGGAATGCACATGGAGAGTTCAGAAAGATCCTTTAGACAGAAAAACAGAGAATAATTTTCATTTCCTAGGTTTTGGCAAGTGAAGGATCATTTCAGTAGTCATGTGCTGGCAATTAGATTTAACTAGCATGACATTTGTTTACAGATGTTTTACCCAGAAGTTTTTCTAAGAATGCTTCCCATCACATTCTTTCTGCCATTTTTAAATGAGGTTAAATAACCTGAACTTCAGAACTCTTCAAGAAACTATAAATTTATGTAAGAAACCATTTTAAGATGTGTTCCTTTTGTTCTAGTTTCCTTTAAATTCAAGTTCAAACTTATGTGTCCCAGACAAAAAGTGTTCCTCTCCACCTCATGAAAAATTTCCTTTACATTCACAATGTTGATCTGAAACAGATAACCCAAAATCAACAACACAGAGCAGTGATCAAAACATTTATAGTGGTTTATCCACACAAACCTCTCACAAAATTGTTCATGACTTAAACTTTGCAAAGACTGACTCTGCCAGTTTTGTTTTGTTTTTTTTTAAAGTTCAGCTTATGCTTAATTTCTTTATTTACTTTTCAGTCACTCTTGGTTATCCAAAATACCACTACTGCTCCTCTTGGACCAAAGTTCATTACCTGCAACAGGATCAAAGAAATTACAAAAGCAAATGGAAACCTACAATTTGCTGTTCACTGTGCTGTGCTGATGAGACATGGGACTACTTATAACAGCAGTGCTGAGAAAAACAGATTCTTCTAGAAGAAAGTACTATCCAGGAGCCATTTAATTCACAGAAGAGAATAAAAGTATTTTACAGAATGTTAGAACAAGTCGATACTGAAGAAAAAAGAGCATAATGAAGGATAGGAACCTATATATTTGCAATTACTGCAGAAGACCTAGGGCAGTATTTTAATAAGTAACGCGAGTAGATGTTAACTAGAATGGGCTCTTAGTAACTACTGCTGAACATAAAGCACAAGTTCAAGCACAACTCATGATTCTTATCCTATGGCCAAATGGGGACTGGAAGTAAAAAGAACATTATTCTTACCTAAGAAGGAGGACAGTGTGAACAACACAGCTCCCAGACAGTCCCTTGAGCACAGAGACATTTCAAACCTAAAGCTATTAACTTCCATATCATCGTTCAACATTACGAAACCAAAGAATCGTGTTTTCCCAAAGTACAAGTTTTAAGTATGAGAAAATAGTAGTTCAGAAGGAATAGGTAGCCTAAACCCATTTTTCAGAGTATCCCAAACTGCCAATTGCTCCCAACCATTGTTGAACACTTGGTTAGCAGAGGAACTTGCCAGAAGTTGAGGGAAAACCTATGCCTATCACTGCTTTGCTGCCTCCAGTGCCACAACATAAAACTAAAATCAAGCTTACCTTTCTTGAAGTGTAGATGTCAAAAAATGGTTTGTTTCGAACACTGAACGGTTCCTGTGCTTTGTCAATTAGACCACTTTTCATCTTTTCATGTCGCGGAAATATAATCTCTTTCTCTATACATGATAGCCGAACATTAAAATCACAGTCTCCAACAGGCTGTCCCTGCCAAGTTACAAAATCACTATTAAAACAAAACAGCAAATTATTTGAACAGTCTAAGTTTTCATTAAGCAACATTTAGAATCCTACAGATACATAAAGATATTATCAAAGCATTCCATATTTCCCAAATACTTGGTTTTCAAGCATTTGTATCAGGATGTAAGAGGTTTAATTAGATCAAAATTCATAGAAAGAAGGCTGTAGTATTCATTCAAGGATACATGAATTAAATAAATAAATAGCTTTAATGTTAAGTAAAATTATTTAAATATTCCCTAATTATAGCTTTTATATAGCAGCTGTATACTTTTGCACAGTTCTCCTCTGAAGTCATTTTGCTTATTTTGTTCACAAAACTTTTAATGACAATGCAACAATGAGATTTACATAGTTAAGTGAACTCTTTGCTTCAAAGGTACTATACTGATGCCTTGAAAGACACATTAATTACAGAAATGTTCACTTTTCTGTCATAGAAAAGAGAAAAATATAGCTGCAGTTGGAAAATGTGCCAATAAACAATGGATACAAAAATCTCCAAGATATGTGATGGTTCAGTCACAAAATGGTAGTAAAAGCGCTTTGCTAAGCCTCAGTAGCATGCTCTGACCTTTCAGGATCTGAAATAAAACAGCAGCTTTACGTTCTCTTTATACATTTGGTGCATTGCACCAGATCAGCATGAGCATTCAAAATGCTCATTTGTCAGATTAATAATGGCTTGTAATGGAATTTATTAGGTTTTGAGCATTAGATAGTGAGGAAAACACACTGTGGATATCACTAGAACAAAATAAGTAACTTTCAACTTATAAATTCTAAAGTTCATTTCAATCAGACATGCCATTTTCACAGCAATAAGGCACAAAAGTTATATATTTGAACTCTTACAACCATGATACAGCACTGAAAGGTTTTACATGAGATCATCCCTCATTTAGCTACCCCATTCATGTAAGAAAATTATTTTCAAAACCCATTCCTTTCAGAGTCCACAAGGCATAAACTCACAGCCTTTGGTTTCCAGACTAGAATTTTTCAAAAACTGAAAGCAGTGAGCACAGGAAACTGGGGAGGCATGGGACCCAAATCATTAATGGCACCAGGACAGCTCAGCAGGAGAATCGGCACCCAAGTATTCTTGTACTTAACACTGCTAGAAGAAATAAAGCCCTGCTCTAACATGAATCAGAGAGAATCTGAATAGGTCAACTGGAAAGAACGCCAATAAAATAAATGGCGAAATGACATTCTGATGAAGCATATAAAGGTAAGAGATAGAATAAGCAGTATTTAAAAAGATACGACAATTAGGAGAAAAACAGAGTGCCAATTTTAGACCACGATGAATTTTATCCGTTCTTTCCAAATTCATACTGGCTTTCACCAGAATCTTCTGCATTTCATGCTCCCAAAGGAGCATTACGTTTTTCTTATATTTCTTTCCTAGTATTAGATCCTTACAAAACCTGTCAAAAGTCCTCAGTTGTTCGTAACAACAGTTTGAAGAACTACACCTTGCTCTCATAGCACATATAATTCACAAGCCCTTTCTTTTAGGACTTTGCTTCAGTCTATATACCACCAGGCAGCACAGCCACCATCACTCTGGTGGGGAAGCACATCCTGTACAAAGCCTGTGACAGATAAAATGGGCGAAATGCTCCTAATCTCTGTTCACTTAGCCATGCTTGCAAAGAAGAAAGCTTAGTTGGTTGTTAACTATTCCCTTCAGCATTGCCTCCCTTTCAAACATGAAGGTGTTATTAGCAAAGAGCCATTCAAAGGAATGGAAAATTAGAGTATGGAAAAATCCCAGGCACAGGAGAGTAGCTTACTCTTTATTCATTTGCCACAGAATAGAGCTGCATGATCTACAGATTTTCAAGTGCCACAGATAAAATGCTGCAGACTGAATCAATCTTTCCTTCTTTTTTTCTTTTCTTCCTTTTTTACTCCCATGTACAGCATACTTGGGTACTCGTGTATAGCGATTGAGCTTTTCCTAGTTTGTGCATCTAATTAAAACATACAAAACACATCTCAACCCCTGTAAAAACTGACTGAAGAACCGATTGAAGATTTTTTTCCTGGGAAAGGTGTATACATATTTTTCATTACTTCAAAGAACACCATAATTCTCTAGGTACATTTCAGCAAGATCTAGTGCACATGCTCTTTCCTACAGTATCTTTTCCACTCAGTCATTTTTTATTAGTAGGTCTGAAAGAGCAAATTAACTAATTAGTATTTCATACATTTGAGCTTCCAATAAGCAGTAAAGTTATTTGGAAAGCTTTTTTAAAATTACTCATCCTGAAATGCTTTTGTGCAGTGACTTAAATTTATTTCAAGCCCTTAACAGTTAAATTAAAAGCTGAAATGACTTCATATGCACCATAAACCAGCTGAAGCACTTTCTTTTCCTTTAAATAACTCTTTTATTTTTTTCATCTACTCGGAACTAATTATTTCCTGCAGTTCTGCCAATCATATATTTCTATTTCAAAGCTTGTTAAGCAGAAGGGTATATTACAGCTAGGTTCCATCACATAAAGGTCAGAGCTAGGTTGACATAAGATTATATGAGATGGGAAAACACAGACAATGCTGCCAAGGAATTTCTTTATCAGCCTAGTAAACTAAGAAGTAAAGGAGCAGTTAATTCTCACAAAAGCTCAGGATATTAACAATAAGAAAATTAGTATAGCCTTGACTTTAACTGAAGGACATACCGAATAAAAGCAATATTGGAGGAGGGTAGCTTTTTCTTTGTTATTAGACACTTATCATAATTAAAAAAGTTGCTAATATACAGTCCATTTATCCCAGACATATCCAAAAACTTGAAGTGATAAAATTCTAGATTTTAGCAAATAAGTGGGAGGGTAACGTAGGCTGCAATAAATAATTCAGACCTTGACAAAACCAGGAAGAGATTATTTAGTGCATAATGCACACATTTAAAAGTTGTCAAAACCCAAGACACTGATGCATGTATAATCTAAACTCAGCCATTAAATAATAGCATGTTTTCAGGCAATATAGATATTTTATTAATTTAAGCATTCAGGTGTTTGAGATTTTATTTCGGTACATAATTTTTCACTTGTTTGCGAAGGACTAGGGTCACCACTGCCAAAGCACATAGTTGCTGGAGTACATTACATGATAATTCCTGTTTTAGACATTTTTAACCTCAGTTTATTAGCAAAGGGTAAAACAAAATTAACATGTAGCATATATCTCCCACCTATGCCAGAAAATTACAATTACCTCTCACTGCAAAAATGTATCCTAAAGCAAAATATCACTTTGACAAGCCTTAAGAGAAGAGTCGTCTGTAGAATCAACACCTCTTCCTCAACAGCTGAGTTCTCTTCACCTGCTGAAACTCTGTGCATTGCACTAAGGTCACAGCATGGAGTGGGCTTGCAATAGATGTGGAACTTTAAAAGATGGGTTTGATTTTAAATACAATCCTCCACACAACTTCAAAATGTAAAATGAGGTTCCTACTGTACTTGGAAATTCATCCAGGACTCAACATTTCTAAATTTAAACTTAAGTTACTTCCAATTAACTTCTTAGCAGAACTCAAACATAATAAGTCACATAAGAACCTAGTGTACCACCAAAAGAAATACATGTTTAAAACCACTAAAACCCAGGGTCTACAGCTCATTTAATATCCACTGTCTCGAGCCAATGGGAGAAGGCAATTTATTTTCTGAAAGGAGATTTATTTTTTGTTTTTTTAAAAAGGGGGGGAAGGGAGAAAGAAAACAAAAAACACTGCTACCATCACCACCAAGAAAAACCCATCCACCCACCAAAACCACACTTCCTATAACAATGGTTCATATGGGTGCCAAGAGCCTGAACTTGGACAAGTGTCAGGCTCTGCTCCTGTCCTCCACCCAGTTCAGAGAGACCTCAATGTTTAAGTCACAACCTTATGTTACATATGGTGAGTAACTCAGATCCCAGGCCATTACATACAGGAAGATAGCAGGAACTGTGGAGACAGAGGTATGAGGGCAACATGATTTCTGCTGCACACCCTGCTTCTCTCTCTGCAAAGAAAAAGGAGGATCTACCATCACCATCCAGCTTTAAGTTTCCCTTCCCCTATCTCTATGGCTGACCTCATGGCTACAGCTCAGCAAATTCTGTGAGTCTTACATGGAAAGTCCCTTATCTAAATGGATGCAGCACAGACAACATTCCATATAGGCACTAAATTCCATAAAAGTACTCTCTCTTTGATTTTGGTATTTATCCAGCTTTTCCCAATGCAGCTATAGGAAAAAGAAAAATAATGCCTGAGCCTCTGTACAGAGCTGATAACTGGCATGGTCTGGGATAAACTGAGAATATTTCTTTTCCTCCATGAGATATAGTTGAAGCCTACCTACCAGCAAAGCACACTTCATTTGCTTCTCCAGAGCGGTACCCGAGACATGAATAATTCAGAACACACAAGTATATACGTTCCATGCACGTCTTCACTTATTGAGCCATAGCGGAACATATGTCAAAACTGTCTTAGCTTTAATGATTTTGAGAGAAGAATAAATTATCATCTTGGCCTGATATTCTACCCTGTGTTTAACATTATTATTGACAATTCAAGGCACCCACAGCTGACATCTGCATTTCCAATGAAAGCCCATTATTAGTTCTCCCATCTTCTGAAGACCATGCAATCTAATATTTTGCATTTTATATTAATGATCTAGCACATATTTCTTCTGTTTTATAGTTGTTGCTTTTTTCACGTGTAGCCTTATGTAAAAGCAATCTGAAGGTGCTGTTTGATTTCCAAATAAGATTATTACTATATTCAATCACCTAAAAGGTTTTTTTCATTTCCTATGAAGTTTTCTTTTTAAAGCAGGATTAAAAGTAAAGTATTAGAGAAATGAAAAATTTTATAGAATTAGGACCCTTAACTTTTCATTTCTAAAAGGCAAAAGGCGTGTCAAGAAATATAATCTAAAAATCCATTTTAATATTAGGGCATTTTTCTAATTTTTATCACTCAAATATTCAAAACAGATATGACAATGGCAAGGAAATCAGCAGTCTCAAAATGGTTTCTAAAATTTATCTTGGCATCAGTGAGGTGCAGCATGTGAATAATGTTTCAACTGTAACAATACAACCAACATTCTTCAAGAACGTAATTACTATTAATGTTGACAGTTTACAAAATGGACTATCACTTTGTTTTACCACAGAACAAAAATAATATGGAGAATCAGACCCACCAAAGAGATTGTTTAATACATATATTAAATTATTGGTATTTTCTTAAAAACATAACCACTGAAAATAAATTCAAAAATGTACAAACTAACAAAGGAAAGAAGTTTGTAGTCTATGGATAACAGCAAGGTGTAACAGAACATACAAATATAGCTCCACAGGGGTTTTTTATTAGCAAACATAACTTGAATGTAACAGCAGGACTGTCAAAACTGTGACTAAACAGAAGATCAATACAGAAAAAGTAGATTGTAATACAAATATTGCTCCCTTCCTTACTCTTCTTGGATTGCTCAAAATTTAAAACAAATTCAAGATAAACCCCATAAAACTCTGCAATTGCAAGTGGATGATAAGTTTATGTCACCAGTGTAAAGGTAACAAAAAAATATACGAAGCAGAGTATTTACTATCAGTTGAAGTGACTAAATTATGATTCTCACCACTAAGACTGGGTAATAAAAAGGCAGATTTACGGAAATGGGCATCTAGCATGGATGAACCCTAAGCCCTCTCTCTTTAGAACAGAGCTCCACTTAGGTGCCGAAAGCTTAGTAGCTGCTATTTTGGGAGCACAGACAACTCAGTCCAATTCATTGTTTGATTGCATGTACAGTGACTTCATCTAGAAATCTTTCTGAGCCCTCAAAAATAGAACTCAGTAAGGGGATTTTACTGGGACATAAAGGATTAAAACCAAGAGGAATTCTGTTCTGTCTAGACCAGTTGCCTCTCCCTCAGGTAATTTGAGGAGTAGATGAACTTCCCATTTCAATTACAGAAGTAAAAGTCATAGTTCTAATAATTCATAACTATAAAATAGATGTGTCATCATCACCACCAGACATTTACACACAAAAAGACTGCATATGGGAATATAAAATTTCATAATTTATTTTACACTGAATTTAGGCTATCTGCAAAGTGAAACAGAGGATTTTACTGTCTCTGTTCTTTCCAATTATTATTCCTAGTGCTTTTATTGCATGCAGTACGGAGGCATTCTTAACCTTAACTGCAAGAGATACTAAATGGTCCAGCCAGTATTTTCTCTTCCTGCTACTACTCACTTCACACTCCCTTCCTTTCTACCAGCCATTCACAATGACTCTTCATAGGAATAGCTATTGCTGTGTTCACAGGGCTGTCTTTATAACAAAGAATTATCACTGCAACGAATTAAAGAACCGTGGGAAAATTCCTTCATCTTAAAGACATTATTCAAGGTATTTCATACTTGAAAAGACTGCAGACTGATATTTTTAGAATATAAATCACTTCACGGTATTTAAAATAAGACTGTCTGGTAAAGTAAGCATGAAGTCTCCTAAAAACTAGAAAAGAAGACAAAGAAGAATGTCAGAACAATCAGCACTTATTCACAAATACTACCTTAGAGAACAAACTACCTACGTTTCCTAAACCATGACAGAACTGAAAATTAAGTATCAGCTTGTAATAGATGTTACACACCTGAAGACTTGCAAATATCTCTAATTTCAATGTACAATCTGCCTTAAAGATATCTAGTTCATTGTGTAAATGGCTCGTTTATGAATAAGAAATATTGGTTAATATAATACTCATTTCAAAAGAAAAGCAGTATTTTTCTTCATATTTCTTTTTAAAAAGAAAAACATTGTGAAAAGGATGAAAACATGGCCTTTATATTTTCTCCTAGACCGTAACAGCCAGGCTACTCAAACGTATTAGAATCATAGAACTGCTTGGGTTGGAAAGTAACTTAAAGGTCATCTCATTCCAAGCCCCCTGATGTGGGCAGGGACACCTTCCACTAGAGCAGGCTGCTTAAAGCCCCATTCAGCCTGGCCTTGAACACCTCCAGGGATGGGGCATCCACAGCTTCTCTGGGCAACCAGTGTCCAGTGTTCCTGTGCTCCACCAGCCTCATGGTAAAGAAATTCTCCCTAATATCTCATCTCAAATTTCCCTCTTTCAGTTTAAAGCAATTCCCCCTTGTTCTGTTTACTACAGGCCCTTGTGAAAAGCCCCTCTCCATCTTTCTTGTAAGCTCCCTTTAGTTACTGGAAGGTACCTTTACATTCTGGAAGCCTTCTCTTCTCCAGACTGAATAATCCCCATTCTCTCACAATTAGGCATGGAAAATAAAACTTTAGAGAGGTCCCGCTTTTACCTTCATAAAACCTATCCTGAAATATATATTGCTACATCATTCTGATTAACTCTAATTATTTTTTCTTTAGTTTTTTTCCCTAGTAAGAGGAAAGAGATGGGAAGGTAAGAGGCAGGGAGAAAGCTGAAAAACCTGAAATATTATGGCTAAATTCATTGCAGAAAAGGAGTAATTAGAACTAAGTTAGGAAAATAAGACACGACATTTGAACACATTCTCACTGCTTCCATACGATATATCCTTCAACATACTCTATTTTGCCTATAGTTTTTTCTGTTTTGAAACATACTAGACAAGAAAAGCCCTGTGTTAGACTTCATTCCCAGTACATAGAAAACTGGACATAATAATGCAACTGCAAAACCTGCCCCACGGTCAAATTTTTCACACCTTCCACGTCAGCTGTGATTACTGCCATATTTTTGAGAGATATGAATATTTGCTTGAGACAGAAGCTGGGTTTAAGTCCACTTGGCAGTTCCTATGGGAAAGACTGTTATAAACTGCAAAATGAGGGAGACAGTGTTTCTATTTAATCATGAGTTTCAGTTCCTAGCATAACAACAAGATAAAAAGATACTTCAAATAAAAAGTGATGGACTTTTAAGGCTAAAAACATGAAAGGCAGAAAATTGTTCAGCAAAGATACTGAGAAAAAAACACAAAATTTCTTTGCAGACTTTATTCTCCAAATTATGTTTAAGGTTGCAATATAAGTTATTTTCATTTACTATGCAACTTTCAGGTCTGACTTTATATTTTTTGTAACAAGTTTCATGCTTGCCTGAAAAAGCATCGCAACAGAGTAAGCAAGTAAGAGTAAAACCTACAGAACCCAAACACCTGAAAAATATTAAGGATTTAATACCATAGCAACCTCTCAAGCTACTTTTGAAGAACTATTGTCCCATACCTCTTTCCCAGACACTTTGTGTGTCTTCCTCTGACAATTATACTAGTGATAATCTGCCATTCAAAAGGTTCTTGTGTGACATGCTTCATGTTAAGGCATTGGAACACTTAATTTGGGAAATGAAACAGGACACGACAAAATTTAATACATTCCTTTTGCTTGTATATTCTATTAAGCTTGTATATTCTATTTTCTTTACTTCAGAAAATATGGAGAACACCTTCACTGTGATCTATAGTACCCTCTGGGCTGGGAAAACAAGGATCAAAGTCAGAGATGTAAGGGAAAGGAAGAAATCAATGTTTTTTTCACACAATATAACCAGCAAGTAAAACAGTCAAACCTCATCTAATTACAACACTAAAGAATGTTGCCCAACAACAAACAGCTTATTGACAAAAGATATAAAATTAAGAACATGAAAACAATAAAGATATCCTGGCCTGCATGTACTAATCACTATTCAGCAATAATTTACTTCATGCACACACCATAGCAAAGGAGATTTTTTAAAAAGGAGATGAAAAAATTTAAAGAAATGCTACTTTTCAGTTGCTGTGCACTTTACTCAGGCACAAGGAGCAACAGTGAATAAAACACAAGTTAATTGTCTGAAAGTTTAAAGAGGTATGAAGATTTGCAAATTGGGTTGCTCAGACTCATAAGTCAGATTTTCAATGACAGATAAAAGATTATCAACAGAGACTTTGAAAAGACAACTACCTAAGATGCATTTCTTCCATCCAGCTCCACAGACCCAAAAGCTTCTGCAGCATCACTCCCTTATGGTGTTGATTCTCTGTCCCAAAGGCCCACCATTTTTTGCTCTTCCTATACTGCAATGCTACCCTTTCAGAAATTCAGAACACTGAAACACATTACCTGGCCAAGCTGCCCTTGCTCTCAACAAACAGCACCATAAAAACAGGAAGAGGAAGAGAACACAACACAACTCTCCCAGCATGACACCAGAAAGCGAAGTGAGACAAAACTGAGTGGATGCTCTGTATTTCATTTACCTGACACCCCTGAGCCATGAAGGAATGAAGCGATACATACAGATGTTGAGAACGTAACACACAATAAGAGCACCATTACAAACATTCAGGGTTTGTTAGCTAAGTCTCTGCAATAAATAACTGAGAGGGTGCAAGAGCAAACATGGCATCCTCATTTTCCAGAATACTGTTAGTAACAAAAGCATTTTAAAACTGTATTTTCAGGTGGCACCATTTGCAAAGGAACCTCAGAATTAAAACTAAGAGTGGAAGGGTGACTGGCAGTCAGGTACATTTGTAAACCAAAAGGACACAATTAAACACTTGCATCTCTGAACTGTGCCCCCAAAACTTTCACAGTACATTTTTAAGGTAAAGTTAACAGGCTAGTAAGAGACAGCACGTACATTGTGAGCCTTACATTGCTTTAAAATGAGGTTTGTAATGGAAAAAATCAGACATGGCAATATTTTACAGGGATTTAAAACAAACATTTTTCATGCATTAATTCAATGAGCACATTGGCTGTAAGCAGGATTTATGACCGGCGTATCTATTTACCATGACAAATTTTATCTAGCAGCAACAGCATTGCTATGCATGACAACCAAAGAAATCTTGATCTTGACGTAATTTAATGCACAGAGTATTAGGAAATTTAATCAAAAATCTACCTCCTTTCTAAACACTTAAATAATTATTCTTTTTCAAGCATTCAGTCTATTCTTACCATTGCAATCTGGTCTCAAAAAACTTGGCTAGAGTTTAAAAATTTAAAGGTCAGGGTTAGAAAGGAAAAGAAAAGTAGTTTCATTTTCATCATCTTTTCTAAGACTGCATTAATTAGATCCTACATCGTGCCAGTGTTACTTTTTCTTACTTACGTAAGAAAAAAGACCAGTTGCTTAAGTTTAGTGTCTATACTTTTACACACAGCTACTCAATATTATCTCAGAAAAAGCCTCTCAAAATAAGGTTTTTCTGGAAAAGCTGTCTCTAAGATGACTGGAGAATGAAGACACATTCTGCTGCAGATTGTTTCAGATAAAAATGGATTTGGATTTGCTTTTATTGGCTTCTGGAGCTGTTATCCACCAAATTTGAAATTTGTATTCGCTATTTGGGTGAAAGAACTAGTGTGATACAGCCACAGTTACTATAACAGTGAACTCAACTACATACAGACACAAATCAAGAAGCTGAAAAGTAACATGCACTGCAGGGATTTAGCTCTGTGCTCAGTAAGACTAAAACATAAGGAAAGTTGGGTGCCATTAGCCTTTTATGTTCAGAGGAATAGGAAAGATCCAGATTTCATGTGTGTGGAGCTCACATATAAACAGCGACATAAATGTGGGAAAACAGCCCTCTCAATTGGAATATTAAAAGCTAAATAAATACATTAATTTTTATGAAATACTTTGCCATTTTTCAGTGAGATAAAGATTCTTCTTAAAAAATTCCATTAGGTTGCAAAAAAAAGATAAACTGTGTTATAATTGATTCCTACTTATAGAAACATTTAATGTGCCAAAAGTGACTTGAGATAATAATGATCTCTTCCCCCTATTGGTGCCACCTTCTCCATAGACAAGCAGAAGTGGCATACCAATTTTCCTCCTTCTTGGATCTTTTTAATACCCTCCAGAACAGAATTCTGCTGTATATCACGATATACTACTATACTACTTGTTCCCTCTCTTCTTTTCTATGGAAGGAGCCTCCGTGCCCACTGCCCTAAGTCCCTAAAGGCATTTTAAAAGAATACCTGGTATCTCCCAAAACAGCACTTTCTGAACTTCAGAGAGTCTGTGAACTAGAAGACACTCTGGGTGCATCCACACTGGTGAACCAACATGGCAAAGGCCTCATCTCTGTCCCTGAAGCCAACAGCTATCCAACCACATTCATACTCTAAAAAGAGAATGATGGGATCTCAGAAGATCTTACAAGAATGGTTCCTGAGCAATGTTTAGACTACTCTTGAGAACTGCTCAGCAGTTCTTGAGTTTTGGAGAAGCAGCCAGTCAGGACCAAAACTGTATCAGGGATCATTGTAACTACTTAAAAACAGAATAAACACTCAGTAGTAGGATCTTGCCCCTTGCACAGTGTCATTTATTAGTATATGCAGCCTCTCAGAACATACTTTGGTTGTGTGTACAAACTGGAGAATGAGATGCTGGAAAGGGCCCTGGGGGTCCTGGTCAATGGCAAGTTGAATATGAGCCAGCAGTGCCCTGGCAGCCAGGAGGGCCAACCGTGTGCTGGGGGGCATCAGGCAAAGCATCGCCAGCTGGGCAAGTGAGGGGATTGTCCTGCTCTGCTCTGCACTGGGGCAGCCTCACCTTGGATATTGTGTGCAGTTTTGGCACTGCAATATAAGAAAAGATATTGAGCTCATAGAGAGTGTCCAAAGGAGGGTCAGAGGAAGCCGTATGAGGAGTGGCTGAGGTCACTTGGTCTGTTCAGCCTGGAGAAGAGAAGACTGACGGGAGACCTCACTGTGGTTTTCAACATCCTCACAAGAGGAAGTGGAGGGGCAAGCACTGATCTCTTCACTCTCATGACCAGTGACAGGACTCGAGGAAATGGCATGAGACTGAGTCAGGGGAGGTTTAGGTTGGATATCGGGAAAATGCTTTTCACCCAGAGGGTGGCTGGCCACTGAAACAGGCTCCCCAGGGAAGTGGTCACAGCACCAAATCTGATAGAGTTCAGGAAGTGTTTGCGTAATGCTCTCAGGCACACAGTGTGGCTCTTGGGGTGTCCTGTGCAGGGACAGGAGTTGGACTCCATGGTCCTAATGGACATCTCCAACTCCACATATTCTATGGTTCTGTGGTAATTTTATATACTCTGAGTTTTCTTTATAGAAAGAATCAAGTAATACAAAAAAAAAAAAAAAACCACACACAAAACAGGGATTGCTCTGTATCCCCCCAAAGAGTTGAGGTTCAAAGGCAGGCTTATTTCACTAGGATACAGCTTCCTTCCTATGAATTTGGTTTTAGCATGTGAGATGAAAGCGGTGAGACAGCAATGTCAGATTTTGAGCTGCTATTAATAGCAATTGACATCATGATTCAGACTGAAGAAAACTACAATAAAAAAAAAATCTTTAAATCTCCTGAAGAATCATTTGTTTTTCTTGACACAGGCATCTCTTGTGACACAATGGGATGTATTACCACACATTTCTAGAAACTAGATGTCACAGAAACAGTAATTAAAAGAAATTAAGTCAAAGGATTCCATCAAAATCTCTGAAGACTGACTTTCACTGCAGCTATACATGATAAACATGAGAATTCAATACAAAGTTTATCATGGAAAAAGACAATCAATATAGAACATCAGCATGTTTTCCTTAAAATCTTCAGTACAGGTCTCTCCCCATCACTGAAACTAAACTTTGTCTTCCCTTCCTCCTAAGACTTTTCCTGTATAGACATCTAGAGTCAAATCCACAATATTTATGTCAATCAGTCTATTCTCTTTGTTTCCATTGGTTCTTTCTAGAATGCTGCTGTAGTTTATTCTTGATATACTACAGCAAATCAAAAAGCTAAGTAACAATAAACCTTACCGATAACAAGTAAACTCACCAATAACAAGTAACCTCACTGATAAGAATGTGGATTAAAATCTGTAAAAGGTAGGTCCTTGCCCACTCACTTTCTCATACTCTATTCCCTTCTTGTTGTCCTTTGTTTCTATAGCCTTTACTCACTATTAAGTTTCAGTTACACTAGTCTCTTAAACACTCAAGTTTTCAAATGCCAGAGTTCCAAGGAAGATATTGAACACAGCTACTTATAGTTTGGGATCTTTGATTTTTAGGCTGAAACTTTTAAGCATGCAGCTTTAAGAACAAAAGTACCCACTCACAATTTCTGCACATAGAAGGCAACAGTGGTCATGATATTTAGTTACCTTGGATATAGAGAAGCCATGGTAAGTATTTTGGGCTTCATTTAGGTATAAATCTTCCATCCTACCTGCCCTCTTGGTAAAAATACGAATAAATACAAGAACAGAATACACTATAATTTGTGTATATGACATTATTTTACTGTAAAATTTAATTCCTTTTTTTTTTGCTAATAGCTTTCACTGTTATGTACATTACTTACAGTCACCCTGAGTGCATGTTGACATACATCTTATTATAAATACATGATACATTCTAAAAAATATTTCTTTATTTTAGGACTAAACTCAGTATTTTTTTGTTAATACTGTCATCCCAGCACACAAATTCTCACCAGTACTAATAGTGAACATAAGCCTTTGGGATGTACTGTGGAATTTGTGAATGCAGTACCTCAGAAGGAATATTCTGACAAAGCCAGAGAACTTTGCAATGCTCAGCTGGCAAAATAGGTTGAGCATTTGAGAAAAACCTCAGGTGAAAATATCTCAAGTTCATTAGATCTGACTGAAACATGAGCTTGGCCTGAACAAAGGTGTTCACCAGTGGGGCTTGTAGTGCATTTCCCCAGCTGCAGTCATATCTCCAAGAGCAGAGTATGCTGAGTCACTGTAGAGGATGAGATGGTGGACATGCTGGAAAACTTGTAACATGATGGACAGTGAGTACAGTAATTCCACTATTCACCTTCAAGAAGACTCAACTACTTTCAACACCCAAGGGAACAACACCAAATTCCAGCCCAACCTCTTACGTTGAGTTGTTTTGGGGGAGTTTTGAAGTGGGGGCAGGGGCCACTGTTTATTTGGGAAGGCAGGGGCAGGGAGGGGGAATGTTTTGGTATTGAACATGAGACTCGTGCTCTGTGTAATTAGTTGATTTTAAGATCTGGTAGAAAAATTAACACAAATCTAACTTACACAACTTAAATAAGAACTTATCCTCTCTTGCCAATTACAATTTAATACATTTACCTCTCTGGGTGATAAAATTCTGTTGATCATTTCTTGCCAAGCCAAACATCCTTGGGTGCCCATTTCTGTAATTAGGCTCCTAAAATTAACCTAAAAACCGCTGTGCTTGTTAATCTTTTTAGTAGGGCCATTGCTAATGACTTCTTGCAGCTAAAGCTCCGCTTGTACACATACTGATAACATTATCTTAATTTGTCCTTGACATTAAAAAAGTATTACTTCATAACTAACTCCTCTCTCTCATTCCCAGTGTATTTAAAAAATAAACAAACAAAACCAAACAAGCTCTAAAGCACTTACAGCCCTGCACAAAAGGAGACTTTTCCGAAATGCTGACAATTCTCTGGAAACCCCCTGATTATTTTTCTTGTTTGCCAAGTGGGATTCATCATGGTAAGTCTGGGCACTTCACTACAAATGTGGGTTTCCTCTCCTTACATCATGAAAAAGGTTTCACCAAAATAATTATGACTTCTGAAAAGTGTTATTTGGCTAGAACACTATGTGCACATCCCAAACTGATGGAAGGAGGAGACTGTACACTTCTGACCTTGCGTGTGTATTTCAAAGGAAGCGTAACAGCAGTGAATGGTAGGTTAGACACAAAAGCAGAGCAGAGACAAGGAAAGATGTGAAGGTAAATATATGGAATCACAGGCAGAGGGACAGATAAGAAAATGTAAAGGAAAAATGAGAACTCAAGAGTGGCTGTAGGAAATTTTATTTTTCAGAAGACTACATGGAATGCTTGCTTAGGGAAAAGTCTTAATCTTAGGAGGAATCGAGGAAACTAACACCTACTTTTCAGAAAAGGTTAGAGAAAGGACATCCAGATACAGAATTAAAATGTGTTAACAAAAAGCTTCTAGTCCTAATCTAACACTTATTCCCACAAACTACTACTTTTAAAAGCAGCTGTCCTAATTCACAGTATGACTACACTTCCAAGAATACCAAAGTAATTTCTGGTGACTGGTACCATGCCTACATTTGCAATAAGAATAATAACAATAATTTTATTTTTCCAGAAGAATTAACAAATACTAGAGTGTTTTCTCCATGGGCTATTTAGTCACAGGTCTAGTGACTAAATTTAACACATTGATGTGGTCTAACTACAGTAGGTGGCTAAACCTCCCACAGCTGCTCACTCACTCCCGCCCCCTAGAATGAAATGGGGGGAGAGAATGAAAAGGGTTTAAATGAGAACAACCAAGGGTAGAGACAGTTTCAAAGGTAAAGCAAAAGCTGCACACAAAGAAAGCAAAGTAAGGAATTCATTCATCACTTCCTATGGCCAGTCAGGTGCTTAGCCATCCCCATGACAGCAGGGCTCCATCACACATAATGGTGACTTGGAAAGATAAATGCCTTAACTCCAAACATTCCTCTCTTTGTTCTTCTTCCCCCAACTTTACATGCTGAGCATGACACCATATGGTATGGAATATCCCTTTGGCCAGTTGGGGTCAGCTGTTCCAGCTGTGTCCCCTTCCCAACTTCTTGGGAAGTTGTGTACCTCAAGCCTTCTCACTGGTGGCGTAGGGTGAAAAATAGAAAAGGGCTTGAGGCTGTGCAAGTGCTGCTCTGCAATAACAGAAAACATTCCTGTGTTACCAGCACCACTCTGTGCTGAATTACAAACCCAAAGCACACTTATATATGAACTACTATGAAGAACAAAAAAAATCTATAAAAGACACCAACAAGAGCCCTTTGGTGACATTCAATTTACTATATTTGAAAGCTGGTTTACAGAAAACAACTTTCTTATTTTCAGTACTGTTTAACAGCCTTTCTTGTGACCACAAAGATTTTATTTCTAGACTATATTCTCCTTCTCCACAACTTCCACAATATATTTCTTTATAATACACTTTCCCTACAGCCTGTGCCATCAGGACAGCCTGCTGTTGAGGACTTAGGAGAGGAGCAGTTGCCTGGTTTCAAACAGAAACTTGAGGAGGTGATGGAGCAGCCTAACAAGTACTGTGACGCTCTGGTAACAAATACACCACTTACAGGCTAACTTCTTTATCCCCTCTTGATTTCACTGCCTAAATAGTTCAAAGGTGCTCCAGAAATGGGAAAGATTCCAACAGTGTTTAGCAGACTGCTTCAAACTGCCTTTTTTTGTTTGAGCAGGTGGAAATAAATTGAAGTATATTATAAAGCTGCTTTCAATCTTAATTCTGATGCATTTGTTATCAAGTTGAGGAATACTCAAAACGCTTTTGGTGTTTAAATTTACTTTGAAGCTCTTATATAAAAAAGATTAAAATTGAAGTAAGAATCAATAACTAGTGATTAGCAAAAAAATTGAAAGTACTTACATTAAACTTGATAATGTCATATATCAAGTACCGAGGGACGACCTGTCCATTAACCTTGTCGATGATCATTTCCTTGAAAGAAAAGAGAAGACATTGATATTTATTTCATGAATACAGAAGTATGTCAACATACTTAGTGCACATATCTGCAAGCGTGATGCAATCAAAAAATACTTTACAATATGTCAAGATTATAAAAATATTATTATGGTCCTAAAAGTCTCTCATGAAGCATTCAAAAAACGCCAGGAAGCTGTACTAAGTCTCCTGATCTGCAACATTTATACATTAGTTTCCCCACAGCTTTCAAAATCACTACCTTTCTTGAGTGAATAATGAGTTTTTAGAAATCTCAGTAAGAACTGCAATCCTAAGTCAACCAAGCACCACTGGAGATCTTGCCCACAATAGTACAACAGCGAGGACGTAAAGAACAAGCATTCATATTATTTTCTGTGCTGAGGTTGGATCTTTTCATTTTAACAGCATCCTAGGCAGCAGTGAGAACTGCAATTTGCTTAAATATTGCACTGTGACTAAACAGGATGGTTCCTTCAAATGGAAATATCACAGATACTCTCTGTATCACATGAAGTTAGCTAACACTCAATATGTCTGGCAAATCATCTTGAAAATATGTCAGCTAGGGAAAGAATACTGACAATCAATATCCAAACACAAAAGTGTTTCCTCAATTTAATAGTACATACAAAAATACATATACCTTACATGCTGGTGCTTACACCTGTAACACAGGCTTCCTGTGATATGAGTTAGATATAGTTTATTAATTTGATGAATTAATAATGAATGTTTAGTTCTATATCAGTCAGGATTGAAAATTATAGCAATCAACC
Organism: Xenops minutus; assembly: GCA_035221455.1. Lineage (NCBI taxonomy): Eukaryota > Metazoa > Chordata > Aves > Passeriformes > Furnariidae > Xenops > Xenops minutus. Next base: position 79,989,896 of record JAWWEE010000105.1, on the reverse strand, counting down.
ATTGGTAGATATTTTCCAGAGACAACTTTGAAATATTCACATCTCTAAATGCAATCAATCTTCTCTCTGCCCCCCTCCACCACCTGATTCTTGGCTAATATATGTTAGTTGTATCTCCTACAGATTTTTTTCTGAAAATACTAAGTTAAAATTCCAAATTCACACATACAAGATAAAACAACTAGAACATGGAAACAGTTCACTATAACATGATGGAAACAAAATAATGAGATGAAGAATTATTCCAAAAAAGAACATTACATCTATTCAAATTAATTTGGTTTAGCTAGTTTCTTGTTAGGCTAGTAGCATTTTTATGCCTTACAACCTTTTAACTTCTCCCAGAATCCATACGTTCTACAAAATAAACCCAAACAAGACTCATGTAAGATTGATTTTCAGTCTGTCAACAAGTTTCTTGAATTGTACCTAGTATTTAACCGCAATTTGCTTTGAAAAATAAGCAAGCAGTTGTGAAAACATAGATTTGTTTTAAAACAAACACAAAGCTTGAAGCATTTAAAACTAAACTAGACGCCATGAACATGTTGTTCTCAGAAACCATTAGGAACTGTAAGTTGCCTACTTAACATTTTGGAATCTCATCTTCTGTGTGCAGAACACTGAGACAGAGATTGAACTTTCACAACCAAATAGTGCATTCACAGGTGTTGTTCATGACTGCCCGAACTGACCTTACACATCTTAACACAAATAATTTGATGAATGAAAAACATTCCTTTGGAACATTACAGTATCTTATTCTTAACTCTAAAAATTATTTAGGCACAAACTATTTAGGTCCAAAAAAGGCCCACATAGAAACGATGTAATAAAATGCCATTCTGTTAGTTTCCAGTATTTAGGTAAGACACTGGTGAGCTATCAAAGGAACAGCTGATGCAATGCCGCAATGCCTTCTTTGACAATAAATTTTATAACTAAGTGCAAGAACAGATGGATTAGGTACAACTCAAGAGACAGAAGGCATAATGTGCAGACTTGGAAGAGTGCATAAAGATATAATGCAAGGGGCATGGGGTGGAACGGGAAAAAAATAGACCAGGAATCCTGACAGTAGTCAGGTGAAACAAATAACAAAGTAAAATTGACACAAAAGAATGCTTTTTCTTTAATGTTTCAATCGAATTGGCATGCAGAACAAATTTTTGAAACACATTTAATTGAACATGCATTTAAGGTTTAAGGACTCACTTCCCAAGCAGGCATATTCAAAGCCTCAGCTTTGATGGAAAGCTGGCATTTGTATGCAAAACCCTAAAAACACCAGTGCCTGGTATTATGAGATTTTATGCCTAATTTTCAAAATCTCAATCTCTGGATATTCACTTCAAGAAGAAATATAATGTACATCCAAGAGCACCAAGAACTATTTTTAAACATCCTCTGAAATGTTCATTTTTAACACAGATTTTTATAAGGAAACTTTTTCTCTACTTTCAGGCATGTGTAAACATTTTTGATTCTATTACTGAGCAAATGGACCTTTTTCCTCACATCCTCACTTCTTTTCTTGCTCCCCTGCCTCTTGTTCTTCTTTGATATCCTGAATGAAATTCCAGCTACCAGAGCAAAAAACAATAGCACAATACGCCTTAGAAGCAGAGATTACAAATTCCTGCACTGCTCATCTCCATCATGACAACAACATTCCCTGCTCCATTAGTTACACCAATACAACTGTCATAAGGCAAAAGCTGTAAAGTGAGCATAAGGTTCAGATGGGAAATGCTCTACCATAATTCTTTTACTCCCTGATTTCAGAATCTTCCTTGCAATTATCAGAATTGAAAAATATCCCAGGGAATAGAACTCGTCAGAAGCCACTTTAGAGAGGTTGAGAAAATGTAGTATTTGAGAACTGACCACAGTCAAACTCACTCATTCTGACCTGAGTGATAACCTGATCCTGTAAAACTACATTTAAGTAAATTTTTAGGTAAGTAAAAACTTAAAAACAAATCCACTCATGTGGCATTAATAGAACACAAAAGCATCCATAAGGTACACTTGCATCCATGCATTACCTTCTACAGACTACATATAGATTTATAGTGAGTTTAAAACTACCTCTGTTAGACAGTGACCTTTATGACTTGTCCATTAGCTGCTAGTTTAGGTGTTTGCTTCACCTGTGGGCCTGCAGAACAAGCTCCAGTGATCAGTTTCTGTGACATTACGTGGCAACACTATGCTGGTGTCACTCTCCTCAATCTTCTGGTGTTGCAGAACATGGCCATACAGTAGATTAGAAACTGAAACTGTGCTAAGAGCTTTTAGCTGGACACGTACGAGATTGGACTGATAGTCTTGGACTGTTTTCCTTAAATCACTATCTAGCAAGTAACTTGAACTTAAAATAATCAAAAATTTTGAACAAAGCGAAGGATCTCGTTTTACCAGCCACTTGCAGAATGCATTTTTACTTGACATAGATTGTGGAATCAGATCTAATAATACATTTGTTTATTATTCCTTTTCCTCCTTTGTCTTGTCTTAATCCTTTTGTCCATTTACTTTTAACACAATTCTAGTCACTGTTGTATTTAAGGAATTAAAATACCTTCTTTTTTTCAACTTTATTTTGCATAAATCTATATTGCCAACTTTTGCAAACTCAAAAAAGTTTTAAGTTATGCCATTTCTCAAAGATCTTACAAATAAGTGAGGTCTGTACTGCTATAAAAACATAAATAAATCTCTACCTTGTTCTCTACTTTTGGAGCTCTTGGCCACCCTAAGTCTTCAAGTGTGAACAATATTTTATATATAAATAAAAAAGCTAAAAAATTGTATTAAAATTGTAAAGTGTAATTCAAGCCAAAGAATGCCTTTGAGTTTTCTACTCAACTGTTCCAAAGCTAACCTGAATGCCAAGAAAGCTCCTGAAAACTACTAATTGGTTTTCTTGCATGACAGCCGAAATAGTTCAACAAACTCTATGCATTCCCTTAGATAGCATTATGTATGCAAAACATATGGCTTCTAAAGGAATAATTCATATGATACTAGTCACCTGTAAGTAATACTCAAATTAACTTTAATTAGCTTTGCAGAAAACTTTCTTCTATACCAGGAAAACAACTGCAACTGAAGAGTTGGAGATGAGGACAGAGTATTGCAGGAAATCTGTCACCACCCAAGATGTCACTGATCACAGCAAGCACAGTTTGCAATTTCAGCCTGAAGTGAACTATAAATGCATTTGAAATTCCCAAAGACGACCACATGAAAGGCTTACACCAGAATCATTAAAGCAAGTTAATAGATCCCTGAATGCATGGAAATTGCTTTTATGAAAGTTTCCTATATACTGTCATTACAAATAAAGTTAGGGGGAATGACCTGATCTTTTGTATTCCTAAAACCAGCAGTTATTTTGCCGCATGGCACTGATATTTCTGTTTCCTCTTTCCTTCTTTCTCATATTTTTAAGATTACTGTAAAGCAATGCCAATTGGTCCCACCTCATTCTATGCTCATTTCCTGAAAGAGATAAATCTCCTTCAAAAATAGAAAGTATGAACTACTTCAACCTGCCATTAGAGAATTAACTTCAACAGTCCTTCAAGCACTAATTAGCAAAATATGTTAATACACAAAAAGACAACTTCTTCTTCCCATAGATTTGAAAAATAAAATAATATCAATCATGCATATATCCTGAGCAAAGAATCATTCATAGAAATTGTCCTTTGGCATGAACACTAAACAAATATTCAATTGCAAAGTTAAGCTATTCTGCTGCTTCAAATAATAGGCAAATCTTATCCTCAAACCTGTTGAAAGGAATTTAAATTGAAAAAAAAAGTATTCCATCAATAGCTTTTTATTTAATTGACCATATTAAAATAAATTTAGAAGTCTGTACTATGAAAAGCCATTTATCCATTGAAATGTTTTAGTTTTATCTTAGGGTACTTGTCCTTTTAATGTCATTTTTTTTCGCATTTCATGAAAAAAAATGGGTGTGTGGAGGGGAGAGTCACAGTAAGACTGATTTCATGCCAATAAATACAAAATGTACTATAACAGTCAAACTTTTACAGAACAACAAATTAGGTGAAGTTATAGTTCATGTCCTGGGTACTTGAGAGAACCGAATTTATTCTTAAAAGACTTAAATCTGGGAAACACAACACACCAGATGAGAGACCTTCTCCCACATGCCCCACAGCCACATTATGCACATTGTATCAATATCCTAGTCTTCTAAAATATCCATATTTGCCACCTTCACAAAAATATCTGTTTTGAAATAAAAAAAACTAATAAATAAACGAATAAATGAATGAAAGAGCAGCCACTTCTATCAAGAACACCTAGGACTGCACCATATGAACACTGGCAAGCCACTACTTTCTCAAGAACCTTAGAAGGAGCAGAGGGAAAAAAAAGTACCAGGCTTTTTATCTCAACAGTATGGAACCTAATGTATGCCATTAAGAATAATATTATGTACGTCATTAGAAAACTGCCTAGCTGAAGAGGCTCCTACCAGACACAACAGCTTGTGCAACCACTTTTAAGCTGACAGCATGGCATCTCTTGCATTAAGCTCTCAATTTTTCAGTGAAGCAGAGGCAGTGGAAAATATTCCATTATCTGCTTCTATGTCCCTGAGACAGTACATGGTTCTTTGCAGTAATTATCCTCACAGATTCAATTTATACATGCTTCACATGTAAATGTGTGTTCAGTAAGACAGCTCATTCACAGAACTGACATTTCAAGAATACTGACATCAAAGGCCTGAGAAAGGAATGAAAGTTGTTAATCATGACAATATGGTCTCCTGTATCTGAGAAGTGCATTAGGCTTTGGAAGACCAATGTGGAAGTTCATCTCAGATATTCAATACTTCAGCAAGCAGGAGTTACAGCAATGTATAGAGCCTCCAGTGCCACTGAAACATAGCAGGAAACTGCACTGATCTACATGCACAGGTATTTAGTGTACGAGCTAATGAAGTTCTTTTGCTAATGTCAAAAAAAAAAAGGTCAAGAAAGGAATAATCGCTTTTTGTAGCTACTGTTCTGAAAAGTTTACCATGAATACTTCAGCCCAGCCTTCAGAGAACAAATACAGACATTTTACAGCTTGTTTTCCAACTGACTCAAAAAAGTTCATTAGCAAGTTCAAATAATTTAAATTAGTATGACAACTTTAAAAATGTTTTAGTCTTAAATAAAACTAAACCACTTCTAAATTATTTAGTAATTCAGATCAGCTGAAAATAAAGGCGGCAGAAAAAAAATATATCAATTCACAAAAGTCTATGAAAATATGATGAAAATTTTAGCAAATTTTAGAAGTACCTCCATGAGCTGTAGGAAATAGACCATGTTTACTGCTTCAAAATATAAAGCTGTAGCAAGAGATGAGGTTCTGCAATAATTTCTTTAGATTCTCTTCAAGCCTATTCTCAATTTCAGAGAACGTCAACTCAATACCTTGAATTATTTCAAAGACAAAGAGCTCCCCTCTGAGCAGTCACCACTGCTATGCTGTAGGTAAGTAATTACTTACAAAACACGATTCCCACATTCAGCCAGTGGCTCAACCGATATTCCTCCTGAAAACCTATGATTCACCAATCCAGGCCTAAAAATTTGTTCCTGTTTATGAACACAAGCAAACAGCACTGAAATTGTTACAACAGTTATGCAGTACGCTCCTTACCCCATCCAGAAGAGTGTTTGTTAGATGTGTGCGAAGATCTTTGCGAAATGGAAATTCCAGGTTAGATACATGAAAAATGGAATTGTCTCTATCAATCATATAAACTTCATTCTTGCCATCAATCAGCATCATGTACCTGCACAGGCAATGTTAAGATATTATAGTTAGAAATATATCCTCAAAATCTCTACTATTCTGTTTTATATTAAGTGCTAAAAACAAGCAATCACGACAGATATTAAGCACTTTAAAAGAACTTTTTTTACACAGAAAAGTTTAAACCTATTGCCTCAGGAAAACAAATAACCTAATTAAATGCAATTATCACAAAGAAAATGTTTCAGAGATAAAAAATCAGTATATATACATATACATATAAGAATTTTGCTGTGTCCAGCTAAAATTAGGCCTGAAAATCTATTAAAAATAACAGGGGTTTTAATGCTCTAAGAAATACATGAGGCTAATTCAGTTAGATGCTGAAAAATGATCTTTTAATCCAGCTTTTCCTTTATTAAGTGGACCAGAAGCTTGCCAGGTAGAAATCTGCAGAGTTTCATTCAAAAGAACCACCCTTGCTTCCTTTCCATCACTAGTTATCTGTCACTGCAGCACTGAAAAGTCGCAGCCAACTGTTGAGACACTTTTCATTAAAACATTTTTTTCATTGCAACAAATTTTACCATGGTACGTTTCACTCACACTACGCACAAAGAAAATCCCATACCTTACTACATTATCAACAGTGGTTTGTGAGCTTGTTTCAGTTGCAGACACAAATTTTTGACAATTTTTTTTTTATCATTACAGCCCTTGGGAGCCCAAGTCATTAATTTAGACCTCTCCGTGCTAATACCAAAGAAGACTGTTCTTTAAAGGTAACACCCTGTATAGAAAAAAAATATTAAACAACTAGACAAAAAAAGAAAAAATAAAAAAACCACTAAAAATTGAAGAAAAAATAAAAAATAATAATAAAAAAAGACAAAAACCACAAGAGATTCTAAACAGCACAATAGCTGTAATACACCTAAGTCACTGTCTGTAAAGTTTTTTTTCATCTTTACAACCAGAGTACTAGAGTTTTGGGAAGAATAACAAGGCAGTTGTGCTGACAAAGTTCTTCTCAAGCTTGTGCAGCAGCCTAGGAGTACACACACCTTCTGACTGGAGACAGGAAACTGAAGACATTTCAGTGGAAACTGTATCAAAGGCCAGATGCAACAGTCAACAACTTGGCTGTGAATGAGAACTAATAAAGGTGCTGAGTGTATTTCTTCTCTGTGAGGGTGATGAGGCACTGGAAGAGACTGCCCAGCAAAGCTGAGGATGCCCCATTCCTAAAAATGATCAAGGCCAGGTTGGATGGGGCTCTGAACAACCTGGTCTAGTGAAAGGTGTCCCTGCCCATGGCAGCGGGATTTGAAGTACATGATCTTTATGGTCCCCTCCCAACCCAAACCATTCTTTGATTCCTATACTGCAAGTGCTGAAAGTGAAGACTAGCACATTGAATCTGATCTGGTAAACTAAGAGAGAAACTGTTGTGGGGCTTGGAAGGTTGGCAAAGCAAAAAATACCAGAAAAGCTCCTCTTTGGAACAAACAAGGTATTAATGCACTTAGTAAGACCAGTGAAAAAAACCTATCTAGTTATGAAGATGTGTTCAAATGTTCAGACAGGAAATACCATGGCTGAACAGCAGTGCAAAAACTAAGCAGACAAGAGATAAAGCTGATATAAAAAATCCAAAGTAAGTTTGTCTCAGTCAAACCTGAGTTATGTTAGTTTTACCAATTATCACTTCAGCTGTTGTAAAGAAACTGATGCCTGATCATGCTATAACTGACCGTGACAATATTCTACACCAAAACTAAGAGCGCCACCCTGTACTGAGCTCATTCTTTCAGTGATCCATTCATTTCACCCATGCTAAAAGAACAAGTGTTATTAAAGAGGTTTTATTCTGTAAAAGAAGTCGAAATCACAGAAAACCAAAAGAAAATAGGAGCACTACTGTCAAGATAGTTCAAAGGTTCTAAAGCCTCACAAGATTTAATGTTCTTGAATAGACTATGATAAAATAGGGAACACAAATCTTCCCAAGTTCAGTTGCTTGGACAGCACACAATAGGGAAATACTAGATTAAAAGTAAAAGATTATAGGAGTTTCATCATCTACACCAGAATATTGTGAAAGCTAGCAAGCATATTTTGAAGACTCATTCAGCAAAAAACTTTTTATACTTGCAAAAGTCTTTGGACATATTGGGGGGCAACAATACTTTTCATGATTTATCCATTTCTCCTTCAAAAGTCCTGGTTATAAAGAAATAACAAGCTATCTGTAGTTGTTTCTAAAATTCACCACTCTTCCAAGTAATGCCCACAGGCTCTCTGCTGTCAAAACAAAGCAGCAAGCATTCCCCAGAAGCCCTGAAGGCAAATGGTCTACACAGGCAGCTGTCCTGGTGTCTGCAGAGATCCTCCCTCCAGAAATCAGTAGATGTGACTACAGGAACACAGGACCCCTTGTGCAGCTTAAATAAATTAAATAAATACTTTCTTTCAGTATTATGACTATAATCATAATTCACTATATATCAGCTCAACTACTGTTTCTCCACACACGACTACTTCAAGATGCTACAAATCAGTTGGGGAAAAACAAAGCCATATATGAGCAGAAAACCTAAGCGGTGGGAGTAGATTAAATCAGGGCAACATTAGAAGAGCTGAAAGCTGTACACGAGATGCTTTATGAAAAAAAAGTCCAATATACACTCAACTAAAAAATGTGGTACCAGTTCTTCAGATGCAAGAATATTCTACAGACAACATTAATTTTTCAAACCACACTAATTTATTCAAAACTAAAACTAACTATAAAGAGCATGTTGTGTTTTTCTCAAAAATAAAAGAATCTATAGAAAGGAAAGAAGAGGTATGTAAAGAACAGAAATAAAAGCACTCTACTTCAATTTTAATTTTATAAATTAACTTTATCAGCAATCTCTGCACTGCCATAGTCATGGCTGGTTTAAGCATATGCTTTCAGTGTAACTTGCTTCAATGACAAAACAGCATCTACTGCTTCACAAGATCTAGCACTTAAAAAACTCCCTACTTGCATTTTCATTACATATGTGGTATAAGTGATCTTCCAATTGCTTTGAAAAAAAACCAAAACACAAACAGTAAAGTATTTCATTTTCAGACACCTAAAAAATCTACAGGTTCAGACAACATACAGATTTTTTCAAAATCTGTTACTTGAATATCAAAATGAACATACCACCAACTTCTTCTACATCTTTTACTCATAAAATCTACAGAAATTTACTTAAAATTTGGTAGCTGGACACCTCACCAACGACTAGTGGCAAGATCCCTTCTTTTTCAAACCACAGGACCAATGTTGCATCCCCTTCTCTTTTTTAGAATTTGACAGTGTTAGCTGTTTAGACCATAAATTCTAAATGAGAGGGACAATGATAAGTCTTACAACTGAATGTAAAAGATTCCCAAGCAAAGATCATCAGGATCTCCAATTTGATAACTCAGAGGGTGGTGGGGCACTGGAACAGGTTCCCCAGAGAAATTGTGGATGCCCCATTCCTGGAAGTATTCAAGGCTGGGTTGGATGGGGCCCTGAGAATCTTGACCAAGTGGGTGACATCCCTGCCCATGGTGGGGGGTTGGAACTAAATGATCTTTACGGTATCTTTCAATCCAAACCATTCTACGGTTTTTATGATTCTGTATTTTACTTCAGAGAGCTACTGAGATAAAAAAATTATTACAAAAAATTTGGTATTAGCAGATAAGCATTTACACCAGTATAAAGAGCATGCCCCTGGGCAACACCACATGGGCAAAGAAAGAAGAGCCTGTCACACATTGTACTGCCCACTGTGAACACTACTTGCTATTACAGCTATTGTGTGAGCACCCAAAAGCTCCAATTAGGAACCAGGCCACCTTATTTTAGATTCTGTGCAACTACACAAGGTGATATGATTCTGTTTTAGATGGCTCAATCCGAATGTAAAACCAGACCAGTAAATAAAAGAGCAAATGCAGAGCACCAGTAAGAGCAATAACAGAACTGCTTATTCACCTTTGAAAGCTATACATGGAAGCACAGAATCATGTTTGAGCTACAAACAACATCTCTCCAAACTGTTAGTCCAACCACTAGAAACCAGCTTCCACTGAAACAGAAGTTCTGACAAGTGAGTTAAAAAGGATCACACTGTCCACACAGATAAAATATCTAGCCACAGAAATGCTAAAATCTGAAGTTTCATTAGACGCTACTTTCCCTTCACTTCTGATCCTGAGGCAAGGTCCATTATTAATTCTAATTGGACATTAGTATTAACATGATAATTCAGGAAATGGGATGGAAATTTCATTAGCAAAGAATTACAGCTCTTGGCATTAGACAAGCAGATCTCCAAATCACCTACCAGAGTATTAATAACTTTAATCTTTAAACTTTAAAAAATGTCAACCACCAAATCTTTGGAAATCAGTTACTTTTAGCATACCCAAATACAGACAACTTTTTCAAAGGCTCATTTGCCTCCACATATATCCTGTTCATGCAATCTACATCAGCTGGACCCCAAACACATGCTGTAGGAATGATTTTATTGGACTTCCATTTTCAGTTGAGTTTGTTTTGGTGATGGTGGTGCATTTTTTTTTTTACACGATTCTGAGGCTGACACGAGCAACAATGAAAATGCTAAGTTAGAAACTGAGGTTTCTCCTTTATGTGGATGTTCGCCAGTTTTGACCATTAAATTTGAAAGTACATTTCAGGAAAATACTGTTTAATGCAAAATAACACAAATTACTTGGTGTTCCATAACCTTGAGTCATTGAGATTAAGGAAAAAGAACAGAACTGTATCTCCTAAGCTCCCTACTCTCTTTCCCAGATTCTTAGGATTCACAAAACTGGCTTTGAAAATATTCCCCAGCACAGTACATCACTACCCATGGTGTAGTTCTTGCCAAAACATATTTACAGTGAAACTGATCTCCTAAAAGTTCACAGTTTTGCCTCTGACTTCAATTTTATGATGTGCCTTATCTATGTTTAACTTCTTTCTCAGCCAAAATCACAGCAACCATCTTAGCAATAAGGTTACATGTGTTAATTTTGTGCTTTACAGGAGGTTTAAAACTTTAAGTATAAGATAAAAATATAGCACAGCTTCCTCAAACTTTAAGACCTCATCTTCTGAGTTCAACATAAAAGTAATTTTCTGAAAAAAATATCGAGAAGTAGCAAATGGATTAGAAATATTGTTTTAAAGGAAGCTTAAAAATTCAGCTCCTCTAGGAGCCTTCTTTGCCCCGCAGTATTTCTTTAGACAGGCTATATCAAAGAAGATTATTTATTTCGACACAGTACCGCTGTTGCTGCTTTTTATTCATTTTCCTTTTTAAATATGCCTGTGTCTGTATTATCACATTAAAGAATGCAAAACTCAAGAAATTCCATCAACTCTAAGCACAAAAATCACGGCAGCTCTCCATTCCCAAGTGAGTTCATTACACAGCCTAGAATTCAGTCTTGTGAAAACGCTGCCCTCCCACACAAATAAGCATTACTCAACTCCGAAGAGAGATTAGCATCACTAATATGTTCACTGATGCAGAGGCAACAACAAAATCCTGTTGCAAATATGATTTTTCATTTCTTAATTTCCTTTTATGATTATCAATGCTTAAAAATCACGAGTGTGTCCCCACTCTGTAGATCAATCACCTAAGATGAGGTGAAGCCATTTGAGCACTTTACTTTGAACCCTGCCACTCCCTCCTGGCAAATAAGCATCAACTTCTGGCCAAACACTGCAGAAAAGGCCAAGAGAATGAAAATTAATGACTGCCCTCTATGCACTGATAAGAGATCATCTATCTGTGTCACTAAGCTGCTGAAGTTCCATGTCCTGACCCGAATCCAGACTGTGCTGGATCTAGAGTAAGTTTAAATTAGACAAGTTTGAAGTTGGCTTGTAGCAGATGGAGCAATACTCTCTGAAGTCCCAATAAAATGAGGAAGGCTCAGCTTGTTTCTTCTATTAATTGCTGCTGGCATTGGTCACTGCTTCAAAGTCTGTCATCTGAAGGATGACAAAGCCTGAATACAGGGACACTAACATAGGAACTTACATGAAGATTTAAAATTTTATTTTCAATATGTAAACAGAAGGAAAGCAATCAGTTTTTTTAATCAGCATTCTGACAGCTCTGTCATAAACACCTTCTCCAAATTTGTGCAAATGAAAACATGTACAAGTACACAGCACATCAACCAGGAAGAAACACTGCTTACTACACATAAGCTGCTGTAAAATTTTGTATTTGACTTGACAGTTCAAATTCTAAATAAACTCTTTTAAAACCACATACAGAGGCCTTTGGAAGTTAGTCTAGTAACTTTATATTGTCTCACATATTTCTAGGTTAAAGTCTGCTATCAATACTCTTCACAGCATTTTAAACCAAAAAATCTCTTAGATTCTGACTGACAGTCATTTCCAATTAACAGTCTCCAGCTTCAATATTTCTCATTCATGACCTTGCATTTTCTACAACTAAATATCCTTCCAGTTTTATTATTCTGCTCCTCAGTGAATTCAGTGGCTTGTCTCTCTCATTTGTTTGTCAGAAGATACTTGGTTTCTGTTTCAAAATTCTTAATGCAAATACAAAATTAATATTCAGGACCTCCACTTGTGGCTTGTTATGTATTTTCTTCCAAAACCGTTCACTGCCATTTTCTCTCAATCTGTTCTTTACCTACTCTAATAAATTTCTTAGCCTTAATCTCTATTGAAAAAAATCGAAATTTTGTCATAGTCCAGAAGCATGATATCTACTAGTATTCCTAGGTCAAAAAGCTAATTTTCCATTTTACAAGTTCCTACCAAAATGGTTGATTAAGCTCAGAGGAAATGCCATTCCTCATCTATACTGCAGACTGTGTTCCTCAGTCTTTCTATTAACTACTTCCCTTAATTTAACCAAATCTGTCATTTTATAAAGAGAAAACCTGCATTATTGACCTATTTTTTTATCTCTCATTACAATCATAATGTTTTAAATTTAAAGCAAAACCTTTTGATCAATGATCCAAACTTATCTTCTACAATAAAGATTTTTTTCCTCTCAATATTAAAATACTGTTACTAGGCTGCTGCTTAGAAGTAAATGTATCTTGTATATCACTTACTATGTTCAAAACCACCTGGATTTGTCACCTGTCAAAATTCTCCACCTCAAAAGAGTTCAGCCTGTGGTTAACTTTCACAATTGTAAGGTGTCTACTTGGGGTGAAATGATCAGTTCCCTAGGGCTTTAAAACTACCTTGGCTAAACTCATATTACGGAGGTCAAGCACTCATCTTGCATTAGCTGTTCAAGTGTGCTCGTAGTGACAACTCTGATCAGGCTGGGTATCTGCAGCAGATCCAGCAGTAACCCAGAAGTTTATCTTAACAATCCTGTAGTGATTTTTTTCAAAGCCTGAATTCTGTAACAATTTTTTTATCCTTCAGCTATTAGGAAAATACAATGTTATTCCTCATACTTTATTTTGCATCTTTCCAAAACAGAATGAACGCTTTCCAATTCATGTTACAGTCAAGAAAGTTATCCTAGCGCATCTGCTACGCCAACATCTAATTTCATGAGAAATCAGGTTTCCAACATTCAGCCTCATGTTCTGAATCACTTGTTCAATATATCACTGCCCTGACTCAATGCTAGTATGGAAAAAAATAACTTCCTAGTCTAATTGATCACCTCATATAACACAATGGAAGGGCTATGATAAATTTTGATATTCATAGCATCATTTCAGTTCAAAAAGACCTTTGAAATCATCCAATCCAGCTGCAAACTTGATGCTGCCAAGTCCACAACTAAACCATGTCCTTAAGTGTCACACCAACATGTCTTTTAAATTCCTCCAGGCACTGATGAATCATCAACTCATCCTGCTTATTCGAGAATTAAGAATTTAATTTCCACAAGATTTGTTAAGGTGGTATTCCCTGCATATGGCATAACTTCGTGCAAGTCACCACTGTAGGATCAAAGATATCACACAGCTTATATAGCCATTCTGTCTCCTCTGCATCAGAATCTTTTTTTTATACTTGCCTGCCTCCACTCTCCTTTAAACTCTGAACAAAAGTTTCCTTTTCCATTTGCTCCCCTTGACAACCCAAGGTCCAGAGAAGATATTTTGTGACTGTTATGGGCCTGAACATCATAAAAAGTGAGGCAATGGATCTGCAGAGAGCATTTACTACAGAAATCATCAGGATTCCCAAAACTACAGTAATAAAAATTGCAAGCTTTGATATCTAAAAGGTACCACAAGCAGGAAGAGAAGTCACCACAGTTTCCCACCTCTAAATTAACTCTGTTCAGATGAGAAAGCTCATACTGCAGCTACCTTTTAGTGGTCAGTGAGAGCACAGAAATGCAGCTGCAGTCAAAAAAACCAAATAAACCAGCAAGCAGCATTAGGGTCACGTAACTACTACGTTTATGCCAAAGACAGAAATAATGTTGCATCATTATACAACTTCATGGTATCCCCTCACCTGGGATACAGTGTGCAACAGCATTTCTAGAGAAGTCAGTTTTTTAATAAAGGAAACAACTGTAACACTAAGGACCACGGAAAAATGCAGAAGAAGTGTGAAAACTAGTATCATTCTCCTAGTAAAGTATTGCAGTTTGGACTGAGCTCAAACTTCAGTTTTTCCCGTTCTATAAATCAACTATAAAGATGCCTGTAATTAATTCAACAGATGGCCAATTCAAAACCAATGTAAAACTACATTTTCTTTCTAAAGTATTATTAGACTGTGAAACTCTGCTGGTAAAACCAAGAACTAAGGGTAAAAAAGACTACCCAGTTGCAGTGTTTTTCTTATCTGTCTTGCACTGTTTTAATTAAGAGTGCTGTGGGGGTTTTGTTTCTTTATTTCTAAAAGGATATTAAACATGGGTTAAATTTAAAGTCTCCTTGCAATCATTATTTGTCCTACAACATAGGCTAAATTAACCTATAACTACTATATATTGAAGAGTTCTTTTAGTGCATTATGACATGTCTGGTGTAAAACAAAAGAAGAATTGTTAACGAGCTAGAAAATATGTGACCCAGTAACAAACTGTATACTAACAGATTTATTTTAAATACTAGATTCAATTTGTTTTGCCCAAATTTTAATGCTGCTAAGTGGTCAAGTACATATTAAAGTACATTTCTGAATTAACAATAGGAATACTATTGGAAAACAACTGCACAGTGTAATGATCTGAGTATTTTTTTTAAAGCTGTAAGATTAATGGAACAAATGACATCTCAAGCTTGATTGAACGATTGAATTATTTCATAATTTTTATTATTGTTGTTACTATTATCTTCATTATTTATTGCAGATAGAGCTTCAAGTTTGCTAGAACTTCTTTGACCCCATACCCCTTCACAACTTATAGTCTGAATATATCTTGGAGATTTAGAGAGAAATTCATGCTTGACGTAACAGGCTAAAAAAAGAACACATACATATATAAGAAAGAAAAAAATAATTTAGCATCAGATGACAAGTAGTTACATTCCTTCTTTCACCAATCAAGAGAGCCATAACATCTCTCATTGGGGGTCATAATGTAGCAGTCGAGAAAAGAGGAACAGCTTTGAAAAAGGAGATTCCCTTAACTTTGAAGAGATTTATGCCAGAATGTTTTCTGGATCAATTCTGTTTGCATCACTAGCACAAGCCTCAGAAGGAACACAAATGGCTGTTTGTGCTCACAGAATAGAGGACAGCTCCAAGAGAAAGGGCTGCCCTAGATATCTGTACAGTTAAAACTTCACAAATCCAATATCATTCTTCCCTGAATGAGCTTAAGCTGCTACACTTCATGGATATATTTGTAATCCTTCCCCAGAAAAACCAGCAGCACAGGATGCATTGTTGCACTGTTAAAAGTGGTCTGGGAGAAAGGCAAATAAATAAATAAACCAGTAATCAGTGATATTGGTCGTCTGAACATCAGGTACACATGAAGGCACACCATTTATCTTGATCTAATTGGAACATTTTAGGACTACAGTTGAATATTCTAAGATTATTATTCATAGCACAAGCTACATAATAAGCATTTTAATGCATGAGCTATTTATAAATAAAGAAAAGAGCTTGCTTAGAAGACAATCTGTCCAAATTCTCAAACAGTTATACAGGAATAATCAGTTAGGTAGCACTTTTCAAAGAGCCCAGGCACACATAAATGAGAAACTACAACCTAAAGAAAGAATGCTTTCCTTAGCCATTCAAGTCAATCTGGAACCCAGGTGAGGAATGACATATTCTGTCACACCTATTCATTCCCCTGCATTGATTCAATGACTTTAAAAACAAGACTTCAGGAGACGAAGAAGCAACAAAGTGGTATGAATGTGCCACAGTAACAAATACATAAATGCACCCTCACCACCACCCCCCCAAAAAATCCCACAAACCCCAACATATTTTTATACCAAATGGTTCCAGATATTAGTGTAACATCTTGTGACACTCTGTGTTGCCTCTTTCAACCTCTAGTCTCCCAGTCAAGAGAGACATCTCCTGGATCCTAGTTAACAGCAAAACAAAACTGACAAGTTACCTGATGATGCCCACAAGTCTGGCTATCAAAATCTGACAGCTCCTTTTATGCTATCAAAGTCAGTCCACTTGCCAAAGTCTAGTCATGCTCTCACTCCCTGTGCAGTAGGTAAAACAGGAGAAAAGGACAACGTGCCAATAGGTGGAGGTGATGAGGGCAGCTTCTACTGGAGCCTCTTCACCCTGAGCTACAATGTCTTTACCTACAAGAGGGTGTAACTGCTAAACCATCTGAAAATGCCCTCAATCCAAACTCAATTTATTGAAGTTTTATTTTTTCTCTCTCAAATGAAAACTCAAGTAAGCATACAATATTCATGGGTTCTAATGCTGTGGAAAACAGGCTGGTATCAATCTTGTAATCCTAAATTTACTGCCCAACACAACCATACAGGATTATTAAGATGCAGAGTGAGCAACAACTCACATCTTGGCTCCTAAACCTCCAACCTTCTGGAGTCAAAACACATCATTCCTGCCTCCCCATCCCATCTCCTCTTCCACTCCTACCTAAACACACAAAACCATGAATTAGGTATCTGCCTTTTAGAACATTTAAGAGGAATGCTGTTCAGAGTGCTTAACATCCATGAACTGCTCTTTTCAGCAATCATTAGAAAGGCAGTTTATACATTATAATCCAGAATCATATACTTTTGCAGAAGCTTCTGACATTATGTTATCATTGCACACTTCAAAGTTAACCTACAGGTTTCTAACAACTGCCTAGTACTGTAGCCTATAACAGCTATTTATTTATAGCCTTAAATCTTGACTGGAGGAGAGTTAAAGCTTTATTACAACTGCTAAAATAACTTGCACAACTTCGGTTTCCAGAGAAAATATATGCTATCTCCAGTAAGGTATATTATTCAAAATAAAGGCAGTGAAATAAATTCCATGTGGACTGCAGACTCCTCCTAAACCAAAATTCTTTCAGCTATGGAGATAGAACTAGTTTAAAAACAGGCAAACTTGTTTTCCTTTAAAGAATAGTTAAAATAACTGTAAAGAAGGACCACAAGGGACAATGCCATGTAAACAAAATCTGCATTTCTTTCCAAAGACCTTAAATAAAACAGCAGCATAAAACAATAAGCATAGAGATCAGTAGACTAGCAATAGTCACTTTAATCTTTTAACTAAGGTTTGTTGTTCCAAATCTCTTCTTCAAGGACCATCCCATTTTAACAATTTCATGCAGATAATAATAGAAAACCCCTTACAACTACTTCTTTGAGACATTCAATGAAAATAGTAACAAATGTCTGAAGAGTGGCTCTCCTACACACACAAATGATGTATAATTACCAGTTGAGGCTTTGCCCATTGCTGATAGTTACATAAGCACAATTTGAATAAAGCCCATTTAACTTGGAATCAAATAACTTGGGTTAAGCCCAGTTGTTCACAAAACCTGTTACTCCTATTAAAAAATCCATTTGGTCCTGAAAAGTCTATTTGGGACAAGTCCAACCCCTGAATATTTCTGTTCTTTAAAGTTTCTCACGACTGAAATTTGCCATAACCACAGAGGAAGGGATACACAGAATTACCAACCAATGGTGCAAAACTGATTAATACTGAGGTCTATTTCTTAAGATAAGTGGGGAGAGGAGGAAGGGAAAGGAAAGGAAGGTATGGTTTAAAGGTGCCCAGATGATTCTTGTGTGGGTTCTTCACCCCATCCTGTGATTAGGAGGTAAACGTTCCTTCCTACTCCAAGACCATAAACATGTATTAACCCTAAATGTGATTCAATGACAAGACACTCAAAACACAATTCACTTTCTCACTAGCTATCTGGGACAGAAGGCAAGGTGCCTAGGAAGGGAAGTACCTTGAGAAAATCCTTTCTACTCACAAATGCTTTCCAGTGATTAACAGCCATTAACTTTCCTGCTAGCATCATTTCTGAAGATGTCTGAAAATCTCAACATTCTACATTTTTGTGCCCCTTCTTTCAATTAGAAAACATTTGTCCCCCTTCTTTCAATTAGAAAACAATCACCTAACAATTGTTTAAACCTTCACTTCAGGCACTTCCCTGTACTGGGTATAAAATTCAACATCCACAAGAATCTGGTCATGTCATTTGTACTGATCCAAGAATTAATCTATGACATCTTTTTCATTCCCAGTAGTGTCTCCTTCAAGTTCAACTCCACATTAATATCTTTGCTCCCAGAAGACAATCTTTCCATTCTCTAGATCTGCTTTCATGACAAGCTGGTCTCTTGTTCTTAATAATGAGATCTCAAGTGCATAGGTTTGTTTTTTAACTGGATTAGTACTACTCTCCAATGTTCTCTGTCCTCCTTCATTCTCATTATTAACCCAACTTTCTCCATAACCTCCTCCTGTCTCTCAGGGATAATAGTGTTTCCATGAACCCTTTTAACTATCTCATTATTAATCCTTTACAGAAAGAAGCACTCATTTTGCTTCTTTGCCAAGTAATTTTGGGCTTATATCTTTTACCTCTTAATCTCTTTAAAAAAAAAAAAAGGGGGAGGAAAAAAAAAGGAGAAAAAAAAATCTGTTTTTCAGTTTTCTCCATTTTTTTAAGCTGTTCTTTAGCAGTGATCACTTTTTCACAAATTACTCTGGACCAAATGACTTTTGGCTAACTTCTTAACATTAGGAATCTGCAATTTCTGTTACACATGTAAGCTTCACCTCATCAAGTATATGGAAAGAAAAAATATTGAGGCATGGAAATTCAGGCAGAAACTTCAACCTCTTCTTCACTGAGTTTTAAGAATATGCATGAAAACTTATCTTAAAACATACCAAGTTGACTTCCTTCTATAAGGGCCACACATTTATTTCTGAAGAGGCTGCAACTGCCAATAATTTTAAGGTTCTTCACAAAACCAGAAATTTTCTTCATTTTTTATAAAAAGTTAAACGAGTGAAACCTAGGAAACTATCACAAGTTTTATAATACAGTAACTAAATCAAAAGAACTATAATCAATATACATCAACATTATATATAGAGATATATTTATTGGTTAATATATTCAAGATAAATCAAACTTACTTGATTAACAACAAAAAAATTGCCCACCAGTTTTATCATACAGTAAGCTGTAGCTTTACTATTTTTATTTTGTATTATGACACCAACAAAATGAGATTTATTTAGGCAACAGGCCTTTTTCCTAAAATGAAATTTGTTAATAATGAAAAAATTAACCAACTTTAGAGATGTTTCTAACTATTTTGTTACAAACACCTTTTAGACAATTAGCAGCAATTCTCGAAGAGCTGTTTTACATTTCATATCTACTTATTTGCATTTAAATATCTGCAAGCCATCAAACTTACATGAATATTTTCCGAATTTTATAGTCTTTGGCAAGAGCTACCTGTTTGCATTTTTTTAAACAGCTGCCTTACCATAATTGAATAGCCATAATATTATGACTATATTTATTATTTTTTACTAAAACTGCACGTGTACAGATGTGAAAAATAAAAAAAGGTACTCATACAAATGCAGGAAAATAACTTAGACCACTTAATAGGTTGCATTTAGTGCAGGTCACATTTTACCGCTTTAAAATCTAGTTCTGTTTGATTGTATTGATTTTAATTATTCCACAGACATTTTAAAGCTTTTTATTATTCTTACTCGTAACAGTCCTTTTTTCAAAACTGGTGTATCATTACTTTACCAACCCTACTCCTGTCTGAACATTCAGCTCCACTCATTAGAACAAGCATCTGCTCCAAATAGTATTAATGAGATACATATGAAGGGATGGGTTAACCATTTTACAGTACCAAGCTGATAATACAGTCATACAGCAATGCCTTGAACATACTGTTACAACTACCTTATTCAGATAGTAACTACTATTTCAGAAACACAGCACTGCAAAATTGGAGACATCTGTAAAGCTGTACCTACCTTGTAGCTACTGTTATCATACAACGTATATTTTATCTCACCAAAGCTAAAAGGCATGATTTTAGTAGTGGGAAATTTGCCCTTTGGATTTCTGTGCCTTATGAATAGATTAGCATTATTTGTAACACACCAGAGGTTTGACAACTGTTTCAATAAATACACAGGACAGAATTTATACCAAACCAGACAGAATAGCTGCAGAACTCAGTGACTTCTTTTTAAAAATAATAAAAATTTAAACCAATATGATTTCAGGGGTAGTTTTCCCCAAAACAGGGTGAGTTTGCATATAGCATTTACATACACCTAAACAGCTTGTACAAAGGAAATATTTTACCCAGGAGTGCCAATGCTAAGTAAGCTTCACAGACCTTTTAATTTAAAGTTCATTTCTCTAAACCTAAGATGCAAAAGTACACATTTTTACACATAGGCATTTATAAACAGAGTGGAGAAGTAACTTTTCACACTGCATTTTACCTTTTGGGGCAAATATGCTCCAGAAGGCAAACTAGAGCAGGAACAAGGAAGTGTGCCCTGCTGATGCTCATGGAACAAGAGCCCTGGAAACCAGGTACAGAACAAGCAAGACCATGGTGTAGGCACAAACTCTTCAAATCAGGTGTGGTGGTTTAGTTTTCTTGGTTTTGGTTTAGGCCTTCCTTGGTAACAAGGTCATAACTAAGGAAATATTCCACACCATTCCTTCACATAATCAGGTGTATATAAAGATAGGAGGAAGGTAATTCTTCTCTCTCTCTTCCTTTTGTGTGCTTGGAGGACATCACATCTCTATGTTGGCTTAGCTCTTATCTCTATGAGCTGAGGCCCATGGGAGAAGCTGTTGTCCCAGGCGTATGGAGAGGAAGGACCTGCTTCTCTTAAGAGGAGTTTTTGGAGAGAATTTATTGCATTAGTTACTTATTGAGCTTTTCCCCGAGTTTATGAGTGTGTGTATCTGTTTTGTTTTTAACCATTTTTGCCCCATTTCCCTTTCCCTTTTCCCCCCTTTCCCTTTTGGAGTTGTTTGCAGTTCTTGTTCTGTAGATTCCTAGTGTTTGATTGTATATAATTGCAATATGTGTGAATATATATATATACACATACACACACACACTTTTACTGCAAAAGTACTTTTTGGGTACTTTTTTAGCTGCTCTCTTGGGAGCGGGGGGAATCTGTGTGGCCAGCAGTTGGGTTTGGCAGGGAGCCAACCCAAATCTCCACATCAGGACAGACTAAGCAAGGGTAAGTCAAAAGATTTTGAACTCAAGGCTCAAAGAGAATGGAGGAAGATGAGTTTTGACCCAAAGCTGGCTCAAAACCCACACATTTATAACAATACGTACGATACTACACTCCAGTAAATTTTACAGAATTACTGTCATTTAATTCAATTAATCAATTTCACAATGTTTAGTCAACATAAGAAGATAAACAATGCTCTTTTATATAGGGAAATACTTTCTATTTTTATAAAATTACGCGTAGAAAAATATAGCAATACTACGAAATCAAGAAAACAAGCACTGTCCTACCAGTGGGGGGAAAAAAAAAAAAAAAGCCCACGACCACAACAACAAAAACAACAACACAGCTCATAAACCAGACAGGTGAAACTTCAGCTCCAGTTAAAATCTAGGAATAGCAAATGCTTTTGGAGGAAATTAAAAGTCCTCAGTGAAACTACTGATACTGTGTGTCATTTAAGACAAGGTACAAACAAAGGCTTCACTCATGAAACCTCTAGAGAAAACTACTGCTGCAGGAATAAAATTCAGGTATGTAATCATAATGAAATTTAAGAAGTATGGCTAAGTTGAGCAAATATTGCTATTAACTGAAAGTGTTTTATTTCAGTGAGAAGGTATAATAGAAAGTTATTAGTTATGCATCTGCTTTTCTGTAAGTCCAATCAGCTCTACAAAACAGTAATGCTTTTTTAAACAAAACAAACAAATAAACAAACAAAAAACCCACAACACATGCAACTCTAATAATATTCTAATAGGCAAAGTCTAGACTGCTGCACCTAAACCACAGTTAATGGAGTAGCTTCAGAGACATCTGATGACAGGGGCTTCATCTCCAGATAAAGTAAGCAGGAGATCCATAAACGGGTGTCACTAACTGATGTCTTAATATTAAATTCAGGAAGGTCATGCCTGTCAACACAAGCTTTCCAAATAATTAATGAAAATCTGTGTAATTGCATATGGAGTCTGGATCATTGGAGAACAACTAAATAATTAGAAGCATATCCAATGTAAAAACTATCACTGTCATTTTTCATTGTTGATTAGGGTACATACACCAGGCACAGTGTCTAAATGTCCAAATAATAGTTCAGGTTTCCATCTTTAATCTCTCTTTCACACTACTTCAGCTCAGTTTTATCGACACTGGATCTTGGTAGTTGCATTTTCTTCTCTGAATATACCTATCAGTCTGTGTATTCCGATAATCAACTACAGCTTATTATGCTTTGAAAAAATTTAAAAGAACTATTTAGTTCCCTCAGGCCCATTCTATTCTGTCACCATTTTAAAATACAGGATAAGATGTTCAAAATACTGAAAATTCCTACAAAAAATTACATGTACACTTTAATTTCTTTCACAAAAGGCAGTCTTCCAGGTGCACTACTATTTTCTATACAATTGCTTCAGTATGCAAAATATAGGCATTCCATCCATACATTTGAGAAAGAAAATGAGAATATCCCATAAGACTTCAATTTTCCAAATGAATAACATAGGCTATGACAAAGAAAGACTCTTCAAGTCCATTTAAGTTGGCTGATTTCAGTTGTTTAGACTCAGCAGCTTCTGAATGCCCTGTGCTGCTCTCAGAATATGCCTTGATCTCACACATTGTTGTAACTTCCCATCCCAGGAACGCCTGCACTACATTACCCAAGTGCTTGTGTATACAGTCAGCCAATGTTACTAAGCCAAATATTCACACCCATTTCTTATGCCATACTAAATGCAAGTTAACTATGACCTTTCTCACACCATGCTCTGCCCAAGATAATAAACCCTGAAGCACAAACTCAACAGAGGAGAAACACATAAAGGGTTGTTTGGATTTTTTTTATAGGAGACAGCTTAGTTCTGGCTGAACTGTGCTGAATCCTGACTGACTCCATGTGGAGCCACGTGGTAATTCTCTTAAGACATCCAATTCCCCATATTTTCCAGGGTTTTCATTATCTAGGATGCGCCACTCTATTTCTAAAGATAGTAAACCCAATAAAATAAAGAATGCAGAAAAAACTTAAGACATCATATCAGTCCAATCAGGTTGTAGTTTGTTATTAAACAAAGGCACCCCTACAATGAATATAAGAGAACTGGTGAGGGAAGATAAAACTATTAACTATTTAGCTGACACGAATTATAAGTTTGAACAAAAAATTAATAAAAATGAATGAATAAAAAAAAACCCTATAAAATTTCAAATACTACCAGCTTCTGAAGGATCAATTAGAAGTTTTAATTTAATTTTTATAAATAAGGCCTTCAGCTTAACAAACTCTTACTGTTACCCAAGATTGCTCCAAGACCTTGGTGGCAAGTCCTGGTTGACAGACAGGCAAGGGTTATGCTGAAGAATAATACTTACATTGAAAAGTCAGTCTGTAGAACAGCTGCTAAAAAGAAACTTGGCCACAAACTTTGGCAATTGTTGGGTACCAAGACAGAAAAGAAATCTCTGGAGCTAGTTCTGTTGTTATGCTTTGTCCTTCATACAAGCAAATTCACTTTCCTGAGAAAACACAAACTATCTACCCAATTTCCTATGTTTCTCTTTCATTTAAAATGAACTTACCGAGTGCCGTCTGCTTTCCAGCTAACTTTGTATGGCTTCTGCTCCAAAAATTTAATATTTTGCTTGTCCATGGAAACAGGCTGCGCTCCAGGGAATCCAGACCTAAAAAAAAATAACCATGTCTATTAACGTTCTGAAATAAAGAGTCACACAAGGCAAAACATCTTTTACATTATACTGAAGTCACACCTTTTATCAGACTTGTTGCCAAATCAACTCTGAGTTAGAAAATCTTCTCAAAAGAAGTATTTTGCATTAGAAATCAAATGCCTATCTGATAAGAAAAAAAGGTATTTACTTATGATAAAACACTAAATTACGTGGAACTTTGAAGTTTTAACTTTGGACATGAACATTAATTCAAAATTACAGGCACTAGAAGAACTATAAGCATCAAAAAGTTAGGAAGCACTGTGAGTAACTAATTGGATGATCCCTTTTGGAAAGGAGAAGTTCAGAATCAGAGACACTAAAACCAACATTCTAATTACCATTGGACTCAAATTCAAGTTGGCTATAAAAATGAGTACAATATTTCAATACTGAAGTGAAATAGCAGTTGCAAAAATAAATCTACTGCTTGAGCAAGCACTAAATTTTACACAAGGCTACATCTGGAATTTGCACAGCAAAAATTCATCTGAGTATACATTTTGTTACCTCAAGGAAAAAGCAATTCTAGAATTTTGTTTCTTAGTATCAACAGTTGATTCCATTTCACAGTACAATGCAAGGGAGTTTCACTGCCTAGTGTGTTTGAGGCTTGCTTTATTTTATAAACAACACATCTAAAAATGGTTACCTTTTTTCTCATTTTTACAAAGAGATGTGTCCTGCAAAACATAACAGTTATTTCTAGATAGTATAAATAAACACAAGTTCTAAATGTTCTCATACCCTTCCCATCCACAGAACTGCTGACATTTTTGCTGTATTCCTCCTAACTTTGGTTGCGTTGTCACCTGGGTCACACATTTAACTGTTATTCCTTCCAAGAAAATTGCACCCTAAATTAAAAAAGACAAATAAAGAAATAAATAAATTATTATTTAGGCCTTCATAAAAGCAGATCAGAATATGTCAATACAAGATTAAGTCTGTTTTTACAACCCTCTCGAACAATACTAGCTTAAATATTCCTTAAATATTTACCCCCAAATACCAAGATACATCAGCTTAGCTTTGCCAGTAAACTCACAGGTGAGCCATATTATAAACCCAGTTAGTTTATTAGAAATTAGTTATTTATGGGGGGGGGAAATTATTTAAGAAAAAGAAGGTAAATAGTAAGGAAGAGCTAGTACTTAAATGTTTACTCTCTTTAGCTAATACTCTCAAGGAAGTTCCTACATCAAACTACAGCATCAGTTTGACTTATGATTTTTTATTTGTAACCAAAATGTTGTTATTTAAAAATAAAGAATATTAGCATGAAGTATTTAGTAGTAAATTGGTCACATACAGAATTTGCAGGCATTACATCAATCATCCTTAATACACAAAATATTATGTAATAATAAGGTAGTGTGAGGCATTTATTTGTGGATGAGAACATGAACCTAAACACTAAATAGTATTGTCCCCTCCACTATGACTAGGCTTCGCGTACGAAGATTTACAAGGGCTCTACCCACGCTTGCTACAAGTACGTTGGTGGCTAAAAATGCCAATGTGAGATAGGCAAGTCCTGTCACAAAAGGCACAGTGGAAAGTCTCTGTCGGCACTACTGGCAAGGCACGGTTCTTCCTGCGTTGCCTTTTTTCCT
>JAWWEE010000105.1:79927634-79963861 GCA_035221455.1 Xenops minutus | reverse complement strand
ATTACCCTAATCTCAGCTGCTAACCATAAACCTAACCCTAACCCTAGCCGGAGCCCCAAACACCACTGACCCAAAAAACTACTACCACTAATTCCCGCTACCAGAATAAACGCGACTTCTTAATCACCACTACTGCAAATAACCACTGCCACGAATGAACACAACTACATATTACTATTACCCGTAACACTAACCATAAACATAAACCTAACCCTAGCCTGAACCCTAAAAATCACTAACCCAAGAAACCTCTACTCCCAAATACCGCTACCCCAATAAGCACTACTCTTAATTACTGATACAACTAATAGCCACTGCCACTAACAAGCACCACCATACATTACCCTTATCCCCACCACTAACCATAAACCTAACCCTAACCCTAGCCCTTGTCCCAAACACCACAAACACGAAAAACTACTACCACTAATTTCTGCTACAAAAAAAAAGTGACCACTTCATCACCACTACTGCAAATAACCAGTGCCACGAATGAACACAACCACGTATTACCATTACCCGTAACACTAACCATAAACGTAACCCTAACCCTAGCCATGGCCCTAAGAAACACTAAACCTAAAACCCCTTACCCCTAACTGCCAGTACCAAAATAACCACTACAACTAATCACTACTACCACAAAAAACCACTGCCACTAATGAACACAACCACATATTCCCCTTACCCCTAACACTAACCATGGACCTAACCCAAACCCTACCCTGACCCTTAAATTCACTCACTCGAAAAACCTCAACCCCAATTAACACTACTCCAAAAACCATGACCCATAATTGCCACTAGCGCTAATAACCACGACCACCAACAAACACAACCACATATTACCATAATCCCTAATACTAGCAATAAACCTAACCCTATCTCTGGCCCTAACCCTAAAACCCTCTCACCCGAAAAACCGCAACCCCAATTAACACTACCCCAAAAACCCCAACCCATACATACCACTACCGCAAACAACCACTGCCACTGATGAACAGAACCACATATTACCATTATCCGCAACACTGACCATAAACATAACCCTAACCCTAGCCCTGGCCCCAAACACCACTAACCCAAAAAACTACTACCACTAGTTCCCGCTACCAAAATAACCACTACCACTAATCACCACTACCACAAATAACCACTGCCACTAATGAATACAACCACATATTACTATTACCCGCAACACTAACCATAAACATAACCCTAACCCTAGCCATGACCCTAAAAAACACTGACCCTAAAAACCATTACCCCTAACTGCCGCTACCAAAATAACCACTACCACTAATCACGACGACCGCAAATAACCACTGCCACTAATGAACACAACCACGTATTACCATGACCCCTAACACTAACCATAAACCTAACCCTAACCCTACCCCTAACGCTAAAACCCACTCACCTGAAAAACTGCAACCCCAATTAACACTACCTAAAACCCACAACTCATAGATACCACTGCCACAAATAACCACTGCCACTAATGAATACAACCACATATTTCCATTATCCCTAAAATTAGCCATTATCCTAACCCTAAACCTAGCCCGAACCCTATAAACAACTAATCCGAAAAACCTCTACCCAAAATTACCGTTACCCAAATAAGTGCTACTCCTAATTACTGATACAGCTAATAGGCACTGCCACTAACAAACACAACCACATATTACCCTAATCTCAACCACTAACCCTAAGCCTAACCCTGGCCCTAACCCAACAACCCACTCACCCAAAAAACCTCAACCCCAATTACCGCTACTCCAATGACCAAGACCACTAATTATTGTAACCTCTAATAGCCACATCCACTAACAAACACAAACACATATTACCGTTACTCCTAACACTAACCATAAACCTGATCCTAACCCTACCCCTATCCCTTAAAAGCACTAACTCAAAAAACCTCTACCCCAAATTACCACTACCACTAATTACCACTACCACTATTTACCACTACCGCTAATAACCACTGCCACCAACAAACACAACCACATATTCCCCTTACCACTAACTTTAACCATAAACATAACCCTAACCCTAGCACTGGCCCGATAAAACACTAACCCAAATAACCACTACCCGTAATTGCCACTACCCAAATAACCACAACCCATAATTTCCAGTACCGTTAACAACCACTGCTATTACTGAACACAACCACATTATTTCCCTTACCCTTAACACTAATGGTAAACCTAACCCTAACCCTAGCCATGGCCCTAAAAACCAATAATCATAAAAAGATCTACCCCTAATTACCACTACCCCAATAACCACTACCGCTAATTACTAGTACAGGTAATAGCCACTGCCACTAGCAAACACAACCACATGTTCCCCTTACCCCCTAAATAGTACTGTAAGCCTGGAGCAAATCACTGTACATTGAAGTCACTAATTCTTTCTAGTAGAAGCCTCTGTGTCACTACTTGTAAGTGTGTCAAAAGGCATGGCCTGAAATAAGGAAACTGGGAATTAAGGAAAAAACTTGCCTATAAAATATTAAATAAAATTTCTTTATATATAAAGTGTATTTCAAATCAACAATTCCATGTTTTCCCTGACCGATGGAAAGAGCTGGTCAGCAACAGTAGAGGTGCGAGATTAACACAAGTAGCTTGGTATTTAGTGAACTAAAGTCACTGGGAAACACCTTTAGACACAAGGGGTTTGATGGGTTTTGTTTTTTTTAAGCAAGTATCTCAGCAGACAAAGATGTTAAGTCCTACTTTTCTTCTTTCAAAGCTTTGATATGCATGTTTTCAAATAAATAGGTAAATTTTATCAGACCTAGATAGTAATTTCAGTACAAGAAGTTCAATTACATGGATTTCACCTCCACCTGGGTGATCTACCACATCACATGTCTCAAAACTCAAGCTTACACTGCAGGGAAAACAGTTGAAAGAATGAAAGTACTTATGCAGTAGCAAACTTAAATGGTTCTCAGCTGACCTGGGACAAACTTATTAACAAAAGAGAAAATATAAACAGCAGGTTTGTAACAAAATATTTGTGTAATATTTTATTTGCATAATTTTATTGTCAATCTAAACCAGGTTGCTAATGTGGAGCTGCTATTGTTAATGCCACAGAAAAGGCTAAGTAGAAGTCAAAACAGACTACTGAAAATAAAACGCTAACTTCCATATTCCAGAAAAAGTTTGATGCCAAGTGAAATAAAAACAAATCCTGCATAATAGAGCACATTAAAGCCATCAGGTCTGCAAAGCTACAAAATTAAAGATTTCTATTGAGATCCCAAATTGACCAGAGTTATTTCAACGGCATCTCAAATAAATTTTCAATGCAGACTAACAATATCAAACCATGATTTTCATCTGTTCAGCTATGAATCCTGCAAATGAAGATACAAACATTTTGTGTCTGTTCTCTGAAATGCTTGAAAATAGCCTTGACAAATCCAGCTGCACACTACTGATGGAATGAACTTTTTTGCTCCCTTTCCTTTCCACACACTGTGGCACTCATCTGTTCTACTCTTGAGCAAGTCTAGGAACTAATTTGATAAAAACATCATAAATTAGTAATTTTTTGCCAAATTGGTATTCTAAACTAACTCACCATGGGATGACTCAGCACAAGTGCCAGCACAAGGGAAACAGGAGGAGTGCAAGGAGTGCAGTCAAAGTAGAACCACAGTTTTCAGTACCGCCTGTATTTAGTTAAGATCAGCTCAGTCACATCAACAAATTGTATTCTGAGAGCAGTACATCCTAAAGAAATATACTAGTTCATAACCTTAATTACCTTGAGCTCCACAGACTTTTAGTATGTTGCTCATCCTGTATTATTCACATGGGCAGCAGCAAGTGCAGCAGCACACAAGTGACTGGGCAAGGGAGGCAGACAGCTACTCGTGCCTGGCCAGCAAGTTTTCTGAATTCTGATAAGTGGTTAAGAGCAGCATGAAACAAAGGAAGATGGTATTGCCTTGCTTCTGTGAATACTGGCCGAGTGCAATGGCACTAAGACTGCTGAAGATTAAAGCAAAAGGCAGGGAACGGGAAAGATTTTCCAGAAAAGAAAAAGTCATAAACAGAAAATTCGTGCCTGCTATTTGAAAGCATCTCTTGCAGATTATCTGCTTCAAGTATAATCACTAGCTAAGGCACAGCACTATGAAAACAAGGTGAGTCACTTGGCATTCATGCTCAGCTAACTTAGCACTCCAGGTTTCATGAGGACATTCCTTGGATAAGGTGCTAAAACTGAGCCAAACTCAGGCAATTTCTGCACTGCTGTTCAGCTAACTGCCCCTGTGGAAACAGGACACTGGAGAACATGGCACAGAGGTACTAGAGCACTCAGATCAGCAGGAGCACCTCAGGTCCTCCACACTGCTACTAAACAAAGAGTTATAAGCCCTAAAGGATCCAAGGAAACTGCATGCACTTAGTAGTTACACTCTGCACAACCTTCACACCATCTGTACTAATCAAGTTTGCCCCATTTGACACTATTTCTCCACCCATCACTTCAGCTGAAGGAGAAGTGCATTGTGTATCATCTTGTGTTGGTTCAGCTCCTAAACACAACCTGGAGGAGTGGGTGAGTGGGAACAGCCCAACACCTTCCTGACCTTAGTGGCTATCACCAGGCCTGGGTGAGAGACACCTTCAGCTACTCAAACTTGACCAAGTGACAGTATGCTCAGACTGCCTTCCAGAAGACAAGAAACATACCAAAACATGTCAGGAAGAGATATCTTCTAAAAGAAAGGAAGTGAGAAATGGGGAGTTACACTCATCAGTTTAGATTTAATACCTAGAAATACAGGACCATATCACAGTAACTGCCCTCAGGCATGTACAAAAAAAAAAAGAAAAAAAGGCAACAAAATCATGCTGTGACTCAGTAACAAAGGTGTTCAACTAATCATTTGGCTTTGGTAATGAAACAGGCTTCACAGAATTGGAATTGCTTGCATTTGTCTTGGTTCGTCTTTTGTTTGCTTGCTTTGTCCTCATAGAGGAACTCAGAAAACGCAGGGTAGATGTGCCTTCTATAAAACAGAGGAGCAACTGTTTCAAAATCAGATTCAGAGGAGCTAGTATTTTACTAACAAAATAGAAGAATACATTGAGAATTATCTGCAGGGTCTGGTTTAGGTATAAGATAATGAATTTATTTCCCCTAAACTTCCTATTAGCATATTCTTATTTTTGTGATACCTGTGGCTTTAATAACAGCGATACAGACTGTGATGGTAGCTTAAGAATTCATTGTTACTCCTAATTTTAAGAATGGGCTGAAAACAACACTATGCAATTCAGTATAAATGGAGTTCTACACTTCAGGGATAAGAAATTATACAAACACGCACTGGCAGATAATTAGAGAAAAAGATATGGAGGCAGCAAGAGAGCAAAAGCTGAATTAGTATTGTTCTGCCTTGTAAGAGACAATTATGCTGAGATATATAAACATAAGTATTAGCCTCAAGACATATGAAATTATTTTCTCCCTATTAAGCCCTACTAGGATGGCCTTAACTAGAGGCTTGTGTTCAATTACAGGTACCACAGTCTCAGAAAAACATGACTCAACACGACAGAATACAAAGAATGACAACAAAGGTCAGAAGTACAAGAAGTATGGACTATAAGGAAAAACTGAACAAATTAGCATAAAATGAGGTGAAGGAAACAATACTCATATTCAAGTACATGAAATGGTGCTGCAAAACAAAAAAATAATATTTTTCTCATATCCATCAAGTTGCCCATAAGCAGAAAAATAAGTACTGGTGTTAAACTTTGCAAAAAAGAGTAGGTTAGGCAGAAAAAAACCCAAGGCACTAATATTAAGAATCAATGAACCTTGAAAGTTGGTAATATTATCCTTGCTATGTGAAGTCAGTTTAATCATTTCCCTCTGCCTCACAGATGACAAGATACATGCACTCAAAATCATGAGGAAAATCATTAACAGCCACTGTTTTTTCCAGACTCTTTAAGATGCCTCCATCCACTTTAGAAGCACTACACATTACACCCTGTAATACGTAACTCACATGGGACTAGAGAGATAGCATTCCTTAATAAACACTACAAGTTCCATTTGATACAAGAAAAGTTTTAAGGCTCTGGCTCAGAATTATAGCTTTGTCCAATGTGCAAAATCAAGTATTTTTTCCTGAAGTGAGATTCTAAATATCAATTAATAACATTGCTTTGATGCTATGAGCATTACAGCACATACTGGCAAAGTCAAAACATGTTTGGATTTCCTGTGCAGCACCTCAGGCTGCAGCAAACAGCCTTCCTGGTACCCCCCCAACTATGTTCAGGCAAGGACAAAAGAACCTGTAATGGCTTTATGCTCTAATGGTTCCCACACTCTCTGTAACGTAGAAAGCAAAGGCTGTCAAGATTTTTTATATCAAAATACAGAAGTTTTAGTGAAAGATGCTGCCGTAAAGTTTCTCATATCATAGACAGTTTCTGAAATGGACAGCATGCTAACTTCTCTTCATAGGCTAGCTAGGAGTCACTTCTGACTATTCATTATCCTAAACTTTTCTTCTGTCTCCACAAAGGTTTCAGTCAAAATGAAAAAAATTCAGAACACCACTATCATTACAGCTACCTCGGTGTTTAGAGAAAGAAACATCTACTGCAGGAAATCAACACAATGCTGAAAATACAGCCCTTTAGACAGTAAAATAAGAATAGCTGAACAAGAGGTATTTACCTGATAATCACTCCCCCTGTAGATTGCATATTTACAAGGAATCATAAATAGATTGTATCCATCTTTACTGAGTTAAGAAGCAGTCCAATCTGCCAGCCAAGAACCATGGTAAAGAATTCTGCCCGTTCCTCCTCTTCATGTCAAAGAATGTTCCTTCAGAGCTGCAAAACTGAATTATACGAATATGCATATTAACTAGATGATTCTTTTGTTCAGAAATTCCCTAAATCATAATTAACTTTTCGTTATTAATATGCTTATTCGTATAATTCAGCTTCCAGCTTTCAAAAAAGCTATGGTGGCAGATAAGAAAGAGCCTGGGAAGCCAGTATCAATCCTGCTAAATTCACCAGCTGAGTTTTCTACTTGATGAAAAGAGACTGCCATTGCAAGTCCCCATAACACTGAAGTTCCTAATGCATCAACAGGGACATCAAAAAAGCAGCTTTGAGGTTCCAGCCCCCCCAAAAAATTTTAGAGATCAATGTTCTACTGCAAGGCTAATGAAGACAGTGGCCATACCCCTGGATATACTTTTACTATGGCTTTTTTACACTGTGGGAAATTTTTTATTCCAGCTGAGAGACAATAAGAAAGTTTTCAAAGTTCATCTTGCTGCTTTAGACTGAAGTCCAAAGAAGCCTTTCAGGCTAATATTTTCCATGCTCCGTCTGTAAACCATGTTGACCAGCTGCAGTAACAACAAATGCACTTTTGCAGCATATTTCAATATCAGGATTTCCAAGTGTTTGCAAACAAAAACATCTCAGCACACAAGTAAAATAATTCAGCATTATGCAAAAAAAAAAAAAAAAATCTATTTTTGCACTCAGCAACATTCTAGCCTACTTTATTTGAAAATAAAAAAGAGAGCCAGGAATTTGAAGAGAACTGAGCCATTAGTCTTCAGATGTTACAAATATATTCTTTGTGCTTGAGTATTAGTTCCATACTATGGTAACTACAGTAACTTATTTTATCAGAATTATGCAGATGTGTGCCAAATATCACAATAAATGATCAGCCATATTTCTTACAATTATACAGTTAAAACAGCTTTAAACAAAACATGGTTTCAAAGCTCCCTTACATTTTTTAAGGTTTTTGCTAATCCTATTCTCAATCCTACAAAATTTCCAAAAGTAATAATATTTACCAAAATGAGTACTGAATTAAAAAAAATTACAAATTTCATCTAAATGGCTATAAAAAAATTAAGAGCTTTTTCTATACAACCCCGACAACATTTCATCTCTAAAGACAAACTGAATAATTAGAAAGTGCTTTTACTATCTCAACTCATATGTTAAAAAATTGTTATTTTAGAAAATTTTTAAGTCATTTTTACAACTGCAATAATTGAGGTGTTGAACATCAAAGTTCCAGGTTCATACAGGAAACATAAGAACGCTTGCAATGACTTGACCTGTTTTTCCCAGTTAGAGATGATACTTCCAGTCCCCATTTGCAAGAGCAGTGACACTCTGTGTGACACTATTTATTATTTAGTAACTGATGAAATTGAGGTTATGAAATTATGTTTAACGATTAGAATATTAAATTCCAAACCAAAATTACCAGTTTTAGGCGTTCTTTTCTCCTCTTGCCAAAGGAAGAGCTTGATGATCCAGGTTCTGATTCTTGGCCTCCAGTTTTACCATTATCATCATCCTCCTCTTCATCTTCATCAAAGCACCACTCTGGTAGCTCTGGTGGTGATGGCGCATCATCTTCATCGCCATAACGACGAAATAATTCCTTCAAATAGTCACCTTTATAAATACCTGGTGGTCTAGCCTGAGCAAAAGTAGCCACAGCAGCCTCGATACTGTCAAATAAAAATTGAAAATCACTCTGGATGCTTAATTCTGCACAATTCTGTAAGCACTGCATAACTTTGCTCTCAGAAGTAACTGCAGCCCATGCTGCTTCTACTCCTTATTGTAACTACTAGTAGTCTGCTGGTCATCTAAGTAAAACTTATACTATTGCTACAGAGAAGGAATGGGTGACACACATAGGTACATGCTTAAGGAACTTAATGAAGCCCAAAAAATGACCAAAGAAAAATATCAACAGACTAGATAGAAAAAACCACAAATGTTCAAATTCAAATACAGCTACATTTTTCCCCTTTGAGAATTATTTATCCTACCATTAGAGGTTTTGCCACTATACTGGGAAAAATCATCCTAATCTTTTTAAATTACTTCTCTATCCAGAAGTTCCTCATAAAAACACTATAATTCAGAAGTCTTCTACTATGCAGCTAACAATTAATCTTAAGTGCTCTAATAAACTGGAGATCAGATCACAAAAAAATTAAAATCCAAAACTAACAGTAGAGCACCTTTACCAGGCAACAGGAAAACTCTCCAAAATATGTAACAGAGAGTACAGCACAAGGGTTTTATTGTTGCCATTTTCATAGACCCTGTGAAAATGTTAGACATAATTCTCTCTTCTATTTATCATGGCTGTGCAGAGCAGTAATGCTCCACGGATCAACATTTAGAAATCTTGCTGAATGAAAGAGGAAAAATCACAAAAAGTAGATGCCCTTGGTTAGGTGTCTTGACAAGTGCATATCTTAAAACTGGAACAAAAGTACATACTACGTGCTGTTAAAAGATTTCCTTTCAGATAAGAAAATAGCCTGCCACTGGAACAGGGAAAACATATAACTAAAATGGAAAAGATAATTTAAATTCAAAATGCATTTTTTTTGTCTGACCTGTAAGGTATGCAAAAGAGCCTAGAACTTTATGGGGCAAAATTCCCAGTACAGACAGGAACATTGCCTAAAATCAGTAAGCTTGATTCACTCTTCTGGTCTTTGATACGAGGACAAAACATTTTTCAGAGTAAGACTATCAGATGGTCAGTTTAGAAGGAGCTTTCTTCCTCATTCTGTTTTCTAAGACTCCTAATTTCTTTCTTGCAAGACATTTTTTATTTTACTATCTTTCTTAAATTATTTCACATCTTCAGTAATGAATGTCACTGAAAGCACAAAACATAGCAAAAGGGATGGAGTCTGAAAGATGATCAGATTTGCCCATGATGACATGAGAGGAACTCTATAATCTTGTGGGAAAGAGGGCAACGAAAGCCAAAAGAGGTGGCACAGATTTCAAGTACAGAAACCTAGCTAGAAAAAGAACAATTTTCCAAATTCTAGAAACACAGCAGTCTTTGGGAAAAATGAGTTGTTGAAAAGACAATCAATTACAGTTTCTGATCACTAGCTGGAGATCTCTCAGGCTGGGTGACCTTTCTTTAAACTAACTATAAAATACATCTCAGTTATTCACAATACATCAGCACCACTCCCACCTCATATCTTAAGAAATGGATAAGGATGGATTTTTCCATCAGGAAAATCTTTATTTCCTCTTCAAGTAACAAGAGTCTAATCTTAAAGAATGATACAGCAAAATAGATTTATCTTGATCCAGTGTTAAGCATTAACTACCAGCTTGCCAAAATTCTTTCTTTTGCTGTGAACATTTTTCCCTAGCAGGTGTTATCTGGACATTCTATCAAAAAAGTCTGACAGAGATGAACAAACTTGATACAATTAATTACCTGAAGCAAAAAAAAAAATAATTTCAGCCACCCACTATCAACAGTGTTCTGTCTCCATTACTCCAGTCTTCATCCCAAGTTTACTAACAGACAGCAATGACCCAGGACCCAGTTCTTTTCAAACAGTGTGCAAGTGCATGCCAAGCACCAAATAACTGTATGTCCAGTCATATGAATAAGCTGCAATAGGTGCAGAATTTTTTTTCCCCTGAAGGACCACACAAAAGAAATATCATCAGTGGCTTGTTAAGAAACGTGACTTTCACAGGACCAAGGAAATAGTGTTTCATGAATCCTACCAAACATGCAAAAGTTATGTCCACCAGCATGAAACAGGCATTTTTTTGTTTTGGGGTTTTTTACACTAATGTTATTTGAAAAAGATAACTACTCTGTATGAAGGCATCATTTCTAAAAGACAGAAGAAACAGGTGAGTCTGTATAGAAGCATGCTGTAGACTTCAGTCAAAAAACAAGCTGGAAACAAGGACTTTGTCTGCCCCTGATCCTTCAGAAGTAAGTATGTTGCTCTAGCTAATTTCTTCAGAATCCCAAAAATAATAATACAAAAAAACGCTTATATGCAAATCTACAGGAAAAAGATGAAAAAGTAAGGGAAATAATCTTTCAGGCATCTCTGAACTCAACATTCTTATTCAAAATGTGGGACATGCCACAAGCAAGAGTCACAATACAATAAATGCACTATTAAAAGCCCACACGTAGCAGGTACAGCTGACTTTTGACCTACCAGGCCTTGCTTGACTAAAACAGGCTAAGTACCAAGGGATAAGAAAAATGTTAATATGGGCTGTTTTAAAATAACAAATAGGGAATACATTAGGACAGCTGTCAGGACAATGAGTTAAACACACTGAAGACACCTTTGGTCACTCTCCACAAATCCCTAGGAATTAACATTCAAATTTACCTCCAGTCCAACTTCTCAACCAAAAAGGCACAGATCAGAAATCCAGTTCTATTGAAACCATGTGTACAATGGACACCTAGACAAGACAAGAAAAGGGCATAATCACTTGCAAGTAGTTTTAACAAACATGATTTAGTATCACAAGTGTCGCTGTGGATCCTTCCACCTTTATCTGTAACATTAAAGGGTTATCTCCCTTCCCATCATGGCACCACAGACTATGTAAGGCACATAAGCTAAAAAGGCAATTTATTACATTTATTACATTTTTCTGCAGATTAGCAGCAGCAAGAATACAGGACACTTCAATTTATCCCAATCAAGAGCACTAACTTAATGTGATTGAAATTTGGCTAATACAGATAAGATTCAAAAATCTGCTCAAAAGCTTATCAGAAGGCAATACAATCAAATGCAATAATTATGCTTTTAGTGGATTCAACAAACATGACATTAATTTCACACCATCAGGCAGAAAAATCATATCCAGATTACCCTACCTCAAACTTGAAAGCAGTGCCAATAGACAACAATTACATCTCGAATTTGCTATTACCATGCTAGGATCAGACATACTAATTTGTAAAAAGAGCCTACAAATATAAAACTATATAACAGTATAATCACCTTGCATTACTTATCTTTTCAATGTAAGGAAAAAATAATTAAGTCTTCAGCCTCTATTTTAATGAATTCATCCCCCAGTGAAAGGAGGGATGCCCCATTAAATGCTTGAAATTTTATTTTCTCTCAAGGCAACAGCACCACCTAGTGATAAAGAGACCAGCCTGAAAATAAAACTGTCTTGAAGGATTCAAGTAAGATGCTGCCTCTTCTTCCTGCTGCATTTTAAATTATAAATGTCATTACAGTTTCCACTAACAGCAAGCGCAATTACTCTTATTTTTCAGTTGTTACCATAGAATCATGGAATCATTTAGGTTGGAAAAGATCCTTACACTCATTGAATACAACCATTAATCCAGCACCACCAATTCCACTTCTAAACTATGTCCCTAACTACCACATCTGCAGAGCTTTTAAATACCTCCAGGGATGGAGACCCAACCACTTCCCTGGGCAGTCTGTTCCAATGCTTGACAACTTCATTGGAAATTGTTGGTGAAGAAATTTTTCCTAATGTCCAACCCAAACCTAGCTGGTTGTTTGTTTTTTTTTACCAGAGATCCAAAAAATACCTACAAAGAGTAGACTGATAAAATCCAGGAACTTTAAGTGGGTAAACAGAAGTATGTATCAACTGTAACAAGATCAGGTTTTGTGCCTGCCCCACCAAGCTTCCCTTCTTAATAAAGCAAGGCAGAAATTGCTATGAATTTCTTGAATTCATCCATTCTAACAATTTAAAAATATTAAAAACTGTGTAACTTGATCAAATTAAATTCATTTTAGCTTCCTTACAGAGTTTATTTCTAGCAATCATTTCTTCTTTGTTTTCTGCTGAAGTAAAATTTATGCATTTTGCTTCCTTAATGTTGGCAGGCATATTCCAGTCCTTCAGGCTGAAAAAATAAAGTTTCCATCCTAAACTGTTCTAGCTGAATGGAAAATTTTGATCACTTATCATTCACATTTCAGTCTCTTTTCCTATCTAATCTTGACACTGGGAATGAAATTGCACAGAATTGCTATCAATAAATCCTTCAGCTGTTAACTGCTACCAAGAAGGTTAAGTCAATAATTTTGTACACATGACAAAGATAAGAAGCATCTCAGCAATGAGACCAATGGCTTGGAAGAGAAATATCACACAGGGTGCAGTACTATCACTGCTGTAGACAGCTTTCACTTTGGATAAAAACATCCTCCCCACCAGTCCCTCTGATGCTCTGTCAGAGGAAACAAGTGTCCCAAACCAGAAATTTCAGTAATTCATAGAAGGGAAATGGAAAAGTGCAACAATTCTCTTTTAGTATGAAAGCCTAAACCACATGTTATTCAAAAGCTTAGTTAACATACTATTTTTCCCTTGACTCTTGCTTTTTTGTTCATAAAGGTGAAACATCTAACTGACGGAAAAACATTTCAAAACTCATCAAGGTCAAAAAGTTAGTGACTCAACACTGAAAATGACATTCTGTAAGTTGAAATACCTGCTAAATGTGTCTGCTATTTATATGATATCATCACACTACCCATGCTCCATGAAACGGCTGACCATAATCAGTATCTCAAGTTCTGAAATATTATTAGGGATAAAGTGGAAGAACTGTGAAAGGAGAGTAAGAAACGAGGAGTTGCTAAACAACAGTGAGTGGGATCAGTCACCAACAATATTTCAGGTTCTGGTGCAAGATATGAAACATTGTTGATGACCAATCCCACTCAGTCTCATTTAGCAGTTTCTCACTTTTCATATTACATAGCTATATTACAGTTCAGAGAAGAAATCATAGGTCTCAAATTAAAATTGCATTCTGTCTGAAATAAAGAAATAAGAAAGTACCTAAAAGAACATTATGTGAAAAAATGCATGCCCGTATTAAATCTCTTAAGCACTGGGGAAAAAAAAAAGATTCTCAGTGGTATCCTGGGACAAAACAAGAAACAATGAGTACAAAATGAAACACAATAAATTCAGTTTAAACATGAGAAGAAATTTTAAGGGTTAGTAAACACTGCAAAAGGTTGCCAGATGATATTGTGGAGTCTCCGAGCTTGGAGGCTGGTCAAAAGCCAAATGGGTATAGCCCTGAGCAAGATGTAAGGGCAACTGACTAGACAATTTCCACAGGTTGCTTCCAACAACTTCAGCTATGGTACCATGATTCTGTACAAATCCTAAACTGCATGAACATACCAGCTTAGTTTATCAAGTTCTTAGCAATGACACCTACACAAACAACTGGTCCATGTACTCCTAAGCTGCACAGACACTCAGATTCAGGAAGGCTGAAAAATTATCATCTAAGAGGATTGAGGACAACATTCACTCTGACTCTGGAAACTCATCTGCAAAGTAATTTCTTGTCTCTGGCAGTTTTCACATAGACCTGAACATCAATATGCTTAACAGAAATCAGAGTAAAATGGTTTTAACTAAAACTAGAAGCTACACAAATCAAACTGAGAATTTATTTCTCTCTGACTAAAAACAAAGTATCCTTCAAAAACTCAAATACTCACTGCAAGCCAGTATACCACAGAAGAAAAACTTAGCCAAATACCTACTACCAGTTTTGTGAGATTTGCTAAAGAATCTGACAACTCAGCTGCCAAACATGACTTCAACTAAGCCAGACGGTCAAATGTCAACAGGATACATATCCTGCCTTTGTATCAGCAGAAGTTAAAAACCACAATGCAAGTATCATGTATTTGTAGACAGTTCTTAAGCCTGTATATTTTTCTTCTAAGTCAATAGCTGTAATCAAAGTGACGGATGCAGAAACATACTATTTCTGCAAACAACAGAAATATACTAGTTCCTGCAGTAGAAGGAATCAAATCTAGTTTGCACAGATAATGTACAGAGGAATTTTCTTTGCTTAGACTTTGAAGAATAAGAGACAATAAATACGAAATGAACTAAGAGTAAAAACTAATTATGAATATAAGATGGATATAATAAGACGTACCTATAAGCTCTGAGGGATTCTTATCACTGAAGTGTTCACATACACGGATAAATGTTTCTGTATTCTCAGGTGTAGGGCACTCGCCATGCCTGAAAAACACAAGAATACACAGATTAGGAGACAACTGGGGGAAATGGAAGCAGAGAAAAAAAAATAAATTAATTTCTTCAGTGTGATCTTTCAACTTAAAAGTCAAAAAAAGGTTTAAGAAGTGCATACAACTTACCCTTTACACTGGAGCTTTATATATTTAATTCCCTCTTTCTCTATATCATTCCTGTCATAGAATCTAGTAGTGTTGGTCAAATCTACCAGTAAACCCATTTTAACCTAAAAAAAGCAAAGAATTAAAACCACTTATATATGTGATCCAAATATTAGTGCATAAATACAAAATAGCTAATAAAATCCATATTCAGGCTACATTTGTAAGTTTAAAAATTCTTAAATATTGCATTTGTTCATAAAATCTGTATTTTACCACCATCTCAGACATCTGTGTTTCTTTGTGAAAGATGGTGTCTAAATTAGCACTAGCCATCAAATCCAAAATGTCAGTTTGCTACAACCAATGATTCTAAACAAGAAGGATCTGCTAACAGCAGGAAAGTATCTGATAAGGAATTGTTTTAACATGGTAAAAAGACAAACAAGGTGGAATCAGGTGCTCTTATGCTTTAACTAGAACAATATTAAACACTGGTGCAGTGAAAGAACCATAAGAAGAATTAACTACTGAGACTTATACTCTCATAAGCACACTCCCAGAAAAAATAACCCATTTTAATTCACCTTTATATTAGAGTGCAAAATAATGCAAAACAATGAACACATTTTAAAGTTTAAAATAAAATTTCCCTTAAATTCTCAAAAACACCTTATTTAAAGCTAAAATGAAAAACAACTTCAGATCTTCAAAGATATTGTCAGTAATGAAGCTGGCAGTGCCAACCACTCAGACATCACAATCTACCTGAATCCAGGCTGCTTTGCCCACTCTACCCTA
Source organism: Xenops minutus (assembly GCA_035221455.1). Lineage (NCBI taxonomy): Eukaryota > Metazoa > Chordata > Aves > Passeriformes > Furnariidae > Xenops > Xenops minutus. Next base: position 79,947,996 of record JAWWEE010000105.1, on the reverse strand, counting down.
ATGGGTCCCCTGACATCAACTTACTTTTTTAATGATTGGGTTTTATAGCTGTAAAACAGGTCTTTTAAAGAGTCTTGTGGAAATTACCACATTTTTAAAAAGAATGATAGAAAGCAGAAATTCCACTGGGTGGCACAAAACACACAAAGAATACCAGCAAAGCATATTCTACTGATCCTTGCTCCGAACAAAAATTCCACCAACAATAACCTCACGGTACTACTGGGCAAAACCAGCTCACTAACACCTGTGCACTGAAAGTATTCTTGGGTTTCTGTCTTGTAAGTGCAAGCAATTGATTTTGGTCAAAATACCCAATGTCCTGCTTTCAAGGAGGATTTTCACCATGAAACCTGATGACTTTTTAAAAAGCATTTTAAGAGTAGGTAGTTCAACAAAATCCTTTGTTCTACAGCTTTATCTTTTTTGTAGATACATCAACAGTGCACTTAAAAATACAGTAAAAATTAAGCACATTACACTTGGAAAAAAAAAAACACAGAAGAACACTGTATCTTCAATATACTTAAAACTCCAGCACATATTCAAAACCAGGGTTTTGATGAATTTTTATTTACCTTAACGTCAAAAGTTCAGCAGTGCAGTTGGAAGAACTACAAAGTAAAACATTGCTTTCACACAGTTTAAAAGAGGTAAATTCCAACTATAACTAGAATAAAGTTCATAAACAGTTGTTTCACATAAATATGCTGTTCAATAGTCCCCTAAAGGAAAATTTCCGATTAGCTACAGAGACAGCTCTCCACAATATTCAAAGTTTTGATGAGATACTTTTGAAATACTTATATACTTTCATATTACTTTTATTTACCAAATATTAAAAAGCATCATGATGTTATGCCAACAGTATCAAGCATTTGTAAGTAATCCAATCAGTTCTTAATTTCATCTTTAACTTCGTATACACCTGAAACTTCAAATACATAGTTTCAACTGAGATACTAAATATACAGACTGACAGCATCCCAGCCACAGATTAATTTGGTGTGAAGTATACAAAGGCAATTAATTAAATTAATTTCCTTCCTCTCCATTCTCCACAGCACTTTGCAAATATCTCCAAGACTAATTAATTTAGCCCTGTAGGACTTTTGGCCTCCTTTTGCCATTATTGCCAATCATTTCAACCAAAGACACCTGAAGATCTTGTGAAGGGGCACTGTTCCTCACACATTTCATGGAGCAATAAACCCAAGAGACATCCTGTGTAATTTATCTAAAGCTATAAAAGCATGTATGGCGTATAGAGCACATTAGGCCTAAAAGCAGTTTCTCTGCTTTACAGAAAGCATAAACATTTTCTCTCTGAGTCCCTGGGATTGGCTGCACATAACACACTACAATTTAGAGACTGCAAGGCACAGGAAAATGTTCCAGAGATTTCTAAAAAGCAGGTACATTAGGTAACATATCAAAGTGTACAGTTATGATTTTCAAAAAATCCATGCAAAAAACCCCAGAGGTACCACAGGAAACAAAACAAAAGCCTGCCTTCTCACATTTCAGCTATCTCCAACTATTAGTGCCTTATGCATTGTGCTCTTCTGCTGCTGTGCAATTATATGGGCTTAGCTAGGTTCCCCTTATGACCCCAGAAGTTTCTCCTTAGACGCTGGAAATGGAAAGCATCCTCCTCAAGAAGGAAAGAGCATACTATTATACACTGAATTCTCTCCAGTCTCAGGATTTTTTTCTTGCATTTCTTATCTGACGAGAACAGCTTAGATCAGTGACTGATCTGTAAAAATAAAAATGTGGCTGAAATATAAGTAGTTTCCCTAACAGGAGTTCTGTAACTTGAGCATACTAATTGCCCAAACATTCTTTTGAGCTAACTAATGTCCTAGCTCTTCATGACAGAAATAAAATACTTTTATAAAGCATAAACTGTACTAACCTATCTATTCAAGAAAGAAATGAAAAGAAAAAATCATTCACGCTGTCACCAAGTGCTCCCATAATTTCTTACGAGACCATAGTGTGTCAATATTGGCAACCATAAGAAAAATGAGGCTGCCATGCCTGATCAAACCAGTTTCTAACATTCAGATTTTCAGCAACCAGCTCCATGAGAAAATGAATTACACAGGAAGCTTGTCAGAGAAAGTTTTGCCCAGACAGATGAGCTGAACTGGAACCTTCAAAAATCTGTGGTAACAGCAATACCTCACTATTACCAAAATTCAGCCTCAAGTCTTTTATTTGGGAAATAAATTATATGGGCTTAAGTAATAACTAGTTTTCAGAAGTGACTTATTCTGCGAAGTATTAGCACTAAAACACATTGCAGCAAAACGGTAAGAATCAAGCACAGTGATCTATTTTTGCATTGGGGGAAATCCACTTTTCGAGGTTGCCTCAATTTCACATTTATTTCATTGCTTACTTGTTATATAACTGTTGTTCTACAAATACAACCCTCCAGTAACTCACTACATAACTTGGCAAATGAAAAATCGTATGTTTTCAAATAGCAAACATTCAGTAACAATACCAGGGTTCAATACAACAAAATAGCTTTGATGAGAACAGAGAGTTTGAGAGAAATTGTATGTTCACCTTGTCAATCAAAATTACCAAAATGTAAGTGGGGATCCTCATGCCACTAATTTTACTATCAGATTCTAATAATCTGATGTCATTCAAGACATGACAAGTTTGTAGTATTGCAACAGAACTGACAGATGTGACTAGGGGAAAGGCTATAAAGGCTCACTGAGATTTCTTTTTTGGTGGCAAATCACTAACGAGGCAAACATTTAGAAATTTTTAAACATGAAAAACCGTACCAGTTCAAATACTTAACAACAGGCACATGTGTTTCACCAATAGTACTTTATTATTACATTACCACAGAGGTACTTCTATCTCCTCTACACTGAGTAGTTTACCATCTACTTCATACCTAAGCCTAAATAAGAATTCATAAAGTGAGGATTTCCATCTTTTAGTCATCTGATTCTTCTGATGTTTAAGGTCTGATACTGTTAAACAAATTCAGAATTAATTTAAATTAGATCTACAGCAAAAAATAATAAAAAAAACCCACAGAAAAAAGGTCACTTGTATGATTCATGATATAAAACAGTCAAAACAAATGGTGCTAAACTTCTTATATAGAAGTTTAATAAACTGATTAAAAGAATTAGATGGTAAGCCTTTCTTTGCCTGTCAGGCTCAAAATCCCATTTCCCACATCTCCAGATGCACTGGACTGTGAACAACATTTCAGAGACCTACATGAAAGACTGGAAAGATCCTGTTCCCCACCTTTCTTGTCACAGTTGTGCTGCACTGCAGAACAAGAAAGTTGAAGTACACAGAGGGAAATGGGCAAAATAGAGAATGAAGAAACAAGCCAGAAGCACAACTCTGTAAGCCCATGGCAAAGGCATCCACCTGACTTCCTGGGTCCCAATCCATGCTCCTAAAATTTTTTTCTATTTATGCAATTTGGTTTTTTTCTACAAGAAGTTACTGGATAAAATCCATAAATTGTTTTCTTCCATACTTGAGCATGATTGCTTAGATACCATAAAGCATTCTAGACTTCAAAAGAAGAAAATTATGCATTGAAACTACAAGAGAGTTCTATGAAGTTCTCCTTTCACTTTTAAATGCTTTCACTACTGTAAGAAAACTTGCAATTTAACATATCCACACGCAAGAGTAATTTTTAAAATTACCAACTCAGGCTATCTGAATTTTGACAATAGCATCTCTCCAACATGCAACAGTTACAACAAAGAGTGAGATTCTTGCTATTAATTCAGTGGATAAGGAGTGTGCACAGTTTCCATAAGAAAGTACTTTTAGAAATCTATGAATCGCAGAGAAAACCTGAAAATGTAAACAAAAAAAAATTTCTGTACAGATGTCCCAAAAGAAGCCATCAACGACTTTTCTCTTAAATCTGAAAAGCAACACTTGAATAAACATTAATAATGAATGTAATGTTTCAATTACCAGAAAATTTAACTTTACCTTCAGACTCTTTAAGTAGTTGGATAACATACTCGGGTGAAAACGATTTTCTTCAGCAACCTGTTCATCATATCTTGGTCCTAACATTGTCTTCAAAGGTAAAAACTTCCCTATGAAAAATAATCAAATTTTGCATATTTTATGCATACTCATGTATACGTACAATTACAACTTCAGAATTTCAAAGCAATATGCTGAGCAGATTTAGAGGTTCACCATCAATAAAAAATAATCACAGGAAAAGTATTAGCAACAGTTGAATTGGAGTATTTTGTAGTTATGACTTCTCAGAATTCACAAATAAGTATAGAAGTTTAAAGGAAATACAGGTCAGTTCACCTAAACCAGAGTAATTTAACATTTTTAGCTAGCTTTTAGTGTGATTTAAGCTGTGGAGCTACAACACACAACAGAATACAGAAAATTTAAACTCAGTACAGTTAAAAACATGTAAATAGCATTTTAAATGACCGTTTGTCACCCAACTATGTAAACATCACCTTGGATTACCTGCAAACATAAAACACAGTAAAGATTGCTGCAAATCGGTCCAGAACACCTATGCACTACAGATCTTTTTAATATCTTTTTAACTTCCTCCTTAGGCTTGTTGGAAGAGTTCTGCAGCAGTGTCCAACCTTCTGGCTGAAATACCATACCTCCGTGTGCTTTAGACATCAGGGAAGTTACAAAGTGCTACAAAAACTTGACCAGAAGTAGTATTTATGGGACTACGTACATCACTCCCTAGAAAACATTTTTTTTTATATATTCACTTTGTTTTTCATCCATCACAGAATATCTGAAATAATCTCATTAGGGATCTGTAGCTCTTTTTTGCTTAACCCCAGTAATCTTCCATAGAAACATAGAATGGTTTGGTTTGAATGGGTCTTTAAAGATCATCTCATTCCAACCCTCCTGCCATGGGCAGGGACACCTCCCACTAAACCAGGTTCCTCAAAGTCCCAGCCAGCCTGGCCTTGAACACTTCCAGGGATGGGGCATCCACAGTTTCTCTGGGCAACCCGTGTCAGTCCCTCACCATCCTCACAGTAAAGAATTCCTTCCTAATAACTAACCTAAACCTCCACTCTTTTAGTTCAAGACTATTATCCCTTGCCCTATCACTAGATGCTCTTGTAAAATGTCCCTCTCCAGCCTTTTTGTAGACTCCCTTAAGGTACTGGAAGGCTGCTATAAGCTCTCCCTGGATCATTCTTTTCCCCAGTCTGAACAACCCCAAATCTCTCAGCCTGTCATTTCCTCATAATAAAAGAAACAAAATCATCTTGTTTTCAGCAAAACAAAACCACATGGAATGAAGAGACACTAAAACGTCCATTGTATTTGGCTAGAAATCAAGGTTTGAGAGAGATGTTCACTCACTTTTGTAAAAATAGAAAATGCACACCATTTATACTACTCTATACAATAAAGTTTGAGTTCACTGTAGTCTTAAATTCTATCAAACGCCCTATAAAGTCTCAAATAAGCATTTATCTTCCTTGAAAGAGACATTATAAACCACAGACAACAGACAGATAATATAGAAACTCGGAAGTTTTGCACAACTTGTTAGCTCTGGTTTGATGCTAGTGAGCAACATGAGAACTACCATCATTGTTATGCTTATGCGAGACCATTCCATTTTGACAGCTAAAAGGAAAGTTATTCAGTCATATAGTCAACATACACATTAAATGGTAATAAATTATAGTCACTTCAACTTGTTTGACTGTTAGAAAAACTTCACTTTATTGCCCTTTGCCTTTTCATTCCAACAGTTATATACCCTTTACCGTGGTAAAGGCTGTTGGGTTGGCTACCTCCCCTCCATTTCCTCATTTCTTCAACAATCTCGGTTTTTTGCTTCTTTATGCTCCTTGACACCTTCAACATTATCATTCAGACTCTATTAACCCTTACACTTTAACTTGCAATCTTTCTCTGTACAGACTGATTATGCCAATCCTAATCTTAGATGATCTTAATGCAAAAATCTATCATCACCATAAGTTTTGCAAAACAACATCATGCTTGAAAGTTTTTTAACTTCGCCACTTGTCACACCCATGCTACTACATCCACTCATCCATTGTAGAACATGAAGAAGGTAACAAAACTGTTTTAGTCAAGGCATTTCAATTAAGAAAATTAGCTGCACTGACAAAAGAGTCAATGGGTACATGAGAAAACCACCATCCTTTACAAGATGCTGGGACAAGAGAACAGATTTGGAAAAGTCCCTGGAGGTTATGATTGCTTCCTGTAGTATCTGATTAGAGACTGTACAATCACACTGAAGACTCTCCCATTCCCCACCTTCTAGAACAGAGAACGAACATGTTCATTCTCTTCTCAGTAGCAGACCTTCATGTAGCATCTGATTTGCACTCTGATTTCCCTCTGAGCAACCAAAATACATTCCTGTTCATTGCCAGGAAAAGACAGACAAAGTAGTCTAGTCAGCATTCCCTGCAGCATGTAAATACCTTCAGACAGCTGAGAAGGTGATGAGTATTTCATATAAGAGTCCATTTACTGTCACTTCCAAAGCTCTAACACAGATCCTAGGAAGTATTTAGGTGCTCAGCTTCTACAAATTCCAATTGGAAGTATCACTCAAAAACAGAGCTTACATGGCAGCGCAAAAGCTGCCTGCCAAGGTTAGAAGAGAGCAGTGAACTCATGTAATTTGGTTCTAATTTAGAGAAATTTCATAATTGATTAGGAAAACAATGGCTCTGGGGTTTTGGTTGTTTCCTTTTTCTTTGGGGCTACTGGGGGCTCTTTTCTTTGGTTGGTTTTGGGTTTTTTTTAATAAATTGCATTTCTCTGCAATATAATTTCATATTATTCCCATGCAGTAAGCACAAAGTTCTTCTTAGTTTACATTCTCAGTTTTTTCCAAATTGTGACTGATGCCTACGTATTAAAGATCTTGAATACAATCTCATATTGTGTTCCTCTTATAACAGAGAACCAAATTTCCCCACCTAGCAAATTTGCTATTTGGTCTTTGTACACAGGCTTGAAAACGTTCCTTCCCTGTGTGCATACAAGCCTCTCGTTAAGTGTCATTAAAAGGTATTGAAAATCCAAGCTTTAATTTTAAGAAAGATTTCTAACCTTTCTGAGTAATTTGGACTGAGGACTCTTCTACAGTTTTGCCTTAGATCTTATGCTAAAGAAGCGATGTAGTAACAACAGATTGCATCTCAACTTAGGCCTCCAGGCATCTGAAGATTAAAAAATCGTATTTTGAATTAGGTGATCTGACAGTGACAAAGTGGTATTTTACATGGATATCAAAGTATCCCAAGTCATTCGTGTATCTAAACTATACTATGACAACAATTGTAACTCCTCGATAGAATTTTCAAATTAACATCAAAATGCTACTGGAACCTTGACAACTGATGACTACCTACTTCCACAATTAAGTTCAAATTTGTCAAATAGTTTTGGAAGGTGGCTATTAAAAAGTATTTTTCAAATTAGTTGCTGTCTAACAGACGGTATTTCTTTAGGTTGAAAAAACAGGTAAAAAATCTAAAAATAAGAGCACAGCATGTCAGAGCACAGACATCAAGTGGACAAATCCGAGAGAAATTAAAGTGAACAACATATGATATCACATTTTCTACCCATATATGCTCTAATTTTGGCACATTTATCTTCAAGTTTAAATTCTAGAGCATACCAGTGAAAAAATACTCTTAATTTAGTCTAATTTTTTGTGACATGAAGCTATCAACTCAATACAACATTCATAATTATGTACAACTATGGTACATTTACACTGAGCGTTGATTAGGAAGGGTATACTGTGTAAAGAGACCAGCATTAAGAAGGGAAATTGGAATCAAATTAAACAGTAAAATCTGAAATGAAAACAGAGCCAACACCTCCTCTAGAAGGTAACAGCTTTCTGATTCAAGAGAACTAAGCTGGGTCAAAGCATCCATTTCACCTAGTACCTCATCGTCAACACAGGTCAATAAAGATAACTAGGAAAGAGAGCAAATAATGACAATCCATCATCAGACTATTCTCTCCAACTACAACAAGCTACTCAGCAACTTCCTGAAGAAGAACTGTTACTCTTATTTAATGTGCTTTCACTATAACCATATGCAATACGGAAGTTTTTAACAGTATCTCACAGTTCGACATGCTGCATGTGTATCTAGAACAGGATTAACTAAGACACATCGATAGGAGGAGGCTGCAAAACACTGCTGAGACACTTCTTGTGTCTTTTCTTCAGTATCTTCCTAATACATCCCATGGTAAAATCAAAATGGACTGGGTTTTCAGTGGTTATGAAAAGCAGGTACCTGCAGAGAAGGTGATGCCAAGGTAGTAAGGCTGAAGCAACCTGATCACTTCAGATCCAAGCAGTCAGAGAGCGCTCTTTTCATCAAGAGTGTTACTGAAGTGCTAATACAACACAATAATTGTGAAAATGTGCCATTCTGAACAACTGCTGCATCATAAAACCAGAAAGATGTAGATAATTAACCTTGCTCAGAATGAAGGGTCCTCTCAACCCGAACAAACTCAATCTCATAAACAGAAGAGCTCCAGGCCTCGTTAGTGCTTGTATTTGAGGTCACTCAGCAATTCTAGATGTCACAACCATAAGAGCATCATGCCCAAACACTTCATGAATATTGGTCCACAGAAGCCAGACAAACCTTGCTTAGCAACATTATAACTACTACACTGTCAGATGTGAATAAAGTCACGCACAGATGCTTAGAAATTTGATTTAAATGCTAATTAGAACTAGAATGTAACACATCTGGGAGACAGTACCAACATCAATATACTTTAAAAATTATCTCTCATAAAACTGCTAGATGTCTCTGAATGTAAAATAGCAAAAAAAGAGAGAAGTTTGATGGTGTACTATTACTTCTATTAAGTTGTACACATTAAAAAACTGAAATTCAGGTGAACGAGCACAAGAGTACATTCTGATAAAGCAGCCAAAGTAATGAAGCAAGCACTTTCCTTTTTTTTTTACTGTGCATTAACTTCCTGTGCATGATCACAGGGAATGGAAAAGAATTACCTTGCAGTTCCTGAATAAACAAACACACAAGCAGTGATGGCACAGCAGATGACACGCTGATGACCTGCATTCTTGCTTACTCTAGGTTGCTATTTCTGAGAAGCCCTGGCTCAAAAGACAGACAAACAAACAAAAGCCACAACTAACAGAGATCAAGAAGTCAGTGAAAAGAAAAACAAAGAGTAAAGAGTCATTAGTCTATTTTTGTCATGGTCCAAGGCTAACAAGTTAGGCTATCAAATCTCTCATTAGACACAAAGCAATGCATGAGCCAGTGGTCGGGGGAAAAAAGAGATAACAGAGATGAGTAATACCACAACGTTGTTATTTAGTTGAGCCAAGTTCAGAGAAGTGTACAGAACTCAAGGGAAACCAGTAACCCACAAACTGAACATTTGAAATCAAATACTGATAAATGCCATCACCATACTGATGATTAAGCATACTGATGTCTCACCAGTTTCTAAATAAAGAGTCATCAGTGTCTTCTGTTCCAAAACCAACTGCCATCAGAAAATTGTAATGTAAAAAAGCAGGATAAAAAACACAGGAGCTTTAATTATTAAGCAAATGATAGCAACATGCTATCTAAAAGAGCATGCTGAGTAACAAGTGTTGTTTTGAAAATACACCTTTAAATTATCACAGATAGAGAGATGAAAGGAGTGAAAACCAGAAGATAAACACTGGAGAAAAAAAACTTTAGGGTTGGAATTGCTTGCATTTACAAAGGAAAGAAGAACTTGAGGAAACTGAGAAGTGGCATTTGTTTATCTCATAGCAGGCAGCAGGGGAAACATTCATGTGAAGTCAATATGTTAAGTCACAATCAAAAATGTGTGTCTACGTGATACTCAATTCACTGCCACTAGATGCCAGCAAGACTAGATACCTAGAACAACCGACAGTGACAGCAAGTCTTGTGCAAGAACACCCAAGATGACAGCAATCACTGACAAACGGTGAAATACACGTGAAACACTGGAGTACAACGCCTAAACTCACCCTCCAGCTAAGCGGCTCAGAAATACGGTGGTGACTGGTAGGTCACTGCCAGTCCCCGACTAACAGGTCAACACTGATAAACTTCTGAGCCTCCAGGAAAAAAAGAACCAGATGTGGAAGAGACTGCACGGAGGACTGCTATCACAGAATGGATCAGAGTGGAAGGGACCACAATGGGTCATCCTAGAGCACGTAGCACAGGATTGTGTCCAGACAATTCCTGAGTATCTCCAGTGAGGGAGGCTCCACAGCCTCTCTGGGGGATCTTTCCAGTGCACGGTCACCCACACAGTTAACTTCTTCCATGTATTCAGGACGAAACTACCTGTGCATCAGTTTCTGCCTCTTGTGCTATTGCTTGGCACCACTGAGAAGAGCCTGGCTCAATCTAATTGACAACCCCCCTTTTAGATATTTGTGTACATAATTAATGAGGTCCCTTCTCAAGCGCCTCTTCTGAGGCCAAACCGGCCCAGCTCCCTCAGCCTCTCCTCGTTCGGGAGATCCTCGGGAGCGCTGCCCAGCCGGCCAGCTGCAGCACGGCACATCTGCTCCGGTGTGCCGGGTGGGAGGAGGCTCTGCCCGGCACTGGGCCGGTGCGAGGCGGGGGCGCAGGGCAGGGCCGGGCAGGGCAGGCCGTGCCCGTGCCGGCGCCGGGGGCAGGCCTGAGGAAGGGCTGGGGGGAACAGCCGCCCCCGGGACACAAACAGCGGCCGGGAGCCCGCGGCGGGCACCGGGACACAGAGGGTAGGGGCCGGGGCAGGGAGGCCGCGGCGTGCCCCGGCGCTGGGGGGAGCGGAGGGGCCGGGCAGGGCCGGGCGCTCACCTGCCACGGGCTGTCCCCTCCTGGGGCAGTGGAGCCAGCGCGGCGGGATCTTGTTGTAGGACATGGCGGGGCCCGGGCGGCCCCGGGGGAGGGGGGAAGCAGGGAAGCAGGGCGGGAGGGAGGCAGGGAGGCAGGGCAGGGGCGCTCAGCGGCGCCGGGGGCCGCTCGCCCGCGGCACCTCCATTCAGAGCCGGGCCCGCCCCGGCCGCGCCGCGCACGGAGCGCCCTGAGCCGCTTCCGCTTCCGGGGCAGGGCGGGGCGGGGCGGGGCGGGGCGCGGGCCTGGGGCTGCGGCCGGGGACGGGGGTCGGGACGGAGAGCGGGACGGAGCCAGGGAGGGGATCGCGGGCTGGCACGGCTCCGCCTCCCTGCCCAAGGAAGGGACGTGAGCCTGGGCAAGGGCAGTGTGCGCCCTGTGTCCTGCCGAGGGGAGCTCGGCCTGGAGGAGAGCGGGCTCGGCGGGACCTCCTCGCTCTGTACCCGAAAGGACGTGGTAGCGGGGGGCGGCCCTTCTGCCGGGTAGCGAGAGAGAGGACCAGGGGACACAGCGTTAAGCTGCGCCAGGCAGGGTTTGGGCTGGACGGAAACAGGAATCGCAGGGAGGGTGCTGAGCCAGCGGGCCGGGCCGGCCGGGCCGGGGCAGGCGCCGTCCCCGTCCCCGCAGGGTCCGAGCAGGGCCGGGCTGCGGCGCGGAGAGCCCCGGGGCGGCCGGCACGGTCAGAGCGGGGCTCGGCGGGCCCGGGGGTCTCCTCCAGCACTGCCGGGGCGGTGCTGCTCGGTGGGCACTGCGGGGACACCGCCGGAGGAGAGCTGCGGGAGCGCGGCTGGGAGGGACTGGAGCGGGCAGGGGTGCCGTGCTGTGCTCCCTGAGGGGACACTGAGCACCTGCTGGAAAGAGAAGGTTACCGAGGGCTCATAAATAGCAGGCTGAGTCAGGCTCGGAAACGTCCTGAGCTGAAAACAGCCGGAGGCCTGGACAGAAGCGATTCTTCTGCTTTTCGTTTGTTCGCTCACAGCGAGCAGTGGAGGTGCAAATAGGTGGATCCCTGCTCCAGCTCGCAGCGCAGCTCCCATCAGCCTGGGTGTAACAGGCTTGTACTGTGGCACAGATGGCTCTGCGCTGGGCCCTCCGCTTCTCTTGGGGAAAGCACAGCCGGGAAGATGGTGTGCAGATAGGTTCACTTAAGAAAAACTGTGTCTCCAAACGGAATGCCAGTGAAAATTCTCCATGAGGTCTACTTCCATGGATTAGTTTGAAGAACTGTAGCCTGTTAGTGTTTGTCCGTGTGAAGGGAATATGTAAGGTGTGGTGTGGTTTGACTCCTGTAGCAGCCAAGTCTCACTCGGGCATTTGCTTGCTCCTTCCTGAAGTGGGACAGGGGTGAGAATCAGAAAGGTAAAAGTGAGAAAGCTCGTGCATTGAGATAGGTATAAGGAAAAATAATTCGTTCAGTACTTCCCACTGGCAGTCAGGTATTTAGCCACTTCCAGGAAAGCTGTGCTTCATCATTCACAATGGTGACTTGGGAATTAAAACACCATAACTCCAAATGTCCCCTCCTTCTTCCTCCTTTTCACAGTTTTTATTGCTGAGCACATCATACAATCTGGGATATCCCTTTGGTCAGCCGTCCCAGCTGTGTCCTCTGCAAATCCTTGTGCGTCCCTGGCCTGCTCACTGTCCAGGCAGTGTGAGAAGCACAAAAGGTCTTGATGCTGTGCAAGCCCTATTTGGCATTAGCTAGAATATCCCAATGTTATTAACACTGCTTTGATCACAAAAGTAAAATGCACCCTCCTATGAGCTATGACAGAGAAAATTAACTATCCCAACCAAAACCAGTACAGGTGGCTTCAGTGAAGCATTATGAAGCAACACCAATAGATTATTTGTGTCATGTATTTTCTAGTTACTTACATTTCAGTACTGTTCTGTCTGGACTTCATGTTTTGCCATAAGCCAGGTGTGCTGCCTTTGCAAGTCAGTAGGTGCCATAGCTTGCACAACTAACCACTGTGATATGTACAGATCCAATAGGAAGCCCGTAGGTTCTGTGAACACATCAAAACAATGAAAATAATTTCATCCGTCTAGAATTTTTTACAAGCTTCATTATACAGTAACTGTATAATGAACAGTTATAACTGTTTCCTCCTGTGTTTTATCACTCTTTATTAGACATAATTTCTTCCCTAGAATATCCTCTCATAGTAATTGAGGTAGTCAATTAAGTAGTTTGCATAACTGAGTCATTAGGTTCTCATACTACATTAGCAGTTTCTGAATTTTGTCCTCTAAGGCTTTTGTCATTATCAGATATTAATCTTCTCATCTTGCTAAAATTGAAAGTCTTGGTACATCAAAAGACTAATCATATTATTTTCCCTAACTGTTAAAAGCACTGCTGTTAAAATGTAACTTTATGACGTTTGAAATAAGATGTCAGTTTTTCCCTTTACAAAACAAATAGGCAACAGTCAGACACCAGGTGGTGCCGAAGACCAGCCAGAAAAGAAAGTGAAACTGGAATGCAAGGGGTGTTCAGAAAGAGCAAGAATCAAGGAGAAACTGCAAGATACTCAGTTTCTAATTTCAGTAAATTGGGAGCAACATACAGTAACGTCAGCAGTATGGCAAAATTAGGAGCAAAACCATTTGCAGAGGGGGAGATTGGTACAAAAAAGTATCATGAATAAGTGGTAATATGTTCCCATCATCTAGATTTAAGATTCTGGTACGGTTTTAAAACAAGCGTGAGAGCTGCAGATCAGAAATAGCGTTGAAAATGTATAGCTAAACTGGGAGGGTATGTACAGCAGTTTCTATTTAGCAATGCACAAGGCAAATAATTATTTACAGCTGATGTAACATGCTGGGCATATATAGTTTACGCTGGACTTTGCCATGTAAGACACTTTGAAACTACTTATGCAGGTGATGTTTGCTTGTGACATCAAACAGTCTTTGTGAAGGACCATGTTCTCGTTGCATTTGTGACATTATTAACTCTTAATCTGACTCTCCCGATCAGACTCTCCTGAGGAATCTGAGTCCCTCAGGTCTTCCTATGACTTTCCAAAGCTAGCAGGGCTGTGTCTGAAGAAGGAGCTCGAGGGCAGCTGTAAGGGTCATTTCAAGGATTGCTTTGAGGAAACAATTGAAAGTGTTTTAATAGTCTATAATAAAACATTTCCTCTTTACTGTATATCAATTCTCTTTTATCTTACAGGTATTTATGTGCCTGTACCCTTACTCTGGTTTCTGCTCAGTCATGTTGTTTTAGATAGTGAACAGCTGAGCTTATGTTTTTTCTTGACTTAAAACCATTACAAAAATACCACACAGGAAACCTCACATGCACACTTTAAATATTTTTCCTAATTACAAACTTTACATTTGTTTTTGTTACATTTACCCAAATTCTTGCTGATGAATAATCTTACACTTTTCATGTCATAAATTATCTGTGTGCTTACAATATTAACATAAATTACTTGTTCTACAGAAAATGGATAAATGGGGTATTTTGCCTGAAGGAAGAACACATGGTGTCAGTATCAATGAATCTATTACTGTTCTGTTTCAGTATAACATTATGTTTCATGTCTTCATAAAGTAATAATGAATGTAATAAAATAAAATCACCCCTCAGGATGTTCAATGAACTAGACATTTCTGACTCTATCTAGTAAATACACTATAAAAAATAAAACAACAAAAACCCAAAGAACAAACAGATTATTTGCTAAACTGAGACTGCAAAAGCATTTATTTAAGTGAAAGTAACTGTGAAAGATGCTGTATGCAAACATAAGTCACATAATATTATTTTTCCACTTCCTGATATAGGCATTCACCTAGAAAGAGACTTGATCCCATCAACTTGTACATTATTGTGTATGGAACACAGCAAAATATAGTTTTCTTTAGTTACTGATTCAATTAATTTATTCCTTGCGTACTGGGTTCCATGTACCTTTTGACTCATTTCAGCATGCTGAAGCTTTTGTGGGGACAGGTGAATACTGTCTAAATCTGAATAAATAATTTTGTTACTGTAGTTGTATTTTATTCCAATAGTACTTATATTCTAGTGGTATATATATATATGTAAAAAAAAAAATAGTAAAATGAAAACATACTTTTAAAGTGAAAGTTAATACTGTGGTTGCCTATGGTTACATTCTCTAACACATGCAGGTTTCTTCATTTAAAAACACTAAGAATACACGGTCTCTTAATAAACAAACTGCTAGGAGCTCAGTATTATTTAATGTATTCCTATTTGTTTGGTGTCAACAAACAAGAACCTAGCTTCTGAGACAAATTATTTTTCTTTGGTTTAAAATGAAAATAAGAAAAAGAAAGTTTTCTCCCTGATGCGTATGCAATATGAAAAAGAGATGCTGAAAAAGAAGTTTTGAGTGCTGCAATGTATTTGAGAAAATCAAATGTCATTTGCAGTGTGCTTCCTATAGAGAGCTTTGAGAGGAAGTGAGAAACAAAATTACCAGTCTTTAGTCTTTGGGACATTAGGGGGCACCACGACCTCACAGACTTGGAATGATGTAAGTTAAAGTACAGGTACTTTTCCTGTCCAAAGTAAATACGAAACAGCACAAAATAGCAAAATCAACTCCTGGAGTCATTCCCTAGTGGGAATAACCTAGAGGTTATGAGACAGTTCTTGATAAAATTTACAAGAGAAGACATCCCAGACATCTGGTAGAATACAGACTACACGCTCCTTTTTCTAGGAGTAATAAAACTAACAGACTAATGCATGCAATACATGCAGCCTGCTTTCATGTCTATTTAAATCTTAAATTTTCCTTCAGTGTTTCATTCTGGGAATATGACCTGTTCAGCTCAAGCCTCTAAGGTATTACAGTGTTAGTTCAACATGTGGAGTAAATCTCTCGATAGGCAGGGAGCACACAGTGAGCTTGGAATGGAGCTGTTTTAAATCCAAGTCCCTGGATTGCATCTCCTGCTCAGGGTAATCACCATAAGCTATCAGACAACACCATCAAACACGTGTGTGCTGCAGTGATGTGTAAATCTCACACTACTACAGAGGACATTAACAGACTTAGATGGAGACATGGCAGATGATGTACTTAGCAGGAGATTTCCTTAGCAAATCTATCCAGGAAGCAATGGGAAAGACGTGTGTCTGTGCAGAGGGAAGAAGGTGTCTGGGGGGTTGGTGTCCTTGAAGAGGGACGACAGCTGTGACTTCAAGCGCTGATATGCAGGCCTGACAAACAAGATGCCTTGCTATATTGTACCTCTGTAGATGAAATGGTTCTGTGTCTGATGTAACAGAGATGAGGAGCTGGACAACAAACTCAAAAGCAGGATGCCTGTCATTCCTGGAAGACTAACCCTGGTCTCCCTAGCGTTCTTATGGTTTGACCTAGACACCTCAAGCCTTACTCACATCAGCCCTGAAGGATGATTGTCAGGATGAAATCTACACTGTAAAAAACACCCAGATGTAACACTGAAGAACGTATGTTTTACTGCATAAAATGAAATCATATGGTATTAGTGTGCTTTGAGTGTGGATAATCAGCCAACTAAAATGTCACAATGGAAGATGACTAGCAGTAGGGCAAAGTATGACATAATATATGAGAAACTCATCTAATTTATTTAAGTGGAAAATATGACTCATAGTCTTTGGAGCTGGGCTGGGGAGTGACTGGATTCCACAAAGTAAAACAGCTGTTGCTGTTGCTACATTTTCTAGTTTCTCTACTGCCTGAATATGGACACCTTAGTAAAAATCGTGCCCTGGCTGGAGGCTGTGGTTTAAACTAATGAAGTAACTGAGGTCCTGGTTAATGCAGAGGCGGACTAGGGCAGTCAGTAGCTGTTAAGAGGGTTATCACTCCTCTACAGCCTGAAATAGCCAAGAGAGGGTCACTGTTTCAGCCTACAAACCTGCATGCATGATGATTAAGTTCTGGGTTGCTATAGTGGCAGAAATCTTATGCAATTGGTCACACAAAGAAAAGATTATTATCCATAGTAACTCTCTCAGACTTTCTGCATCATAATATTGTGCCTATAGGTCCATATACTATGATTTTCTAGGGGAATATAAAGCCTATGTAGAATAATATATGTATGAGCTATAATATAGAACCTGAGAAAATACATACAGACCCGATTCTGTTTATATGGCTTTATTATATAAAATATGTGTAACATACTGTGCGAATGTAAATGAAGACCACAGTCTCTCTCTTGAGGTGCTTGCAGTCCTGAAAGTACCCCAAGAAACTGGACAAAGATAAAGGAAGGGAATACAGACTAAAGCAAAGAGATCAGCCTGGCAGCCTCACAGCTTTTTAAAACCCAAATCTGAGTATATATATTCTATACTAATTAAGTTATGTTAACATATATATGGTTATATATAGATATATAATCAGATGTTCAAACGTTGCTCTTGTAAGTTTAGTTTCGCTTTCTGTTGGTATGCATTGTGGAACAAGCTTTACAAGCCATAAAGCCTCACTTGAAAGTAGAGAGAGGAAGGAATATCCTACAATATACAACTGCAGCATCACTGATCTAGAGAACCTTAAGAATAAATTGGCAAATGTTATTTTAGATAATGATGTTGAATAGGTTGTAAACTCTCATCATCCAAGCATCCCTTAGAGAAAGAAAAATACTTTTATTTTTGTTTGAAATACGTTTGCAAATTCCTAGAAATACTCTTCACATTCTTCTCACCATTTTAGGCTTAATAGAACAATGATTACTTGTGATGGACATGATGGAATGGACTTCACCTCAGAGAACATAGTGGTCCATTGCTGTTCATACAGCTACAGTTGAAGTTGATGCCAATTCTTTCCACTGCTGTCTTACCTGCTGTAACTAGGTTACGATTAATGTTAAAAAAGCTATTATCCTTGTACTCAAACCTTCACTCAGTATGGGTATGAAACCATCCTTGTCCAGATGGACTTTTAGGGAGTTACTCAGAGAGATTAAGGTCCTCAAGAAGGGGAAGGAGGTACAAAAATGTCTCTGTACTTGCCTGAAATTAATTTCCTAGATCTCTGAATATTTTAAAGTTTTGGGGTTGGCTAGCAATCTTCATACACTGAAATTGTGCAGGCTGTTACTGGAAAATGTTAATGCTTCTTCAGAAAAGTCACTTTCTGAAGTCCTATTATCTAGCTCTGCTCTAGAGAAACTGCTTCTCAAAAAAATCCCCTTGCAGAGAAAAAGTTCCACATGTCCTTCCACTTACTGGGAGTTAGATATGCTAAAATAAGTATAGGGTTGTTTTTTTTTTCTACTATAATTGGATGTTTTGGCAGAGATCCACTATGTGATACATTCTAGGCTTTCTAAACTTCAGTGAAAGACCTACCAGTCTCAGTGAACTCAGGCCCTACCTCTCCATGTTCTCTAACATGGAGAATTAGAAAACCACCATATGTTGGTACACAACAGAACAGAGTCAGGAAGAGACCTAAAAATTATTTATTAAATGTAAATTATTGAACAATGACAGTGACAGAGAGGCTCAAATGAGTATAAACAGCATGGACACAATGCTGGTTATACACAGGGTTATGCTGGTTTAAAATAGGAAGCCTGTTTTGATTGTTCATATCTCAGATGGAAAGTTATATTACCACAGAGGGAGCAGGTAGAATAAAAAGACAAGACATTTTGTCCTGAAACACAACCCACTTCATTATTTTCTATTCATCTCTGTACTGCAGTTGTATCAGTTTTGGAACTGGTAGAGTCGTTGCTAGGTAATCTTCTTTACCCACTTGGTAGCTGAAATTTCAGCCATGCTAAAAAGAGTTTTATGTATCTAACAGCATAAAATGAAATTCTAAGGCATTAATAACTGTTTTCAGTGCAACCCTACTTCTAAGTATGGGCCTCCTTCCTGGGAGCAACCCGACTACCAGCCCAAGCAACACACTTTTGTAGGCTGTGGGTCAACAGGATTTAAGTGGTAGCAGCTGCAAGCCCTCCCTGAGCACTTTCCTTATCTCAGCTGTGCGCATCAGGCTCACACACCCTTTCTTCTCCACAAAGATTCCTCCCTTGTGCTGAGCAACTGTTTGTGCAGTGAGACAAGGCTGGGAATCAATGCAGCCAAAAAGCAGACAAGTCTTCTATTCCCTCCTTGCTGGGTCGAGGTCCTCACTCTGTTTTGTCTTGTGGCTGCACAAGCAGCATGGATATACTCAGAGCTAAACGCAGTGGATGACCAGAACGAGTGGGCAGGCCTTGGACATAAGAGGGGCTGTTTGGGCTGCCTTAACACAGGCATGGCCTTGCTGCCAAATACTAAAACACAGCCTTAGATTTTCTTAGGTTTGTGATCTACCAAGGATCCGAAGCTTTATGTGTAAAGCTGAAATAATTAAAGTACACAGCTGACATTATTAATCCAGATCTTGAAACAAACATTTTACTTGAACAGAAAAACGTGTGGGAATTTTATTGTCCTGTCTTTTAAGGTTTTTAGTGTAGAAAAGACAAAGTTAAACTCGGAACAGCTCTCACATAAGCACAGTCAGCAAACTATCCCCTGTTGTTCCTGATCTAGCTATGTTTTGTTCCATCTGTCACTGACACCCACCATCCCCATAAAGAAGGTTTTTTCCCTCTGGGTGGCAAAACCACACATACAAAATTTAGTAATTGCTTTCTCTTTTTTTATGGGGTGTGGACTAAAAAGGATGGTTCAATTACCATCATCATCTGTTTAATATCAAATATTATTTTCTTCTACATGAACCATGGCATTGAAAAGCACGGTAAGTAAATGGGTATCCAGTTTTGACAGCATTAGTCACCCCAGAGATAATTTCTGTCATTGAAGGATATGACATCTGCAGTACTTGCCAGCCCTGCAGACCCACTCCAGCACATCTATAGTGATAGAAGCAACCTACCACCTGGCCTATTTATTCTTTCTTCTTACTTCTAGAGAAGAAACCTGGAGCCAAGCTTGCAAATCTCCCTGTGGGATCGCTGATCTTCTTCTGCCCTAAGGGCATGACACTTCTGCAGCTACTCACAAAAGCTCTTCTGCTGCAGTAAGAACTCACTTTCAACCATCCCTGCTATTAACACATCTCCAAAATACAAGTATTTCAGCCTAGAAGCACATTGTCTGTGCCAACACGATGCATGCACAAAGTATATCTGTTAATTAATATCTGTTAATCTGTTTTCTTAGAAGTTGTTTAGAGCAGCAGTGCAACCTAGAAAAAAGGATCCACTAACCAGGAAGGAAAGCTGGGAATGGAAAAATGGGCTCAGTAGTGGCATTCCCTGAAGGAACTGATAAGAACTGAAAAGGGATCAGAAAAAAAAAAAAAAAATCTGTTTGTGGATTTTTCATTTGGTGTTATCCAGCTGGGTTTTTTTAAATATTTTGGAGT
>JAWWEE010000105.1:79857503-79917919 GCA_035221455.1 Xenops minutus | reverse complement strand
AGCGCCCCATGGCGGCCGGGGGGGGCTCGGCGCCCTGAGGCAGCGGCAGGAGCGGCCGAGGGCCATAGCGGGGAGCGGGCGGGTCGGAGCGCAGCGCCGGACCGTGCCGGAGGTGCGCCCCGCAGCTCCATCCGCGCCGGGGGCCGCGGGGCGCCGCGGAGCAGAGCAGGGGGCGCGTTTGACGGCGTGAGTCTTCTTTGTTCCGCAGTTCTTGAAGAATAAGATGGGAAAGACAGAGAAAGCGGCCGTCCCCTACGGCCAGCCCGTTCACGGCTTACACCTCTGTGAACAACCAAAGATTAACAGGCAGAAGAGTAAGTGTAATGCGCCGCTGACGAAGATCGCATCGGCGAGAAAGATAGAGAACTTTTGGCAGGATTCTGTGTCGCCGGAAATAATTCAGAAGCAGGAGAAAAAGCCACTTAAAAACACAGAGAACTTCAGAAATGCCAAGTCCAAGAAACCTATTGCCCTAACTGAAGCGAACCAAAAAGAAAATTACGCTGGGGCAAAGTTTAGTGACCCGCCATCTCCCAGTGTCCTTCCAAAGCCTCCCAGCCACTGGGTGGGTGGCACAGCTGAACCGTCTGACCAAAACAGGGAGTTGATGGCAGTCCATTTGAAAACTCTCCTGAAAGTCCAAGCGTAGTTCCCAAGATCTCCTGAGTAATTGGCAAAGAAAACTCCATCCAGGAAAATTAAAACATGCCTTGTTGCAACAAAAATTGCAAAAGACTGTCAAGTCTTATAATCACATTAAAAAAAAAAATCCTTGTATTATATTTTTTATGGTTGTGTAAATAGTGTACATCATGTATTATGTGTATATTCTTGTTCATACTTTGAGAGGTACATTTTAGTTTTGTTATGAAAGGATGTATTTTGCACTGCCTGATTGGTAGATGTCTTGTATATAAAATATGGACAATTTTACGTGTGTGCTTGACACATGAAGACTTGACTTGCTTTGCACAAGGTAATGAAAATTTTGGAAGGAGAGTACAGCTTTCTGATTTTAAGGTTCCAGATCAAATGTGAATGTTTTATTCGTGCACTACTGACAATAGTTTTACGTTCTGTCTCCCAGTCAAGTATAAACATCGAATTTTCAAACAAATGTGAAGTTTTGCTCTCTGCTCTGGAAACTATCTGGAATTCCTGTTCATCTGTTTGTTTTTAAAATTAACTGGAATTTGAGAAAAATTCCAACCCATCAATTTGAGCACTGCTGATTTCTTTAAAGAAAAAAAAAAAAAAACAACAAAAAACCAACAAAAAAGAAAGAGCAGAGCTTTCTGCCAGAAATCCAATTGGTCACTAAAAAATTAAATAAAATAATTTGGCCTCCCCTTAAGCATGTCTCTGTTTTTCTTTGGTGACTATGTGTTTCTGTGTCTGTTAAGTATCTGGTTGCCTTCTACTGCACCAGTAGAAATACTGTGTTTCTCTCAGCTTTTAACTGTGTCAGCCTTAATTAAGAAATTTAATAGCTCAGTAAGAATTCCTTGTGTTCTAAAAAAACGCTTTTTTTGTTGTAAGTCATTTTAGGTTCCTTTTGTTTGTAGAAGAGTCAGATTTCAAGAAAGTCTAGCAATTACACATTCAAATTCATACTACAATGCTCCTTAAAGATCTCCATAGTAAGTGGTTATTAAGGTAGTTGATACCGAAAAGTAGCAGTGACAGGTACTGATGGTGCAAGTTAAGCTTAACCAGATTTGTCTCTTCCTAATAGCTGTATTGGAAAATACATTCGTCTGGCTTAAAATTCTTAAGGAATTGGATTGTAGATTAGTCTGACCAACACGTTGAGGAGATAACATAGATTTGCAATTACTAATCCAGTGTTTAAAAAAAGATTAACAAATTTAGGAAATACGTGAAAGCTGCATAAGACAGAAAAGCATTTTTAAGTTTTTGGACTTAATGGAAAAAAAAATCATTTCTGTCCTCTAGTGTACTGGGAAGGATACAAAAGAAGGAAATGCCAGCTCAGGTCCCAGCTGAGGTGTCTGCAGCGTGGACAGTGTTTCCAGAGGTATAGGTTAAGTAACATCCATGTTCATGCCACGTGCATCTGCGGCTTCTGATATGGAGCATCACTGCATCCAGTGTGGGGGAATTGGTAGTACCCATTAACAGAGCCCTGAAATGACATGGGTCAAGAGCTAAAAAAAATTAAAGGAGGATTTCATGGCTTGCTTACAGAAATTCATATAATGGCAAACTTTTCCATTTTAATGCTATTAGGCTATTTAACAATATATGTCCTACACTTAAGAGTTCATACAAAATTTGTTTCACCTCAAAGACTTAGGGTTTCACTGTTTTGCAAAATAAACCTGTATTGATGCACTTGAGGTAAACATGTGGCCTCAACAGCCCAGTTTCCTGCATAAGCTAAATACTCTATAATTTAGTGTGCCCAACTTCTAAAAATGAACAAAGCCCCTCTTTTTTTTTCTTTTTCCTTTTTTTTTATATTATTTTTAAAAGCAGTATTAGGGCAAAGAAAAATTCCAGTGGAATCTCACTGAGGATGACTCAAGTAGACTGTAAGTCCCAGTTTACTATATTTGGTATATGCTGTATTGATCTGCTGTTGTGCCTTTTTTTTTTTCCCCTTTTGCCTGAGTGTCTCCCAAGTGCAAAGGAAAATGCCATAGCAATTCCCCGTATTTTGTCTGGTTATCTTGCTAACTAGCTTGACAAGTGTGAGTTTCCAGCAGCCATGTGGGTCGGCATTATTTAAAAGGAGGTCCTTTCCCTGCCCCAATTATTGTCTCATTAACATCAGCCTCTTCTTTGCCCCTTGGAGCTGACATGAAATTGCATAGTTCGAATGATAACTCTGATCCTATACAAAATTTACCAACATAATGTTTCTGCCCTGTTTTGCCAACACATCCCTCAGGATTATGGAGTTCATTAAATGTAAAGTGCTGATAATTCTCAGCTCCTCAGTCAATTCTTTTGAAGCTGCTGAATAAGACTTTTGAAGTCTTGAAAATTAAAACTTCCCATACCTGGTTGCACCATAAAGGGTAAGATGACAATGTTCCATCTGGTCTTTCCAAACAGTGGGAAAAAACCCCAAAGCTTACTTAGCATACTTCAGTGTCAGTATCACCAGTCATGTGGTGATGCAGCACAAATGTTGGGGCGCTTCATGCTTCTGTCTTGCTTGAGATCTTTGGGTTGAGCCCCTTCCTGCGCAATGGACTTGTTTGTAAAACTAGACCTATCTGCAATACACACTTCAACATGATCACTTGAAAAACCAGGATGTTGCTATCTCACAGGACCATATTCTGCACTTAATTTGTTACTTTCCCACTTTTATCTTTCTACAGTATCATCTTACAGGGATTTTCACTTTCAACGTTTCCTTTACTTTAACAGATTTCTCATCCCAGTTCCCTGAAGAGGAGGCGTTGTATTATGTGAACATACTGCTTGAGTTTAGGGCCAGTAAATGGCAGCAAAACATTAGTGTCGTATTTGGGGGACTTCTTTGCAAAGTAATATAATGCCTTCTGAACTGCCTCTAAGGAAGAAAATGAACAAAATTAGCGGATATGTTATTGGCTAGTCATGTGCCTGCTGTGCAGCAATTATATAAACTGCTTATTAAATCTTTTGAGGTCAGCCCCTAAGGAAACAAAACATATTCCACTTCAGTTAGGTAACGAAAATCTTTTCTGTTTAAAATCTTCAGTGCAATGCTGTGCAGAACTGCAGAGGGATCAACTGTGTGAGTTAACTGCCAGCTTACTTTTAAACAGTTAAATGTCATGTGATGATGGTCCTGAAAAATTAGCTCTCACGGAGCGCAGAAGTATCTGTTGTTGAGTTTTCATGCGTGGCTAAGTCTCAGCCCATTAGACAGCGTCATTAATAACAGCTGCCTTGGTGCTCTACTAAAGCTAAAATGCTTCTGTCGCATAATGCAGCAGGAGCTAGAGATCCTGTATATTTGAACTCTTGCATCAGCATCTCTTCAGAGATGATGCTGAACTTTGAGCAGTTCACATATGAGGACGTAAAGTTAATTTTATTTAATCTGATTAATATTTTATCCAAGGCATGTTATTTTAAGCAGTTCTTTTGATTATTTTCAGAGGTTATTTTTCAAGCTTTTGCATTATAAATCATTTGATACCTGCCACACATTAGAATTTTTTTCTTCTTGAGATCAAATATGAAGCCCTATAGATTGATTGAAGCCCAAAGATTATAGATTGTTTTATTGTAATTTTGGAAATAAGTTTATTTCTGAATAGAAACTCTCGACACTTCCAGCATGCAATTAAACACATGCCTTATTTTCTTCTACAATGTCTTGTCCTCTTTGAATTTTCATTTCACAACATATTTTATATTTTTTTATACTGTATGCCTGACTGAACTATTCAAGGGGAAGTATTTTCTGTTGTAATTTCTAAGATGGTTTTATCTTACGGATATGCTGGTTCTTACCCAAAAGAGGCTAGGAGGTAAGTAAGAGGTAAAGATTGTAAAATGTTAACATTTACCATGAAAACCTGATACCACCTTTTTGAAGAGGAGCCATAGCTTTAAATATTTATGAGAGCAGGAAAGAAATATTTAGCTGCTGTTTCACTAGAAAAGATGGATGAAGGGCACATCAATTAAGGCGAAGTACATTATCCAATAGAAGGACATAACTACTGAAGTTGAGCAACAGAGTGTTATCAGCAATTTTGAGGCTGTGAACTTTCTGTTCTGCTTTGAGAGTGTAGGAAAATGTTATCAGAGCTAAGACAGGAAGGTCAAGAATTCCACTGAATTTGAAAAAATTTCCTGAGGAATTAATTTGCACAACAAACATGTCCCAGCAGAGGTACTTCTTTCCCTGTGTTGAAGTCAGCATTCCTCTCTAACTTTTTTTCCCATGAGGTAAAAAAATCTCATTTGTTCAACCCCCAGAAAGCAGGCCTCTAGATTTTACAAAGCTCTGACTGGGTTGGAAGGCTGCCTTGGTACTTTTGTCTAACCTTAGCCTAGAGACATTACAAGTGTGTGGCAAATGTCATCCGAGTGGTTCATAAACCCTTGTCTTCAGTTTGAGAATTTCGTTGGTTATCTGTACGTACCCTGTAGGTTGCCACTGGTGAGTGAACTGGTGTGATTTCTCTTAATTTATACCTGAAAGAGAAGGTATTTTGGGATCACAGATTTTTCTTGTCTTTTTATGGCTTTGCTGAGTCTTTGGTTGTAGTTCAGTAAGTGGCTATATGTATTTCAAGTGTTGTAATCATCATTGCCGTTTTGCCATTCTTAAGGTCATGAAGCATAAGGTTTTGAGGAGATGCTGTTTCTATTAAAGATGTCATCTGCTCCTTTAATGAAGCAGTGTGCTTTCATCAGCACACTTTAATTTGCAAATGTCCTTATAAGGGGTGATGGCAGTGGCCATGAAAATACAATTTACTTCATTTTTTATACCCCAAAACAAGACCTGGAGCTACCTTCAATAAAGGGCTTAACACAGAGAGTCAGGCTTTTCTCTTGTTTTCTCTCATCACCTGAATCTGGTGTTCTTTGGTGCCTGATGACATATCTGCAGGAGAAAGAATAAGGCGTGTCCTTAGTTAAAATGTAACTTGAGATCTCGAATTTACTTTTACATGTATATAGCATGGAGCTTTTGTAAATTTCTTTCCTAACACAAGAATATTAAAAAATTGCATGTTGGCATTCCTAGAATATTGATAGGTCATTGTAGGAATTAATGGAGTATTAAATTCATAGACCTTGTCCAAATTTTAGACATTCTTTGTATGCAAGCACTAAAGAAAGTGCTGATATTTTTATACCCTATACTAAGAAGGAAAGGGAAAAAAATACCCTGAAAAACAAGATCAACTAAGAGAGAAGCAGCATAGATGTCGCCATGGATTTATGTTGGAAGGAAAGATACTGCAAGAAAAAAAAAAGTTACCTCAAATTTAAGGAATTTTAATGACTAGATGAAACACAATTTGTGTCTTGACTGGGACCATCTGAGGAACAACACCGTGAGCTGACAGGTCTTGTAACTGGCTTCTCCTCCGACTGATTTATCCTACTGTTTATTACTAGAAATTGCACGTTGGCACAGCATTCTTAACAGCTACCACTGCTTCAGGTGTCACAGACTGCTGCATGAGCACTTACTGCTCTCAGGTTTACACAAGTTTTTAGAAGTAGCTGGATAAACTATATACGTGCATATTAGCAGCCTTGTTTTCCAGCTGGGTGAACAGGCATTCAGAAGTGAAGTAGCTTGCTTGAGATCCCTCAGCTGGCTGTTCCCTCACTCAGGAAGAGAACCATAGTGTCTGGAGCCCCAGCCAGGTTTTGTCTTTGCTGGTACACACTGTTGCTCTGTGACCTGCAAGTCTTGTCCAGCTGTGTAGCATGTAAAATGCAACAAATACAGTGTTCTGCTTTGAAATGTTTGTAGTGTAGTAGGACTGGTGAGATAAATCGGGCTGCATTTGGTTTTTATGTTGTGTACAGTTTTATTAGTTTTAGAGCTGTTTTAGAAATGTGCACATAAAAGATGACTATTACATTTTTCTCCACCCTTTTTTTGGATCCTTTGATGCAGTATATCATCTATACACACCACTGTCCTCTCTCCCCACGACCAGCAGATTGTAAGTCCGCAGTTTCTGTTTGTTAGCTGCTCCTCTCCACTGCTGTACAAACCTGCTGCAGCCAGAAGCTGGCTGAGAGGGCCATGGACACGCACAGTATCCTCATAGTTCCTTGAGTTTACATTTGCTTTATCTTTAGGCTTTCATTAGGTCCTGAAAGAAGGAGGCCCAGTCTTTCCCAAGAGAGGATCTTCTACCAGGAGGACAGGAGGTGAAGTTATGAGTGACCCAGTCTCTCTCTACCACCAGCCAGTCCTTAACACCTCAAACCTTCCCATCACCTCCCCCAACTGTTTTCTTTACCCTTCATTGCAGCTGTATCTTTTCTCTTGTACTGCCCCCTAAATGCATTTCATCGTTCTCAGTTTCCCTCCCTTCCCTGCAAATGTTTGTACATGTAGTTTTATTCACCTGAAAAATCAATTTGAGTATGCTACATTTACCTGCTCTGTTCAGGGTACTCTTCC
This sequence comes from Xenops minutus, assembly GCA_035221455.1. Lineage (NCBI taxonomy): Eukaryota > Metazoa > Chordata > Aves > Passeriformes > Furnariidae > Xenops > Xenops minutus. Next base: position 79,910,787 of record JAWWEE010000105.1, on the reverse strand, counting down.
TGCAAGAAAGCATGTGTTTTTTTCCTAAAGAAAAGCTAGATTTTTACAAGATGCAGTAATTCTCTTGAGATTTCTCCTGTCAACCTGGTATAAATTGAACTGTCAAGCCTCAATAACCATAACACCCCTCACTTGATGTCCTGGAAAACTAGAAATAACTGATGTACTGGTCCACACAGATACCACAGAATTCATCTGTCAAACACAATTCAAAACTCCAAACAATTAGAGTTTAAGAATTGTTTTCTCAGAGGTCAGGAAGTCTGAGAAGTCAGACTGTGCCTGGACACTGGGAGGACATGCCAGAAAGATGAAAATACAGTCTGCAGCTCTCAGACTCATGAACCAAGGCTTTTTTTCTAATTTTCCAGGCTGGGTCTGCTGTTTGAGAGCCAGTCACAAGAACAGCCTCCTTGCTGCTTGTGTCCAAAACTCCTCAGCCTCCCGCTTGTAGGATGGTGCCTTTCTGTGTGTTCGGTTGTAGTTCAGTGGTTAGCTGTGCATTTCTGACCTGGGTGTGTCATAGGTGTTTTCAAGTTTGAGTCTACACTGCTCCTTTGAGAGGACCTTATGTTTTATATTCCTTTTTTAAATTCATTATCACATACCAGATTGGTTCAGTAGTACACACAAGGCCTACTTTCCCTCAGGTACTATGCCAGAGTTAGGAAATGCCTTTCCCAAAGCACTTCCATACATTTTAGGACAAAAGGAAAGGTATTTTACAGGTCATAACTGCACCAAGCATACTGTTTATGCTCTTCAGCATCTACAGATCCCAAAGCCTGCAAGGACTGTTTACACCTGCAGGGTGATCCTCTGTACCATTTGTGTTATTTTCCTTTCTTCATTTCTCAGTCTCCTTCGTCAGTTTAATGATAAGGGACTTCCCTTTTCAGGGAAAGGTTCCCTACATTTACGTACCAGTGTGGCATTTTAGTTAATTACTCACCCACCTTCCCATAAAGTAGATCACAGATAAGGTTCTGTTTACTTCAATATGTACCTACATCCTCTGTCATATGTTGATAAGATAATCTCTTAGTTCCCAAGACAGCTGTCATACCTGACTTCCAGGGGTAAAGGTCCAGACTCTTTCAAGAGGCCCCCAATACACAGGGCAGGGAAGATGGATGCATCCAAAAGCCAGACACAGGTGAGAGAAAAGTGTCAGCCCATTTACTTTCCATATCCAGGGCCCTAAAATTGCAGCATCCAATGCCACGTCTCTTTGTTACATTTCTTCTGACCTGTGCCACCTATTTCTTTGCCCTTCCCCATTTATAGTCCCCATTCACAGTCCTCATTTATGCCAAATTATAGCTCTTCTTCCCTCACTGAAGGAAATTATTCTCTTGCAATACTTTATTATTCTGCTGCTCTTCTACCACGCATTTATCTATATGAATTTCATTAATTCCAAAATTATTTCCAATATCCGTTGAGTTCTTGCACTGAAACTACATTTTCTCTGCAAAAATGAAAACAAATATCCCAAAGGTTTTAATGTGGAATTTTCAGACTTTTCTCCCATTTTGGTCAAAGGTAGAATTTCAAACTTAAAACCCTCGAGACTGAAGTCAACCGCAGCCATGTTAATGAATTCTTGCTGCGTGTAAGTTAACTTCCATAAAAAGAAAATGGTAATGCAGATACCATTACTTTTTCCACACAGGTAACTGATCAATGAACTATGCCTCTACAGAAATAAGTGCCTATTTTTCAAGACTTCTCATTTTCACTCTTTATTTTTCAATAATAAATTTTTAAAACTTTTATTTTTCTTTATTTTTCTGACTACAATGCTGTTTGGGTTAAATGTTGAAACTCTGGAGAGCTGCAGCTGGGTACACAAGAATGGGGAAGCAACATATTCATTGAAATTTCTGTCTTTAGAAAGTGTTGGGGCAAAAGGAGGGGTCAGGTAAGGATCCCCAGTTCTGGTAAGCTCCCACCTGGATCACAGTCACCAGCCTCTGTAATCATGTGAAACATGCCAGTGTTGATGACAACATCGATGTATTTCAGAGTGTTTGGAGAAGACAGCCCTCCGACAAAAACAGGTTTTCCCTTCACAGCCCCAGAAATAGCACCCAGTGAGAGAGCAACCTCCACACTTGAATAGCCTCGAGATGAAGCAGAAGCTTCTGTACAGGCAAGACAGCCTGTTTCTATTCCTTCCCCCTGTGGCAACACTGAAGAGTTAACCTGTATTGTTGTTATAACTGATTATTTCAACTCTTCCAAACTGTTGCATCATTTTTAACACAAGCATGCCCTACTTTTCAAATACTGTGGAGACACAATGTGAAGATGTGGGGAAAGGTAAAAGTAATCATGTTCAAGTCTTGCGCTCAATCCAAATGCCAGCTTAGTCACAATTTCCTTAGGAAGGGTTTTGCTTGCTTTTAATATTACTGAGATGGTTATGTGGGTGGAACCCTTAGGGCAGTGAAGGACGGTGCTTTTCCTCTGGGCTTCATCAAGATATTGAAGAAGGTGAAGGAACAGGAAGCAGACACCTAATAACCAAAGGAAGGAGCTCTTTGCTGACATAAAACCCTTCCTCCATATTGTCTTTCTCAGTCAGAGCCAGCCCCCCTGACCTCTCTTTTTAAGGACTTCTAGCATGCCTCCACCCTTCATTAATTTCCTGCTCCCAAGTCCCTTTCTTGCCAGCAATGCAAGGAACTCGTTTTACACACACACTAGGAACCTGAAGCATATTCAGTTCACTTCCAGAGAGCACTGACACCACATAGACAAAGAGATGACGAGGAAAAAAAAGTATTAAGAGATAAAAGGTTAAAAAAGCCACATTACTACTAATGTAGAAGATGAAACACTCTGTGTGCATGTGCAGTACAGAAGAACACCAGTACATTTGCTTTAACAGATGGAGTTACTGTGGCAGGTGTCTCAAAGCCTATGCGTGTAGCTTTAGGTATGCTATGCATTGCATATAGCTTAAAGGTCCAAGTGAGTATCAGGGAAAGTGTCAAGGCCCTGTAGGGAGTAGGCTGAGTTCCCTCTAGTGGCTTGCTTGGCATTTTGCTCGTGTGGCCCCGAAAGGACCCGTTTGGGGAGCAGCAGCTCATATCTCCTCATTACAGCCTTGCCCAGAACCCATACTTGTATAAGCCAGCTGGAGGATATAATCACTGAGTAATTCTTGGTGAGGGCCTAATTGCAAGTTAATTTTAAATCAGTTATGTAAACAGATTAAATCAATCTTCCCTGTATTTATTTTTCATCACGTCACATGCAGATTCAACCACCCTTAAAAATTCTCTATCTCCCTTACTCTGCTGCTTCATTGAGTTGCATCCACTGCTAACAATTGCTGCTGCTAATACTTGCATTAAACAGGGGCTTTACGAGATGCCAGTGGGTCAGAATCATCTGTGTGATGTCATCAGGCAGTTTGGGGAAAGGCTCTACAGATGGAAAACACAGCCAGCAGCAGCTCAGTCTGTATTTGTGGCTCAGTGTAATGCACTTACTTGTAGTGAACATTAGGAAGTAATTTACTAGGCAAAAATGTTTTTGAATTATTGTTGTACTGGTGCATCAGAATGCTGAAAGCATAGCAAACAAAAAAGAATAGAAGAAAACAAAAAAAGAAGTCAATGTTTTTGTTTTTCTTCAGCTCATGTTTTACCAAAAAGGCATGTGGAATTAAGATGAATGGATTAGCCAGGAAACCTTCATTTCTAAAAGAAGACATCTGGTGCACTTTTGGCACTGTGTCCAAAATACACTAAAAATAGTGTCTTTTGTAAAACACAAACTTATGGCATATTAATGACTGTGTCCCTGGGGTTTTAAAAATATAGAAAAATCGTATTTCATACTGCGAACTTAGGAACTTTGGAGGAAATTTCAATAAATAAGAGTAAAATCTGGATGCTGTTGCTCTCTATCCTATGCTTTTATCATAGGAAGCAGTATAGAATATGTCATAAATTCAGAGCCTAAAGGTTAGACACCTACATCTAACCCCAGCTTTGACTCAACAGTCAACAAACAGAAAGGGACCTCTTAACTTCTGGCAACTATTTTTACAGATTTGGAGGAGATGATAAATAATTCTGTTTCTCAGATTTTCACTAGTTTAGTTTAGCTGGTACATGTTGTCAGTACTAACCAAGTCACAGAATAGAAGAGATAAGTAGCAGATCATTTGTTTCCAAAGAAATCTCTAAGATTTTTTTTTTACAGAGTAGTATAAAATCTGATGCCTTTTCATCTCCTCCAAATTCTTCTCTTTTAAAAAATATTTGTAATTAGTTTGGTTAATTACAATATTCCTAAATGTAAATAAATTACAATATTTTTTAGACCTGCTGGTTTTTAACTTCAGTGATATTTTTCTGCAGTACATGCCATAGACTAGATGCCCATTAAATGACAAATTAGAGTCACTGCCACATGAATATACAGGCAACCTGTATGGCATAATGAAAGCTATGATTCTGTTGACAAAAATATTTAAGAAAAAATAACTAGTCCTTTTAAAGTACTTTTTTTACTAAAAGAATCCAAATTGTCAAAAATAAGTTATTTGTAATATACCATCTCACTCTATATGAAGTTTGAACTAATGAAATTGTATTCTTGGACTGTGCTCACACTGTATAATTAATACCATCTTGATCAACAGATTTTAGTTAAAAGCCATGCATTATCACAACTGAAAATCCTCCTCTGCATAGAATAAATGAAAAAATATTACAGTATATCAAAATGTCCTTAATACTTTTTACTGAAGAGTATTCCAATATTTCTTATTTTCTCCCAAAATAATGATCCAATTGGTCAAAACTAAGGTGAGGTTAAGTATAAAATTTGCTACTGGGACTAACTCTTTCCCAGCATACAAACATTTGCCTTTTAATGCAACATACTTTCAAAAAACGGTTATAGTATAGTGAAGACATCATTCAGCAATATGTAAAAGTGTTGTGTTCAGACATATGCAAGGTTTAATTGCAGCAAAATATTAACTTATATGCATAAAAATTAAATAGAATTTCTTTATGAGATGTCAGATGATTGCTGTGTCCAGTGTAGCTGTGCATCACTTTGCACTGTGATTAACCTAAACTTTTTATCAATACCCTATGAAATTAGCCTGACTGTTCACCTAACCTGAATGAGCTAAGTGAAGTTCAGAGCATGGATCACAGTTCAGACTCAATTAGCCCAGCCTTTTGCCGAGTTAGCTATCTTTTGGAATTGGCAGAGCCTTTGACAGGTTTTGCAGGACTTGACAGTTTAGCCTCAGCTCTGTTCTGGAGGCACTCATGACCTCTCTTCAGTGTCACAGGAACACATCATCTAGGTTCAGAACATCAGAAACTGAAGTTCTCCTTCAACTCTGCTTCCTCACATGAACAGTCATTCTGATTTAACGGAGTTCATGTAGCATCACTGTGTCAGGCCAAATTTCTCTTGCCAGTGGAGAGACCTGTTCCTGAACTGGAGGACCTTTGTTGGAAACCTGACCCTGATTTTTCCATATACCTTAACCTTTCCTGTAATGGCTCAGACTATGACTTTGTCTTTGATCACCCTGTTGATCTACAGCATCTTGGAAGCAATCTGGAGTGGAACTGAGACTGTCATCTCAGTTCTCACATCTCAGCTGTGAAAGTGTCATCTATACTCTGACAGGCAAACCTGAGGTAGTATTATTACAGCACTTCTTCAGGAAAACTACAGGGTTTTTTACTGCAGAAATTACATCTTTGGCATGCATCCTTGAGCTGTCTTGTCAATTCTGTAAACAGTGTTCATATATATTGCTTTGTCTCATACATGCCCCACTACACCATTTTTCATATTTAACAATAGTTTCTTTGCATTCAAATTTCTGACAACTCTGGATTTGTGCTACAAAATTAGTTGTGTGAAGAATAAAAATTATTACTGTGAGTTGAATGATATCAGCAGCAGAATAAATATAAGAAAGCATTTAAATGATAGTATTACCCCTACTATCTTTTCAAAAGAAATTAGAGACTGACATTTTTGTGAATCTAGAGCTTTGTTCAAAGTGACTTCATAAGAACTTTTATACAATCTGAATGCAAACTGCGTATTCCTGTCTAAGTGCAGAATCTGCAGGAGATAAAAGCAAAGGAGATATGTAACAGATGAAAATTTAGGGACATCTTAGCCAGAAAGATAAATGAAGTTTCATTAATGATTTAATCCTTCATTATACTGAGATAAAGTGCCCCCCATCCTGGGACCTCTACTGCATGTCCTGCCCTGGTCCCTCAATTAAGCATGGATCAGACAGCAGGGCTTCTGCAGTACCCAGGAGAGGATACTTGAAGTGCTGGGAGAGACATTTCCAAGAGAAGGAAAGTACAAACGTGAACACCATGTGCAAGCAGCCTCAGAAAATATCACCAGAGGTCTAAGGCCTAACTCTACAGACACTTTCACAACATGCTTAGTTTTTCTATTAGTGAGTGGACTTAGTGATGTGACAGTTTCTTAACAAGATTAAGCAGGTACTGAACTTGTCTTCATGCTCAGGGCCTGACCAAAGATCCATGTTTGCTGGTTAACTCTGAAGTTGCTAATAGTTTCTCCACACTCTACATACACCTTCATCATTTTTACTTCCCACTACATAGTGTGCATCCCCCAAAGGGCACTAAGGAGACAAATGAGACAGATGGTGGTAAGCCCGTGCGCTAGGGCGAGACCTGCCCAGTCAGAAGGGTGTGTTGTTCCTCCACCATCGCCTCCGTGATGCACTCATGCAAAGGACAGTTTGTGCAGTCTTTCACAGCAGGAAGAAATATGTTGTGTGCTGCAGACCATCTATTTGTGAACTCTTCATGGTCTCTAACCCTCTCCAGCCAAGGAGGTAACATCGGCTCTGCTGCCATGGCAGGGCAGCAAGGATTTGTGCCTGCTTGATGGGAAAAGCCTGTACACAGCATGACTTGGCTGTAGTGCTGGTGTGCCACCCTGAGAACCCCAGTGGCCATGGCTGATGGTTTGTATTAAGTGAAGGAGCAGAAGGAGATGTCACAGCTGTTGTAGGAAGTGAGATGTAGATTTTGAGGATACCAATGAGTTAATAGAGGAAATAGTTTCTTTTTCGCCTTCAAGGCAGATATGTGGTTCCAAGGTGGGATATCCGAGATGTTTCTCATGTAAGCTGAGTGTCTACACCGTGAGAAGAGCTGCAGGTCTATCTCCATGTTTAGAGATTTGGACAGTGCCTTTTGCACTCCAGAAAAATTTCTTTGCTAAGGCTCACCATATTAAAGTCTAATGCAAACAGCTGTTCCCAATATCTGACCATAAGGTAATTCAGGCTGGAAGGGACCTTGGGACTCTTCCAGTCCTACCTCTTCTCACAGCAGGGGCAGCTACTGGGTCAGACGAGGTTACTCGGGGCCAATTCTGATTATCTGGAATGGGGCCTGGCAGAGGGTTGGATGGCTGAATGCCTTCAACCTTTTTCTGTCATACAGGATTCTCCCTGTCAGAGAGTTTAAATATAGCTCCATAATGCTAATGGTTTGGGAAAGTTTTGGCATCAATCTGTCCCTGTAATCCGTATGTTGAGTAAAAAGGGCTGAAAGGTATAAAATGTTTAAGAATGAGCAGGAGAGATTAAAAAAAAATCACAATGGATCTTGTGTAAAGTGTTTTAATTCTTCAATTGTTGTCTAAAAGCAAATGGTTATTTAATCTAGTGTCCCTTGAGAGGATTTGTCCCAGATTGGTGGGAAAGCATATCCTCGTGTTACACACAGGCAGTCAAGTACACACACTGTATTCAAAACTGAACTGAATGTTTATATGGATTTAAATTGTAGAAATTTGGACAGATGAGAACAAACTAAGTGATCCATATTGGATAATTAATTGGTTATATTGTTCTGCAAATAGAGTGCTCAGCAGGCTTAAGACTACCCATTCTGTTTGCCAAATGGCAAATTCTGTGTCCATAAAATCAAGTGAATACACGTTGGAACCATGAGTTTTACATCCATGTTACTCCACAAGCAGAGGTCAGTAAAGCATCTGATCTGTCCATACATTATGCCTCCCAATATAAAATATTATCTAGTTTATTTTTATTTTATACTTTTGAAAGGATTTCTGTGCTCTTTGTTTAAGTGAAGTTCTGGAAAAGACCAGATACAATAGTGATGATAGGTGGAATTTAAAAAATAGGTGCTGAGGAGAGTGAGGACACTTGATGTTACAGAAATAACACAGTTCAGAGGTTTTTCCATTAAAATTAGCAGTAGTACTAATAGATGGTGTACACCTTAAAGCAAGTATAAGAGGAGAGTGGAAAAATATGACAATTGCTTTTGTTTGTGGTGCTGACTGAAAGTACTGGACCACATTCTTTTCTTTGGAGAATGAAGTAATTTTTTCTTCAGTTTCTATTAAAAGTAACAAGTGATACTGTAGAATCAATACCCAGCCTGATTCCAGAAATGACATTGTTAAGGTTGGAAATGTAATTTTGCTCTTTCAAGTCACTCAAACCTTGGACTTCCTGCCAATTTTGCAAAGTAATCAGGCTAGAGAATCTTATGATAGAGGCACCTGCTGCTAGGGAACCCAGATTAATATTACTAGCACATATTGAGTAGGCTACAGAACAGCCAACACATACTAATGATGCCTGGGCTGCAAAGTCAGCTGGCAGCCTTGAGACTCCCCACTGTCGGTCCCCTGTGCTCTGCAGTTGTTGCAGCTTCCCAATACCAGCACAGGCAATTCTTGCCAGAGCAACTTTAGCCTCTCCTTTTTTATTTATTTATTCCAAAGTAGGTCACACTGTTGACACTTAAAACCCACAGAAGTTTCCAGATTCCCTATAGTATCCTTCAGTTTAACATGTATTTTTTCTATGCTGTTGCTCTAGCTCGCTATTGTATGTACTCAGACGAGTAAGCACAAGAGCTTGTTCAATCACATAATGCAACTGAGTGCAGGTCTTGAAGTAATGTACTAGAGATGGGTGTGACTAATAGGGGAGGAAACACAACAAAAAGGGCCTGATGTTTTGCTGATGGTGAATCTTGGACAACACTGCTTTCAACAGAAGTGCTCATGTCCACCTGCTTTCTGCTTCTTCAGAAGCCTCGTTGAAAGCTTAGGGAAGCAGTCGGTCCCAGAGAGGTATACAGTGGGTGTTGTCAGGCTGCAGTTACATTTGCTTCTCTTGTTCTGTAATGGTGCGCATGTGAAATGAAGAGCATTTCACATCCACGGTCGTCTCTAAGTTCCTTGCACAGCACCCTCATCTCTTTGCCACACACCTCTTCATTCTGAATTACCCCCCCCACTGCAAGGATTACTTTTTTTTAAAAAAAAACTAGTGCTCTTGATTTTAAGGAATGACATTCAAGTTATCCACAGGAAGATTTCTGTAAAGGCACATCTCCACATGAGTTAATAGGGGATGCATCACTGGCACACAAGCCCTAACTAGTGCCTTTGGTATGTGATACAGTAAGCAGCATTGGTAAGGAGAGGGGAGCTCACATGAGTGTGATATAAAACATGTTGGTGCATCAACATCGTGTGTGAGAATGTAGGAGATGAACTTTTAATTAAAGGAACTGGCCCTGGCCACCCTGCTACTAACTGGATGCTTTTTGAGATATACCCACTTCCTCCTGATAACACGAGCTGCTTCTCTCTCCTGTGTCATGAAAGGATTTGGGACAGGAGAAGGAGAGTCCCATCTCTACAAACTGTAAATGCACAAACCAGATCTGAGATTTATAATAAACTATTATAAGGTAACAAGGTTATAAAGTACCCGAACAAACTGCAACACAGGGTCTCTGAGATGTGCTTAAAACCAAAATAGCTTAACTCTAAGGAACAATAAACAGTCTGGGGTAACTAAAGACTAAGCTCTCTTGGGCTAGAAACAACTAGAACACATTCCCTAAGTTTGCCAGATGTCATTGGGCAATGTATGACTTCATCTTGAAATTGTTTTAACCATTAGTGAAAACCAAAATGGATTGGACTTGATTGTTCAGTAATACAGTTTGATCCACACTGTTGGCAATTGTCAGTACTTGTTCACAGATCTCTGCATATACTGCATGTCCTAGTTTCTTTGAACTTTAAAAATATAAAACTATACTTGTTTCATTTCACAATGATGACTGCACAAGTTCAAATAACTCTGAAACTCTGGCAAAGTTCTGCATGTGTGTCTGAAAACATCCAACTGCACTCTCATGAGTTATTCATATGTACAAGGTCAGCAAAGTTCATAGTATTGTAAATTAGAAATATTATTATTTTTACTAGTCCTGTAGACAAATTTTTTTTAACTTTTTCCACTTATCTGATTTTTTTTTTCTAGGAAACTGATATCAATTTGAACAAACCTGCAAATTCACTATACCAGTAAACCTCTTCTTGTCAAGCAGTAAACTCAGGAGTATACGTGGTGAGTGCAAACATACTGTGTGTTTATTTAAATTTGTGATATTACATCAATTAAAAAAAAAAAGCCTAAAAAAACGAGTTGTGGTATAATGCCTATTTCCACTGTTATTGCTTTGTATATTCCTACTGTGAATAAAGTATGGTTTTGAAAGTATTAGTTTGAAATTAATATTTTAAGCAAATAATCATTATTAATGAACGCCTATAAGGACTCTTGGGTTCGTATTTGCATGATTGGTACAAATCAAGAGGAAAAATAATTACTATTTTTAATGTAATTTCTCAACATGTTATGGAAAATGTCAACACAATACAAGTGTATTTATGATTATACAATGTACCATACTTCAGATTTCAAAAAATTATGACAAAAAACTTTGAGGGTAAAGAGGTTTGCAATTAGACAGACTAAGCTGCTGGTTTTCTCTCTCAATAGGTTCTTAGTGCCACTCAATCCACAACAAAGTACTTAATAGTAATTTTTGATGCCTAACAGAAGTAATCCATTTAAGATTCCTGTGGATTGCAATTATATCATAATTTTGCCGTCTATCTGCAAAATAGTATATTCATATGAAACAAACTAGAGGCATTCACATAATTTTGTGGAGATGAAAATCCCTATCTATATTTAAATTGAAATTTAAAAAGAGAAAATTGAATATTGAATTGTTTGACTGGTCATCTCTCTGGTTAGCCCAGAAATAGATACTTCTGTGAACCAATATTCAAAGACACACTGTATTAAAAATAAAGAACTTTAAGAGCTGAAAAATACTTTCTTCCTCCAAGGGAATAAAAGAGCTGGAGTCTGTGGTTCAGTTTGAATCAATAGCAAAATTAAAATGTTCCTAACAGCATAGGATGGCATTGTAAATAACTAGTGGCATATATGTGTGAATAAAGGGGTATTTTAACATCAGGAAAGATCCAACTTTTTTCATTGCTTTGAAAAGTTTAGCACAGTCTAGATTTCATTTTTCATTTACATTTGCATTGCCTTGAATACAAAAAATATTAGCAACCTTTATTAAACTGGGAGCTGAGAGAAGCAATTAAATGTGTGGAGATTGGTGTAATATTTTTTTACTTTGCTTTCAGCTCTATAGGGAAAACACTTAGTCTTGTCCATACAGAGATGGATTAACTCTCTTTTACTGGTAGTGTGGGGGAAGGTAACACCAATGGACAAAGTGGCTGCAGTTTTTGACCACTGCACACCTACCTGCTTTCTGTGTGTTTGTTTTCCATGCTGTCCACACCACCAGTGGTCTATGAGTCAGCCAGTGCATGGAAAGCCAGCATTACCTGTTCGTGTCCATGTTTCTCTCCTGCCTAAAGGTGAGGTAGCTTGTTGCTCAGGCTGTCAAGAGGAGCTGGCAGCAATAATGACCTAATAATGACCTAAACCATTCACATCTTAAGATCACTTTTCCACTAACTCTGCACTGTTTGTTTTGATCACCCAGTTGGTAAGTCATACTACGAAATCAATTGCTGAATTTATCTGACATTAAATAAGAAAAATCTGCGATTTAGAGGGAGACAGGAATTAGACATCTAACATACAGCCAAATGTAATATAACAATATGATAATTAAACACAAAAAAATACTCATATTGGCAATAATGGAGCTGTTTTATCATCAAGTGTCTTGATGAAACATATATGTGACTGGACTGTTTTTATCACAAATCTTTTCAAACTGGCATAGCATTATGAGCATAATGATGCTGCTACTAGAGAAATTATAGAAATATAACAATCGACCTATAGTTTAATGTGAAATCGATGATCATATCAGAGATTAAAATACACATATAAATTGGAGGAGTGAGAGGGGTTCAAGATATTTTTAGCTGAGGTAAGATCTCTGATATTTGACACTTCTCCTACTGTTAAAAAAGTGAAATTTTAGCATGAGAAGCAAGCTGTCAGTAAGTTTTGTGTTTTAAGAGTCTTGAATGTCAGTAACACTAGAGATTTAATGCTCTGTTTATATTCTGCCGTGCCAGCTTCAAGGAGCCCCATAATAGCTGATAACTTTTATGTAATTCTTCAGAGCCAAACCAAAGAAAAAAGCGTAAGTTTCTCTAGCCCTGTCTTTTACACACCTATCTGTTCTAAATGGCAATATTTAAGTCAGGTAATTTTTGAACTTTACTTGAAGTTAACTGATGTTTCTTGTTAAAAATATTTCACCCCAGTTCGAAAGAGAAAATAAAAAAATAACAAAAATAACAAAAATACAGAAGACAACTGAGCCCTTGCTGGATTCCTGCAGCTTTCAGAGTGCAAATGAAAATCTGCATCAGATAGAAAAGCACGGGGTTTTAAACTAGTCTAAAACTGGCAAAGCTTATACCAGCCTCTGTGGCTAATGGTGCATGAAAGTGATTGTTTTGAAAATAACTGTGTCGGTTTAAGATATTATTGCCTGTCTCCCAGAGGATACCACCCACGTAGTGGAGTCAGCAGACTGAGAACACAGATAGCTCTAAGCTGCTTCAGGAAAAAATCCAGTGTTTAAAGCATAAAACGCCAAGGGGGGTGGGGGCAGCTTGCCTTAAGCTTTTGGACTTTTCACTGAAACAGCTCAGAGGCAATTGTGTCTCATCGTGCCACCAGAGCTGGGGCAGACATTTTTGGCAGGCACAAAGAGCTGGGGGCAGTCACATCTCAAACAGCCACAGCTGCCTTCCCATCGAGTGTCTCTGATGACTTTTACCATGCCCTTTTTGGTACAGGTTCACAGCATTTGGGCAAATGGTGAGGTTTTAACCACATAGCTAATAAAACATGCTGTGTGAGGAATTTCAGATTTAATTCCAAGTGCTGTACATGAGGTAACCAAATCTGAGGGGAACATTAAGCTCATGTTCTCTTTCTCAGTCTGCTCTGAATTTTTGCCCACACCATAATTAACTCTTAAGTGGTGGGAATGATACATCTATAGGAAGGAGGCTTCACTTTTCTCAACACACCTATCCTGTGTTTCTTTTCCCTTAATAAAAAATGTATAAGACATATAGTGGCATCCTGGATCCAGTGATGGTTAAAAAAGACAGTATGCTTAGGTGACTTAAGCCTTTTTCTCTTCCTGAGATCTTTAACATTTTTCAACTTTATATTAGTATTGATATTATGATCTGACCAAAGAAACCCTTATCACACTTTCTTTATAAACACAAGATTTACTTTTGTAGCATCGTATTTCTTGATACATACTTCCTAGTATAAAGCTGTTTGTAAACCAGGCTGGAATGTTATTTTAGGCAAGCCAGTGTATAGCTCCTACACAGAGCAACAGCCTACTTTTGTTTTTAGTACTCACTGTGCTATTGTTTTTAAAGCTTTGGATTTTGGCTTGAAATCCAGGCCACCCGGAATTTAACAGCAAAACTTTCACTGAGTTCAGTCCGATCTGGATTTCAGCCTCAATGCCTAATGTTGCTAATGTGGGATGTGGTAAACTTGATCATCAAGTTTTTTATGGCCACAACAGATGTTCCTTCTTTTAGACCAATGGAAAGCTACTGAACCTCATCCACCCTCTAAAACAAAAATAAAAGCATTTGTTTACAGCTTGATTCCAGGAATATGAATTGAATTAGCAGCTGTGAGGTTTGTCCTTGTTTATTTATGAATAAATATATGCACAATTCTTGCTTTTCCTGAAGAACCACAGCGTTGCCTGGACTGTATTTCCTCTATATAGTAACAGTATTTTAAGCAGTCTAATACTGCATTATAATTTGTTTAGCACAATCAAAATATCAGCATAGTATTTCTGACCTTGTGTTCAAAAAATGCTTTTTTTTTTCCCGTCTTAGAAAACAACATGTTATGAACCTATGTTTTGCATTTTGTAGACTTATAATTTAGAGTGACTATAATAAAACGTTCTCTTAACCATGACCCTTGCAAGGCACAACCTATAGAAAATGAAGGTACTGAATATGTTGTCTTCCTCCTGGTGACATTCAATGAATTTTCAAATGGACATTAAAGGTTGAAAGACTGGTGCCTCCTCTTAAAGTAGGTGAAAAAACATGGTAGTGTAATAAATGAGGACTGAAGCTTAAGGAGCAAGAAAATTATTGCTAATTTAATAGGTACCATCCCATCTCTGGAGTAAATATCCAGTCATTCTTCCACACAAACAATGCATTCTGAGGAGGAGACAGAATAGGAACAAGACTAGAAATGCAAAGGCTCTATTAAAGGAATGAAAGCCTCATTTAGCATGCATCTGTTGCCTATAATCAAAACCACTTTACACCTTTTTCTTCATCTTTCTTAAATTGGTCTGATTTCAGGAGGCACAGCACAGTTTTTATTGTGACAGGGAAAAAATTCTTGCCGCCTTGCTTATTCATCAACTTATGTGAAGATGTTCCTTTGCTTTGCTCACAGCCAAGACCCCCACTCTGCTTTAATAGGTGTTGCAGCTGTAAATGTTTATTTTTAGTTCTGTGGGCTGTCCTCGACAGTGATGCTCCCAGCAGCTCTGTCTGGGTGGGATTTACCAGAGCAGTTGAGCTGGCTGAGCAGCTCACTTCTTCCACACACCCAGTCTTACTATTACCCTCCTTGCCCTGGCACTTTGTGAACCTTTGCCCGATGTAACTCCCTAAAACAGCAGGAAATTACCCAACTTTTTGTATAAGCTATTTTTGTGCCATTTTAGTGACTCTCATAAGCTCAGGTAAAGGTCCAACAAATACCAAAGGCTGCACAGCAAGTGGCATGAATTTTTTTGGCTGGGAGGGAAAATCATGGTGTAACTGGGAACTTTTGGAAGCAGAGACCTACTGCGTGACTTGTGAAACCATATCCAGCTGAAAAATATCCATTTTTCTTTTCTAAGCTGATTTTTTACTGACTGAATTAGCTCACTGAGGATGACGTGGTTGCCAGGTCCACAGAAGAGAAGCAGCAGGAACATACACCAGGAGGTACGGAGAGAGGCTCTCCCGGTCAGCAAGACCCTCTCAAGCAACAACACTTACAGACTTTACACAGAGCATGCAAATTATCTGGGACTGTGAACTGAAAAATACCAAAATTACATATCCATTATTATGGTAACTTGATGTTAGCACTAATATGATACAAATTACCAGTTTTCAAACATGCAAGTTGAAACTCTCAAGCAGGCATAAACTCTGTAGTGCTTAAATTTACAAAATTATTGGATATCTTACTGCTGCATGTGTCACAAATCCTCATGGCAGACAAAGAGGATTCCAAGTATATCCTAAAGGTTAATTTCAAGCAATCGAGACAGTGGTCACATAAGTAATTCTACCCTCTGATTATCTGAGAAGTCTCGGTTGGAAAAGAAAACAGCAAGTTGTGAGCAGATAACATAATCTCTAAAAGTAATTTAGCTGCTCTCCATGAGTGGTAAATTTTCCTGGATAAGCCAGAGCTAAGCTTGTCCCACTTTCGGATACTGGCATTTCTGTGCACTCCATGCTCCTTCTTCAGCCCTCTGAACAAGCAGCTGAGTTGTTTGGAGGCAGCTGCCACAGTGCAATTTGTTCTGTGGCCAAGCCTCGCCATTCCTGTTAGCTGTGGCTCTGAGGCTTGATATCCTCAGCTGTAGTGCCAGAGCAGCCTAAGCCAGTCCTAGCCTAGAACCAGGGCTTTACCTTCGTGTCATTGCACTCTGGCTGTGCACTGGCTTGTCCTCTGCAGCATGCTGTGCTGACTGCTCTCACCTGAGTCTGTGCACAGCCATTTCAGTGATCTGACAGAAAACTAACTCAGCCAAAAAGTCCCTCTTTTCCAATTTTATAATCACAGGCTGCATCATGTGGGACGTTCTAAGAACTGGGTGGAGAAGAGACTGCACAAAAATACAGGAGAGGTAGGAGCAAGGAGGGAAAACAAGGTAGGTTTTAGGGAGACTGAGGCAGAGAACAAGTGAAGGGGTGACCTGGATTGGCTGGGCAACAAAATGAGATTGCAAAGACTGAAAAAGTTGTGAGAAACAGACTGGTGCCTAGTGGAGGCAGGGAATACAGCTAGGAAGAGGGAGCAGGACAGGAGATAGGTGAGGAGAACGGAGAGACACCGTTTTGGAGTCTAGGGGGGCAAAGTAGTACTTTTTGGGGTGATGCTGAGTCATGAAGACTAGAACTGTCTGGATGTGGTAAGTGGGGCTGTTACAAGTACCCAAGGAAAGGGCAAAGACAAACTGGAAGGGCATTAGTGGAAGACAGTGATGGGGGGGGGAAGTAGGAGTCCTGTAGGGTTTGGGTGTCACTAGGAAAAGGACCTCACCCATCTTCTCTGGAGAGGGGAAACCTGCAGTTCAGCACACCAAAGCACCTCTACAAGTGACAGAAAAGTTGTAGGGAAAGGGTATAATGGATAAATCATGTCTAAAATGAACAAAAAGCGAATTTCTGGTAATTGAATGAATACAGGAAAACCACCAGAATTTGTCATTTTGTTTCTGTTGGCTTCAACTTTTGTCAGGTATGGGTTCATTCAATAGGCAAGGTCCCTGCTATATGGCTTGTATCTAAAAACTCCCAATGAGCACTTCACACCCATTCCAACTTCTGATAACCCACTGTTAGTGGTGATGTGTGCACACAGGATTTTAAACAAAAGCCGTGTCACACAACACGCTATTGAGGGCACTGGGGGTGAAGCTGTGAGGAGACACAGCAGGGATAGGTGACCCCAGCTGATCTCAGGGATATCCCAGACCATGTGACATCATGCTCAGTGTATAAAGTGGGGCACGTTTGGAATGATGGTGTTTGTCTTCCCAAGTCTGTTACGTGTGATGGGCCCTGCTCTCCTGGGGATGGCTCAGCCTGCCTGCCCATGGGAAGCACTGAATTCATTCCTCATTTTGCTTTGCTTGTATGTGTGGCTTTTGCTTCCCCTGTTAAACTGCCTTTATCCCAAGCCACGACTTTTCCACCTTTTACCCTTCTGATTCTCTCCCAGTCCTGCTGGTGGGCGAGTGAGCGCTGAACGGCTGTGCACGGCTTGGATGTTGGCTGGGGTTAAACAACAGCACACCGGGGCCGAAAGCTTCGTTAACCCACGACACAGCTGGGCCCACAGCTGGGGTTAAACCATGACACAACTGGCCCTACAGCCGGGGTTAAACCACACCTGGGCCGAAAACTGGGGTTAACCGCCGGCACAGCTGGGCCCACAGCTGGGGTTAAAGCACACCACACAGCTGGGGTTAACCCCGGCACAGCTGGGCCCACAGCTGGGGTTAACCCCGGCACAGCCGTGCCTTCAGCCCAGACCCGAACAGCGCTCCGGGCACGCCGTACGGGCGGGCCCGCGAAGCTCCGCCGGCCGTGCCCGGGGCGCCGCGCTGTGCACGCTGGGGCGGGGAGTTCTGGCTGGGGCGCCTCCTGCGGGCCCGCGCGGGGCGCAGAACTACATTTCCCAGCGCGCCCCGCGGCGCGGCGGAGGCGATAAAAGGGGGCGGTGGCGGCGGGGTGCCGCCGGAGGGCAGGGGCGGCGCGGCGCGGCGCGGCCGGACAGGTGCTCGGGGTGGTGGCGGGGCGCTCCGGGAGGTGCCCCCGAGCCCTCATGAAGCCGCAGGAGCCGCCGCAGGGCGGACCGGCCGCGGCCGCCGCGCTGGAAGAGCTGAAGCAGCGGGCGTGCGAGAGCGTGGAGCTGAACGCGGCGCGGCTGGGCGCGCTGAGCCGCGACATCTGGAGCCGGCCCGAGCTGGCGTACGCGGAGCACGGGGCGCACGACGCCCTGACCCGCTTCTTCTCCGGCGCGGACCTGCCCGGCGCGGCCTGGGCCGTGCGGCCGCGCTACGGGCTGGACACGGCCTTCCGCGCAGACTGGGGCACGGCCGGCCCCGGGCACCCGCTCCGCATCGCCTTCCTCTGCGAGTACGACGCGCTGCCCGGGCTCGGGCACGCCTGCGGCCACAACCTCATCGCCGAGGTGGGCGCCGCCGCCGCGCTGGCGCTCAAGGCCGCCCTGGAGAGCCGGGCGGAGCCCCCGGCAGTGCAGGTGGGAGCCCTCCCGGCCGCGGAGGCGGCCCTGACCCACCCCTGCCCCACCTCGACCCAGCCCTCACCCACCCCTGCCCGGCCCTGACGCGCTCTGTGTGCCTGTGCTGCAGGTCACGGTGCTGGGCACCCCCGCCGAGGAGCAGGGCGGAGGCAAGATCGACTTGATCAAGGCCGGGGCGTTCGATGGCCTGGATGTGGTTCTCATGGCGCACCCCTCGCAGGAAAACGCGGCTTACCTGCCCGATGTGGCCGAGCATGAGTGAGTGAGCGCGCTCAGGTGGAAGGAGGGGGTGTGTTATTGGGCCTTTGCGCCCTCCCTGAGTAGAAGATCTGCTCTGGCAGTGGCCGAACCCGGGGACCTTGCAGGTGCCCTTCAGACCAAGTATTTGCAGTCAGCTGAGGAGCCAGGTCGCTGTTAGGGAATGGCACTCCGAGCCATTCTTTCAAAGTGCAGTGTTCAACCTGGTGCTAAAATCCCTGACTGCTCTGAGATAATCTTGCATGTGTCCCAGAAATCAATTCTTGTTTCTGGTGTTTCTAGGCGTTTCTTTTAAACATATATGTGATTATCCCATCGGTTAAAATAAAAACAGAATTTGAATATGCAACTGGCGGGTGTCAAAGATCCCATGATCCCGCGGTGGGGATGAACTTTCCTGAATGAGTCTATGTGATGTAATCCATATATGCATTTTAAAAATTTTGGGAAGTGTTTCAGGTTTGCCCTCCTGCTTTTGAAAAGAGCTGGCCAGCTAAGCCTGACTCCAGTTTAGTTCCATATTAACTTCTGCCCTAAATTTAGTCTTGGCCATGTAGTGTGTGTTATCTCTCATATCACCTGTTTTTGATCTGAAGTAGTTCTTGGCTTTTCTTCATGTTTGCCCTCAATGTAAGTCCTGCCCTCACACAACTGCCTTTTTTGCCAGCTGCCCACATAACTCTTTGGAAATGATGCTTTGTTTTCTTTAGATTAGCCCTGTTTTAAAGTGACAACACTTGCTCGTTTGTACTTGGAGACACTTGACTTGTGTTGAAGTGCACGTTGCTGGATGTGCATACCCAGAATTGTACATAGCACATGAGGTGCAATTTTCATGGATCTTACTGAGCCAATGCAAGGACCATAGTGGTT
Organism: Xenops minutus; assembly: GCA_035221455.1. Classification (NCBI taxonomy): domain Eukaryota; kingdom Metazoa; phylum Chordata; class Aves; order Passeriformes; family Furnariidae; genus Xenops; species Xenops minutus. The sequence continues at coordinate 79,891,169 of JAWWEE010000105.1, read as the reverse complement.
CTTTATATTTTTAAGATAGCTGACATGTTTGGGACTTCCTCTTCAGTCATTTTAAGATTCCAAAGCTACAAAGACAGTTTTGCTAATTTGTGGTTGACATTTGGTTGTTTCCAATGAATTTAAGGATCGATCATCACTAAATTGCTAGTATTGCTATGTCTGCAGCTATGAAAGCTGGCTTATGCCTGAAGTAAAATTAACATACTGGGGTAACTGGTGAATACATGCCAAAATTTCCTGATTCTTATTCACTTATCCTTCACTTAATCAACCTATTTATTGTTGGTCAAACAGCACCCACATTCTTTTGCTGGTATTCTTAAAGTGGCTTAGGGTATTGTTATTCTACAAAACCCCTAGGGTTTTTCTGAGAGTCTGTGACATGTGTAGCAATAGAAGTACAAGAAAAGTAATGCTGAAAGGATTTTTTTCAATAAGAAACACATGTTTCTGATGGAAAAAATACTGCAACGACTTTCTGCTGTACTTTGCTTTCTTCCATTTTCGGAGAATATGTAGGGATTTTTGTGGGTTGATTTGAGGGGTTGCAGTCTAATACTGGGGATGTTAATATATAAGTTTTCTTATACTGATTTCTTAATGTTAGTAAGTTTTAAATAAAACTCATAGTCTAGAAAATGGGATGTATGGTTGTCTGGAGTATGAGAGGGGATGGAAGAGGGCCTACTTAAATGGGATTGCAGCAATAGTAGGAGATGTTTCCTGCTACAACAGTACTCTCCATTGTGTCCCTGTTTGCTATCAAGTATTTAAGTACTGGTATTAACTTACAGCTGTGGCATGGGGCCCAGCATTAGGGGTCAGTTCAGGGTAACTGGTTAAACTGGAGTTTGTGCAAGACAGAGGGACAAGCAAGTTACATTGGTCATGGCTGGGTAACAGGCAGGTTTTGTGTCTCAGGGTGAAGGGAATTCTTTGAGCTTGAAGATGGAGTTTTTTGTGTAAAGGAGTGAGTATGGGTACAAACAGATTTAGTTAAATTCTCTTCTATTGGTATAAAAAATTATATTTGTGTATTTTATAATATTGAGACCTTATGTAGTTGTCAGCATTTAGTATTTTCCTCTGTGTGAAGAGTTTTCATTTACTCTGAAATACTATCTTACTTTGTAAGGCTGATATGAATGACCCTTAAGATTAAGTGAAGCTTGAATTCTCTGCTGGGTATGTTTAGGTGCATTTTCTGGCTTCTAGGAAACTGGAGGATAACCCTTGCACTAGATTTTCTCCTTGTTGCAAGCCTGTCTAACACCTTTTTTGAGCTGTGCAGGGAAGGAACATCCCTGTTGTAGCATAATAATGTATATTATATGCTAGGCTATGCCTTTACTACACTTGTAAAACTTTTGACTTTTGTTACTTAGACATGGGTTGTTATATGTGATCTCATGTGCTTTTGCTGTCTTACTGTACACATTTTATTTGACAAGAACTAGGAAAGTCAACTTCCGATTTTGAGTTGCAGGAATGGGTTTGTTGTTCTCTAAGAAAAATGTTAATAACTTTAAGTTTCAGAACAGTCAGGCAGTATTTTATTTAATACGTGAAACAGGAGCTCTTCAGGAAGAGGCTGCATAGTGATATGTTACCAGTAGCTCTCTTGCCTGACTGACTCGTGGTATCATTCCATTTTATTGGTTTTCTAGAAATCTTTCAGTGTTTTTCTGCACTTGAACATAGTTTAACCATGCAATAGCCTAGGGCCAGGTAAATTGTTGGTGTTCCGCTGCACAAAACTTAAATAACTTATACTTGTGTGAACAAAAGGAACATTTTTATTTTAGAGATTTTTTTTCCCAGTGAATGAAAAACAAATAAGCAATGCCTTTTATTTCCTAGTGTGACTGTGAAATACTATGGAAAAGCTTCTCATGCTGCTGCTTATCCTTGGGAAGGAGTTAATGCATTAGATGCTGCTGTTCTTGCGTACAACAATCTGTCTGTTTTAAGACAGCAAATGAAACCGACCTGGAGAGTTCATGGTGAGATCTTCATTAAATCTACTGTCCAGCAAGTAAGAGGCTGTTAAAGTACTAACTTAGAATATCACACATTTCAAAGTATTGCATTAACACCCTGAATTAGTGTAGTCACTTCAAATATTATGAAATAACACCATTTCATTTAAATGGTATGTCAGCATCCAGAACTAGCTGCTGTAAATAGGCTCATAGGTCAGATTCAAAAGAGGACTCCGGTACTTATGTACAGACTAGACAATTTGAAATCTGCACTTGAATTTGCGGTTCAGAAAGGAAGAAAAAAGTGCTAAGTTTATTTTGGTACATGGCCTTGAATTCCTTAATATATGTGCTTTTGCAAAGGTGTAAGATTAAATGCTTATGAAAAGAGAAGTGCTACTGCATCATTTTTTAAACAGATACTCTGTTAGTTACATAGCATTTTTTGGAAAGGTGTAGTGATCTGAAGTGAAGTTTATTTGCTAAAGTACAAAAAACAAGTGATGGCACAAGCTTATAGTTCTGGTTAGTAGCCCAATGGAGTAGATGTTAACTAGATTGTAATATTTAATATCTTGTAGATTTTTGATTAGAAAGATCATTTTGCACTAAGCTTCACTCGTTCTCTTTCAACATCATGTATTTTTGTCTGTAAAGTGAGAAAGTTTCAGAAGTTGAGATGAAGCTGACCTTTAGCTATAAACTCAGGTTTCCTTATTACACCCAACACAACTTTTTTGAAGATGAAATTAAGAAACTTTGCCAATTCTACAGGACTTCCGAATGTAGAGCTGTTTATTTTGAATACTTGTTTATGAGCTTAAAAAAGTCTTCTATTGAATCTAAGCCTAAACCCCTAAATACTGCTTTCTACATAGTTTCTAAAGGCTACGTGGGTAATGTTGGCAAAAAAACTTAAGTATCTAAACAAGCCTCCGAGAGATAATGCTTCCTGAATGTCAGCAAAACAGAAATTACTGTGTTGATACAACTGTCATAAACCTGGTTTTCAAATTGGAAATATTTAAAATACTTCTGGGAAAGTGTAAGCAGACAGAATGCGACTTAATTTTAGGAATGTTTTTTTTACAACAGTGTGTTGGAAATCTCATGTTGTAGACTTGCAGTATGATCAGTGGATAAATTAAATGATCCTAAAAATAGCAGTGTTAACGCACTAACAAAAGCTGACATAATTTCCATTGTTTGAAGTCTGGGATTTCTAACCAACTGCATGTACTGAAATATTGTTGGTTTGAGTTCCTCTGAGATTTGATGTTATATTTCTTCCCTGCTTTTGAGAGAAGTAAGTGTTGCCCCCTTGAAAAACAAGAATGTAGGTTTTCTTCCTATTCAAAAAGTTACATTAAACAGGTTGTAAAAAAACCCCCAGGTTTCCATCCAGAAGGGCAAACTGGGTGTACTAATAGTGTTTAGGCAGCCTGCTTTTAATCTAGGTGTGCTGTCTAGTCCATATTGCAGGTGCTTTGAAATTTAACTGTAGACGTACTCAAGCTCTATCCACTTCCATTTACAAATGTGCTGGACAAGACAGGTGAAAGTTGTTTACTTGTGAAGCTGCTTGTTCTGAGAAAGTGTGTTATGGCATAAGTCATGAAAATTTGCATGATTACTTACTCACTGGTTCCTTTCCTGTGATGTCCATCCCTCTCATCTGAGCTGTTCCTTTTGTTGTGGACAAATACTGATAGTAGATTAATTGAGCACTTTGGTTTTTATTTTGACTGTATTTGAGACTGGAAAGGTTTCACTTGAGGTGGAGCTCATAATCTTAATAGGCTTTCAGCATCAAAAGTAAAGTTTTGTTGCCCATTTGCATCCTGTTAGTGCTTTCCCTTCAGGCCACACATCAGTAATTTATGCAATATTTCCATTTAAGGTAGAGAGTTTCTCAGGTTCTGCAGAGAAAAAATCTTATTCCATATATTGAGAGTAGGAGGCCAGGGAAGCAGCCTGTTGAAAGCAACTAGCTGTTAATCTGTAATGTTTTATAGTTGAAATATCTAAGTATTATTGTCTTTTATGGTAATGCCTCTGATGCTATAATTCAAAAAGATGTAGTTATCACACATTTACTTGAGGGAGCACTTTCAACTCAAACTGTACTTGTGAATAAAACTACATATATTATACGTTCCAATATTCCTGAAGAATTAGGATGAGGAATCTAATGAACTTTCTGTGCACTGCAGCACATGCATTACTCCAGTATTGCTGAGAAATGCAACTTACTCAATTTTTCTCCAAGCTCACAAAGTAAGTTGGAAGCATTCAGGAAATGTTTAAAAGTTGCAGTCCAAGTTAGCCTTTATAGCAATTCTTTTTTCTTACTGACAGCCAGACTTGGTTAGGACTCTGATGGATTGAATTTCCGGGGATTAATTAGAAATGGTAGTTTGACTTGTCTCCAGATTTATAACATATGTCTATCCAAAGAATGCAGTTAAATTGTGTTGAAAAACACGTGCATGTTCCACTTAATCTGACATGATGAAGAAACTTTGTCCACATACTGTATTTTTGACATTCATTGTGTTGCATGCTCAGTGGATATTTTGTTTTTTTTCTGTTTATATGGCCAAGGAGTCTCATGACAGGGCTGAAAATCAAGCAGCTGCATTTTACACTGACAACATGACTTTTTCCTTTCTGCAGGTGTAATAAAAAATGGTGGCGTGAAACCTAATATCATTCCTTCTTACACTGAATTAGAGTTTTACTTGCGTGCCCCTTCAATGAAAGAGCTTGCTGTTCTGACAGAGAAGGTTGAGAACTGCTTCAAGTCTGCAGCACTGGCCACAGGATGCAAGGTAAGAATAAATTCTTTATCATATATTTCTCTTACACAGACCAGAATAGGAAATCAAGGCTTACATTATTTGTCTGCATAGTGTTTAGCCAAAGTAAATCTAAATTACTGTGATCATCTTTGCTGTTCTGTTGCTTTGTGTCCTGAAAGAAAGTTTTGGTTTATAAATAGAATGCTGCAGAATCCTAGAGAATCTAGGTTGAGAGAGACCTCCAGAGGTCCTCTGTTCTGATCCCGTGTTCAGAACAGATTGCTGAGTGCCATGTGGACTTTAGAGTACTTCTAAGGCTGAAACTCTACAGCCTCTCTCAGCAAGTGCTCTGCGCACCTCATGGTGAATTAAGGGTTTTCTGAATGTTTATGTTGTGATGACTTGAGCACTGGAACAGGTTACCTGAAGCAATTGCGGTGTTTCCATCCCTGGATATACTCAAAATCTTTGATACAGTTCTGGGCAACCAGCTCTAGGTGACCCTGACTGAGCAGGAGAATTGCACAAGATGACCTCCGTAGGTGCTTTCCAATATCAACACAATTCTGTGATTCTTTTGTATTTAATGGGAATTCCCTTTGTTGCGTCTCATCAAGTCTCTTTGACCTTCAAGAAGTCTAGTTCTGCCTTCCCTGTACTGTCCCCATCTGATAACTGTCAGCAACTGACCGCAATAAGATCTCCCACTACCCTTCTGTTCTTAAGGCTCAACAACTTGAGTTCTTTCAGCCTGTCCTTGTACGTCGTGTTCTCTACTTAGTCATCTCGGTGGCCTTCCATTGGCCTAGCTCCAGTCTTCATTGGAGGCACAGAAAACGAGCACAGCACCAGATGTGGTCTCACAGGAGCTGTCTACATCAGTAGTAGAAATACTGAAACAGTGATGGCACCAGTGTTGGTCACAGATGACTGCTACAAGTAACAGGCACCAGTGTGGATTTTTGTGCCACTGACTGTAACACCCTGAGTTTGTGTGTCTCATCTCATCTGAGCCAGACATGTCGTCATGAAAAGCTAAGCTTGGTCATGCACTGTCTGCTCTTCCATGAGTGTGCACAGTTGCCTTGTCATTCCTGAGTCTGGGCGTGAGTCTTAGGAGGATTTATTTGCTCTGCAATCTCTCTGGGAACTTGAGGATGGGACAGTCTGACCAGTCTGTAATTTTCAAGATTCTCCTCCTGGCCCTTCAAGGTAGATGCACTTTCTCAGTGAGCTGGAGAATTCCTCTGTTTCAATGACACTTAAAAAATTATAGCTCCCAGATTGCATTTCTGCTTCTTTCTTGCTCTGCATCCTTGGATGCATCCTGTCCAATCCCATGTACATACAGTTCCTTTAAGTACCTGGTAATTTGTTTTGTTTTGTTGTGAGTGGTGCTTCTGTCCTACAGACAGTGCTGCTAGGCCCAGAGACCTGTGAGGCTTGATGGCAAACCTTATTGGTAGGAACAACAACAGGTATTGGGTGTTTTGTCTTCTTTTTTTTCCCCCCATGTTTGTCGTCACTAGTACTTTGCCCCATTGAACAGTAGGGTCATGAGGCAATCAAATGTGAAAAATCGAATGATTTTTCAGTTGGCATTCCCTTTTTTTTTCTTTTAGTAAATGGAGTTATATCTCCTCTAGCTGATTCAAGCAATGATTACTTTGCATTGCGAAGATAGGTGGTTCTATTTGGTCTATAGTTACAGGTTTATAATAAACCTATGAAAAGAATGTATGCGCTCATCAAAACGAATTAGGTATTGTGTATGTGAATTGTGAGCATGTCAGTTTTGTAGTGCCTTTGAGGCATTAAATGCTGGTTTTTTACTGTGGCTTCTTCACTTATCTAGAAAAGGGTTTCAGAAATTGTGCCTTATGCAGAGTGAAAGTTAAAAATTCTTTTGAAATTGGACATTGATAGTTTTTCTGCATTTGTTTTCAAACTTCCTGCCTGCCTGAAGTCAAACCATGAATGGGGTTGTAGTTATTGGAAGTGTTCTAAACAAGGTAAAATAGAATTTGGTAAAAGCCTAAATTCATTTCTATGTAGTTTAATAGTGCCTGCAGAGGAAATCATTAGACACTGTTATAGGAAATGGTTGTTTCCTATTTTTGGAGAAAATTGTGGAATTCTTGCTTCTGGGCTTTGATTATCTAGTGCAAGTTGAACAGAATAGCAGCTGTGTTTTGATCAAGGGTAATATTTGGTAGAACATTGTATTTTTGAGAGAAGCTTAATACTTTTGTGTCTGTTTTGCCATGAGCTTGAAATATGGATATGTAGTTTTTTTTTTTCTGGCCCTTAAATTGTTTACATTAAATTGGCTTACCTTGGAGAAAAAAACTTACAATAAAAACTTAATTTGGTTTCTTTGTCTAGGTGGAAATAAAAGGTGGTGAAAATGATTACTACAATGTGCTTCCAAATAAGACCCTGCAGAAAATTTACAAGGAGAATGGAAAGAAGCTTGGAATAGAATTTATATCAGAAGATGCTATCCTGAATGGTTTGTCAGGTAACTATCTCCGTTTTCTGTTGTGACTTAAGCTTAGGTTGATCAATCCTTAGGTGTGTAAAATAACAGAACAGAGCTAGGGTAAACACAGTTTGGTCAGAAGAAAAAGCCAAATTACGAAGCTGAAGCTCTGTAAAAGGTTTATGTCTCTGGCCTGTGTTTCTGTGTTTGTTGTAGAAGCTGAGAGCAGGTAAGAAAGGCAGTAATCATTTTCTGATCATAGTTCTGAGAATATTTCAAGTAATAAACAGTTTGGTTGGAGGAAAGGTTGGAGAGCTAAGAACAGTCTTACTGAACATCAGGATGTGTGATGAACTGTGTCTCATTCTGTGGCTCTGAAATACAGAATCCTGGTTTACTGTGCAAGGGGATGAGACTTCATTCTTAGGAACCTTGTTTAATAATATTTTCCAAGCTTACATATAAACAAATCTGCTAGAATCAAAGATATTTTAGAGGGAGTTTTTGGAAATATTTGTAAATGGAAGTTTAAGCTTCTCACTAACACTAATTTAATCTTTTCCTTAACAGGTAATTCTGTGCCTCTAATTTTAGTTAATGAGTTCAACAGATTAGTTTTCCAAAGGGTGCTGTTCAAGTAGGTGTTCATTCTGGGGTCTTGACTATATCTGAAATGATGTAACTTACTGGTGTCAGCTGTAACAGGAATGTGAATTCTTGAACACTTAGGAGGATTTCTTGTCTATAACATAGCGGGTTTTTTCAGAACCTTCCTACAGGAGCTCTGTTAAGTCTTAACTTATACTTCTAGTCTTCACTACTGAGCATAACTGTATATATGAACATTTTTACTCCACTCATGCTGAAGGTTTTTTTATTAGAAGAAAAATACCGTTCTCAGTAAAAAGTTCCTCTGATTAGTTTGATTGTGGTACTTCTCTATTTAAATGTGGATTGTATTTGGAGTTTGGACAGACTTGGTGTTTGGGAACAGAGCTCTCCAAACTTTTGTGGGTGGGGGATACGTTATATCCAATGGTATTCTGATTTTTTTTTTGCTGTTTCTTTCCTTCCAAATTAAACATATTTTTCCCAACTAGTTCATTGTTTTGTGTTTAAAAACAAATAACTAAAGGCAGATTTCTTTTTTCTTCAGTGTGGTACAAATAAGATTTATTACTTTGCTTGTTTAGCCAAAGAAAGGGGCTGAGGAGACTTACTTGGAATGTTTACTGTAGTGCAACTTTGTAGAGCTCTGCTAGTTGCTTCCTTCAAACCATTGTATTGTGATCCTGAATATTGGTGATCTTGCCTTTGTTCAGAGGACTTCAAGTGAACCTAGCACAAACACCCAGTTGTAATGGAGCTTTCATATGTAAGTTATGTGATATGCTAAATGTTAACCATTGACTTGCTTAAACCAAAACTCCCCATATGCCTTTTCCATCCTTGAATTGCTTATCAAATGTCAAAATGTGCTCGAGCAATTGCATTTTTACCTCGCACTGCAGTAGGTTTTACTGAATTTTCTTTCCGCAGCTTCTCCTGAATTTTTGCAGTGGGAATTCAGGAGTGATAACAAAGCACAATCTCCAAAACCATAGGAGTGGAACTTTGTATGCTACCTTTTTGTTTGGGCGGGTTGAGTGTTTTGTGTCATCTTTTTCAAGACCTCTATTTCTGTTTAGTTTTCATACGGTTTTCAATGTTTTCTTTTAGGATATCAGTTTCTTCTGTTGAAAGGGAAGGAAGATAGCTCAGTTGCTTCTCCATGTCTGTGCAGCAGAAAAGTCGTAAACAGATGAGCAAACTCGCTGCCACCTCTACATGGGTATTGGTATCGGTCTGCTCACAGGTATCGCTCTAGGCAGCTAAGCGTTACAAAGAGTTTCTTTAGTACATCAACTCACACTTCTCCATGTGTGCCTTGTGCCCGCTCTGCTTGTTTGGCACACAGCCAGGGTGACGTGAAGTACCGTGAAACTGAGTTAGCTTGGACCAGGTGCCATGACCTGCTTCTCCTCCTGCCAGTAGTAGGGCATTACTGTGGGATATTGATAACGTCCCAAAGAACGTGGCTTAGTTGAATATGCCTTAGTTGAGGCACCCACACTAGTGATAATTACTCTGATATTTTTAGAATACGTGGGGTTCATTGGATTCCTGTGCATGAGATTCCTCTCCATTCATGTTTGTGGTAATACTAACTTCTGTTAAATACTCTGACTTGAAGAAGCATCAGTTCGGCTTCAGGGTATGTTTTTGAGAGGATCTCCCAATACTCTCTGTTGAAGATAGTGCAGAGTTCTGTACGTTGTATTGATAACTGCAATTATGTATACTTCTAGAAGGAATCCTGATCTGTATGTGTCTAGCAAGCATACAGTTTTAGGTGGTTATATGGAAACCATTGGAGCACCTGATGTTCTGAGCATGCATCTAGGTTATTACTGCTAAAGGGTATATCATCTCTTCTGACAGAGGGGAAAATTTGACTGTCACATTTTTATTAAAAGCTGCCTGGATTTTGATTCTCCATATTACTAAAAAGTACCCGGTTTAAATCCCTTCTATTCAGCAAAAATAACTTGTTAACTGCTAGTTGATTGGATATGGATATAAATTTCAGTGGAATTAGGTGACAGAGAGCTGTGATGAACTGAAATTTCTTATGTTTCATCCGCTAAGTGAGAGCAGGCAAAAGGGAGCACAGTTCTTCCAGCAGTTTGTGTATTAGAAATTTGTAAGACAAGTCTAGAACTCTTGCTTTAGTCTGGAGTATGCAGAACTTTTAGACTTCAAGCTTGTCTATCCAGATTGGCCAAAGAATCAATCAGTAGTGTAGACTATTGAAATTAAAGTAACTTGTGTTTGTGCCAAGAGTTGAATTTTCTTCGAATGCATGATGAATTTGTGAGAAAAGATGCTTTTGGATAAGTCTTGCTGCTTCTTGTCTGTAAGCAGGGCAAATAGCAAACTCCTGTCCTCACAACGTAGGCTCTGTGGACTCACTTCTAATAACTTTATGCTTCTAAGTAAAATCTGTATTCTTCAATCATTTCATTATTAAATCTTAAGGCACTAGCAATATCTTCTCTCCATAAAGTATCATGATATGGAGGCTATCTTACACAAATCTTTGTTAACAGTCATTTTATACACCATTGCTAAAGAAACAAATTCTTGCATCTCTGGCCTGAAAAAGGGTAATTGAGATCTTAGTTGGTCGTCCCCATTTTTCCCTGCTATGACTTCTGGTATCTGGATATCACAGTAACTAGTATGTTGTTTTCTCCAGCTTCAAAGTATCATTTTAATAAATAATGAGTGGAGTGCTTGTTTGAGTAAAGAAAAAATAAATAAAAAAAAGGAACTTGGGATGTAGTTGTAGACTCTTGGATGATTTACTATGAAGGATCTTCTACTTTGGGATGGTATCATTAAATGGGTAAGGCAGTACTGTGAGATAGATACTATCACTAGACAGCATACTGAAAGTGCTAGTCAAGCATGAAAGAATCATTAAAATCTGCAGCTTTGTTATCAGGTTTTTTTAATATCTACCAAACACTATCATTTTGTTTGGAGTTTAGTTCTGATTTCATTTCAAGAGTGCTTGTGCTGTTAAGATTTCCATAACTGGGAATAATCAAAGGGCACAGGGGGAAAAATAGTTGTGCTCAAGACAGATTGTTGCTATTTTGGAGTCTCCTATGTAATGCTGAATGTTTGCATATTGGTGAGAAGTGGGAATTTTTAAGCCTCTTTTGAGGGCTGTAACCAGAATAGCTGAAGTGCCAGAAATTTCAAGGTTTGCAGCTTTCATTGTTTCTGAATTAACATCTTACTCTCTGGAGATGCTTGATAAAAAAATGAACAGTGAAGGGAGTAGGAACATCGTTGATACATCTTCCTTGCAGTCCGGTAACTGATCATTGATCAGAAGCACACTGGAGAGCAGCATCTGGAGATAACTAGTTAGGAAAAGCACCTTGGTGATGGGGAGGTATTTATATGGATAATGACTTGTTAGAAATGCTTTTATTTTACTATTTGGGGCAAAGGATATTCTGTTTTAGATACAAGCTGGAGATAATGTCTTTCAGGCATTTTCTTACAGCATTCAAAACAGTCCAACACTTGTTCATTAAGAAAATCTCTATGCTGCTTCTAGGTTCCACAGACTTTGGAAATGTTACATTTGTGGTCCCTGGGATTCATCCTTATTTTTATATTGGCTCTGATGCATTGAATCATACTGAGCAGTACACAGAAGCTGCAGGTGAGTGGAAGTGAAAGGGTTGAAGGTTTGTATTTGGAACCCTTATGCGTTGTAGAGACTGCTTGCTGACTTCACTAGAGCAGATCTAGAAGTGGGGAATATTTCAAATTACAGAGAATTAAAGCATTCATGTGTTTCTATGGTACTCAAAGCTAGTAAGCTCTAGTAAATGTTTGAAAGTGTAAGTACTAGATCTGAAATTGTCTGCATGTGAATACCTTATAGAAACACCATTGCTTTTGTTAAAAAGGATCCTATCCTCAGGTTCTATCTGAGCTGAATATGGACCCTAAAAACGATTAATTTCTTTTTAAGCAGAGTTGCAGAAAAAGCTGGCAAATGTAGAATTTCTGGGTTTGAGTCTAAAGTTAGACGTATATGGGAAGAATGACCACTTGTCTTATGAAAAAACTGACTTGGTATACCATCTAGACACAAGAAATTAGGGGGATTATCCCTAATAATGCTAAATAAACCCTAATAAGCAGTGTATTTGAAGAGTTTCTTAGCATGAACCAGAAGATAACATTTTTACTCTGGAGGCACACTGCCTTGGAAACATAACAGCACTAGCTGAATAAAACTCCACATTTTCTAAAAAGAAAAATGTGAATGCTCATTTTCCTGTTCTCAGTTGTAATTGTTTATATCAGTAGTAGAAAATTAAGTACTTGTATGTGAAAAATTGTTTTGAAGCATGAGAAAATGGGCATATACTTCATGCAAATAGATTTTTAAGAAACTCTTCTTGCAATTGAAACTTAAAGATCTAAATTTATAGAATATGGCATATGCAGTAAAACTAGTGGTTTAATATTAGTAATCTAACCTGAAATTCCTCTTGCTTTGTTTTCTGCAGGGTCACAGACTGCTCAGTTCTATGCTTTGCGCACAGCAAAAGCTTTGGCAATGACAGCACTGGATGTCATTTTCAAGCCAGGTCTGTTAGAAGAAGTCAGGAAAGACTTTAGAGAGGTGAAGCTAAAAGAAGAGGGGCATATAACTCCAGCAGAACCTGAAAAAGAATCTAGTGTTGGTGTAGGAGCATGTGCATCACACTAAACTTCATTAAACCTCTCTCAATAGAATTGACTTAATGGAGATGTGTTTAAATCCCAGTAGGGGTTGGATAATTTCATAGCTGAAGAAATGTTGATTTTAATTTTTTTTTTTTGATTTTAGGAAAAGGAAATAGTATTGCATTCAAAAATGTGCAATTTCATTTATCTCTAATGTTTGTGTTCAATATGGTCATGAATTTCATACAGGGATCTCAAATATGTTGTCTTTAATTTGCTGTGTTGAATAAATGGTAGTCTTTAGATCCCTTGTTAGTGATTTTCTATGTATTGCTAAAGCAATATTCCTGATAGGGGAAATATGGCAGGTTTTGTTCTAAAATAAACCCAGTTAATTCAGTGATCATAGGCTGACTCTGATCTATGAAGCATTTCCCTCTGGTCAGTCACTTTTCTTGGGACAAGATGGAGGGTTAAAACCAGAGCTGGTTTCCCTGGAGAGAAGGGGCTGTGTTTGGAAACATGCCTGGTTATGACAATAGTAGCTTCTAGCAATGGAAGAGAACTGTTTGTATAGAAATGCAGTCTGTTAAGTTTGATTGTCCTGAAATGCATTGATCTTCCTCCTAATAAATTTTGGAGGTGTTGTGGAGAAGTCACAGGTCACAAAATTGGAAAGCAACTAAACGTTTGTTTAAATTAACACAAACTACTGAAGGAAAAGTTCTGCTCTAAGGCAGTACAAGTGTCCAGACAACACGTTACACTGGCTTAACTGATCTGAAAGATGTGTATAAATTTAGCTAAACCAGCAGAAATTTTTTTCACAAACATACAAGTGTGGTACCATGAAGCAGGAAATGAAGGTCACCTTAAACTGGCTGCGTGCAAACCCCTCTAGGAATCTCGGGGAAGCTTGCACTGAGAATTGCTGGTGCACTGATTGGCTTCTTAAACGTGTTTGTTCCCATATCCTAAGCAGCAGATCTGTTAAGTCTTGCCAATTGTCCTTTCCATGTGATGTGTGGTTAGTCTGTTTACTCCTTGTTATTTTGCTTCCCAGAGATGTTAATATTGCAAATTTTATGGAGGTGGTGTTCTGTGTGCCCAAGCATGTTAGGATTTTTTTAATTCACTTTTAAAGGATCTCATGAATCACCAGAAAGTGGAGGCAGTGGATAGAGAGAGTGGACAAATCAGCTTACTGGTTAGTGTTTTCCTAAGGATAGGTATTACCGTAAGATTCAGAAAAGGAGGCAGGCAAACTGTATTCCCTGGGAAGTCAGAATGCACAAAATAATTTCAGATTTTTTTTAACAGCACCAGTCTCTAAATGGTGAAGTCTAAAATTCTGTTCAGAATTTATAGTTTATTAATTTCTATATTCAATTTCTAATTTTACATGGTATCCTTGCTTTCATTAGCAGACAGTTTTGACAGATGAGTGCATGAAACAGATGAGGGCTGGACTGCAAGCTATAGGTATGTCCAGGATACTAAGTTGGAGAATAAATTCAACTGAAATTTGTACCAAGGTTTGTCAAAGGAACTTTCTCAATTTACAATTTACAGTCTGCCTTGCCAGTTCTCAGATGCAATTGCAATTCATTCAGATCTGCTGGGTTAACAAGCTAATTCGTTAATTTCCTTAGCACGTGTTGTTTTGCATTTCCTCCTCCATGAACTGGTTGGCATGTTTTCCTGTTTTTAAGATGGGCTGGTGGGATCCCAGTGATCGCAATATATGCTATATTGTTGTGTTTCCTACAAGCTGATGTGCATTACAGCCTTATCAGTTCTCTTTGCCCAGACTTGCTGGTTGCATCATGTCCCAAGATCAGTTAGTTAAACTTCTCTGCACTGAAACTGTATCTTCATTTTGTAATCATTGCTGGAATTAAAATGGAATTGAAGTACTGATTAAAGATGAGTTGATATTAATAAAGCAGTTTAATTGTGTTTGAATTCTCTTGTCTTTTGCTTAATATTGGGATGCTGCATAACTTAATTTGAATAGCATGTTTGGGGTTTTTTACCCCCCCTAGTTTGTTATGATTATGTAAGAGTGAGGGATTTTAAACTTTTCATTTTGGTCGGCCTTTGTGAGGCTTAAGGTTTTTCAAATGCAATAGTTAATGTTAGTCTTTATAATCCTTGGGCTGTTTCTGCTGTTAAAACATGTTAAAATTTGTAGAATAATAGGAATGGTGCTTGGGAGGGCTCTCTGTAGGATACCTATTAACATGGTCCAGCCTCCAGTCTGAAGTGGGATTATCACCAGCACTAGATCAGGTGTCTTGGTTTCATTAGCTGAATCCTTGAATCCTCATTCAACCTCCCTCTTCAACTCTCCACATGACGTAATTCCAATTTGTGTCTCAGAATACTCATTCTTGAGGTTCAGAACTAAAGTTTGGGATTTAATATTGAGATTTTACTATCACAATGATACTATATATGAGAGAAATTTATTTCCTGTGGGAATAAAACTCACTTTGATTTTCAGTCATTTGTACTCATAAATCACAAGTATATGAAAATATATGGCATGTTTTTCAAGTTGCCCTAACCGTAGTCTTCCCCAAGCTGTTTGTAATTTAAAAATATTGGAATATTTGTCAGGAATAGTATTCTCAGCCATGAATCAAAATGTGTAGGTAATGAATTGTAATGGCTGAAATTATTCTGAACAGCTGATGGCAAATCACAGATGTATAAGGGTAAGGTGATAATGTCCAGATGTTATGAAGAACTTAAAGCCTCTGCCAGCCCACCAAGCTACTGTATTTCCTCTATTTAATATCTGTCCTAGAACTTGAGTAAAAGATTAACATCTGGTTTAAAGCAAAACAAAAAATAAAACATGAAATGTGATGGATTTATTTTTATGAAAAGATTTAAGGAGAGAACTTGAAACCTGCTGTGTTCCTGGTATAGAAAGGCCCAGCAGCCTTTTTTCAGACAGTAAATGGGAAGCAGCTTTATGTTCTTGTGAATCCTATTTCTGTAATCATTTCTCTCTGATTGTCTGAGTGCTCGATACCTGATCCCATGGCAGTCACAGGGAGCAGGACTATGTTCCTGTGAAGAAGAGTCATGACACATTATTGAATGAAGTCTGGCTAGTATTCATTGAGTGATCTCTTAACTTGCTAATAGCATTCTCTAAAACAGACAAGTGTTCTCTATTTACAGCCAAGTGTTTAGGATTAAATAATTTTAAGAAAAAAGTAAGTCTATGTTATTTCCTTTTTCTCCTGTCAGGTTTGCTGTTTCCTTGTCCTGAAGGTAGCAGCCCTCCAGAGCCTTTGTCCACCAGCCTCTTGGGTTGCCTGCTGCTGCTACCCACGTTTTGTTCTTGTAAGGAGCAAAAGTGTATGCTGTGTAAGAGTTCTTACCCAAACTACTAAGTAAAATTTTGGTAAGACTGCTGCCAGTTTGGATTCCTTTAGGCACTAATGGAAGCCAAAAGTATCTGGCAAACTCATCAAGAGTTTTTCTCAGCTACAAGTGCAACTGAATATCCTTATTTAAAAATACAGTGAGAAGCCATGTGCCTCAGTCCTACAGGGGAATGAAGTTCACATGGTTGAGGATAGTGTAAGCAGCCATTTATATGGTGCTATAGTTTGTGATAACTACAGAGTACAGCATGGTTTGGGTTGGAAGGGACCTTAAAGATCCTCTAGTTCCAAGCCCTGCTATGGGCAGGGACACCTTCCACTAGACCAGGTTGCTCAGAACCCCATCCAACCTGGCCTGGAACACCTCCAGGGGTGGGGCATCCACTTCTCTGGACAACCTGTTCCAGTGACTCACCATCCTCACAGTAAAGAATTTCTTCCTAATACGCAATTTAAACCTATCTTCTTTCAGTTTGAAGCCATTCCCCCTTGTCCTATTACAAGAGGCCCTTGGAGACTGGAATATGCTTCATACTCTACAGTTTGTTCAGCTTTCACAGATTCATTTGAGTGTCTGAATGGCCTCATGTACTGCCACCAAGCTAATGTGGAACATGCTGAACAGGTGGTCTCATAGTTTCTTTTCCTTTCTTTTTGCTGCATCCTCAGTGCTCTGTCAAATACCACTTTACCACATGAGCAAGTGCAGGAGAGGGGAGTCCCAGGGGTTTCTACATGCTCATCAGGACTTGCAGGGAATTTGGATTTCTTTTGTACTGAATCACTTGCTCAATCATGCAGCCTGTAGAAAAAGAGATACCCAATGATTTGATTACCATGAGAATTTTCTTTTTACTGGGAAAGAAATCATTCTTCTTGCCTTCTCAGCATCTGTTGCAGACTGAAGTTTTCCTTCTTGTTGCTTCACCCTATTGGTAATTATCATCATCCTTAAAAACTACTTCAGGTTTCAGTCTCCAAACCTCTTAATCTAGACATGCTCACAGGCCAAATTTGTGTCTATCCATGATCCACACAGACCTACCAATACACTTCAGCTTCTGAAAACAGCATCATCCCAGACTGGGCTTTGGGTTAACCTCTGAGAAATGGGTTTTTTTGCAAAATATCACACAAAGCAAGAACAAGGACTGTAATGTACACAGTCTGGGGTGGAAAGCTCAGTGTCATCATCATGGTGATTGTGAGTTTGAATGCAGGCTCTGCTTGTGAAATCCAGGGGCTCTTCAGCCCTACCAGCAAAACCAGATTTAAGGATATTTTGTATGTGTCTGAATCAGGGCCTGAGACAAAAGGTCTTAAATACATGTTTAAACTCATGAAGATAGTTCTTTTGAAGGTAGAAAACATACAGTGCTGTACAAATGTGAAGTTTTATTGTGATTTTGAGTGTTTCTAGAAATAAAAGCAAACAAATCTCTCTGACTTACTGTGAAAATGGAAAGGCGAAGAGTATTAATGACTGAATACAAAAAACATACACTGAAAAGTTAAAAGCCAAAAAAATATGTATGTAAATATGTTTAATGAGTACAGTTGTTGATAGCAAACACTGACTGTACATGACATATCCTGTACTTATAGAATACATCTATATACACATTTATATAAGACTGAAAAGGCACTAGAGTTTCCCAAGTAAAACACAAGTAAATTAACAGTGTAAATCCAAACACTGAAGTTGGAGAATCTGGTTAGGGAGTTGTGCCAGAAGGGAAACTTTGAAAAATCACATGTTAAGTGAGAAATCAGGTTCCCACTGAAAGTCAGGGAATCCAAAATCCGGCTCCCATTTGTATCTTCAAAATCTCCCTTAATATACTGATCAGATGCCAAAAAACGTGTGTAGTATGAGATTAATGAGTCTATAAAGGAATGTACAGTACTGCAGCGAACTACATAACAATAAGCTTCTTATGAAGCTGAAGTGCTTACTATAAAATCTGGCACTCCTCTTCATGCTATTCTTAAATTGTAGAAATAAATGGGTTCTTAAAATACTGAGAATCTAAATACATTCCTGTGCAAGTAGTGCCCAAGAAATCTTGGAGTTATTTGTGATGGAAGGAACATCAAAATAAGGAATAAGGTAGGGTGGGCAAAACTGGTGACCAACCTTTCATTTGCTTTTGCCAGTGACTTTTCTACTTCCATTTGATTGAAATATTTATGGTTAAAAAAAAAAAAAAAGGAAAAAAAAGAAAAGGTAATTATTTTAATCTATTGAAAAACCTTATAGGAAGATAATATGATATGAAGGAAACTTGATAAAATGAAGCTATGGTAGTTTATATATGTGAAAAAGAAATACTGTAGAAATGAGTAGTCAAATCTTATGGGTGGGTGTGTCTTTTAATAATTTTTAGCTTTTGTGATTTTACTGCCTTACCTATGGAGTGTAAGCTGCAAGTGCATGATGAGTGTATGTAGTTTTTCGGGTCATGATTTTAGCAGTTGTATGTTTGCATGACATTTATTTACATTGGAAATGAAAACAACAACCAGCAGTGTTCAAACAACTGCAATGTCTGTGTCATTTGCCTGATAGCAGTGGCAGAACAGGCAGGCCAGGGCAGATGTCATGTAAGAAGAGTCACTCTCCTTTTGGAGTCACAACTGCTTTGGTCTGATGCTCAGAGCAGCTCCACCAGTGAAAGACAACAGCATCTGCTGTGCAGGGAATAATGAATTCTGCACGTGTGTGCAAATGGCATCTGCAATTGAGCTTCTTTCTTATGGTGAAAGCTCTTTTTTACATAATTCCAGAGTTTTTGGCATGGTATCTCTAGTAATTCAGATATAAAGTCCTTACTACTGCTTTGTCAGCTGTTGAGCACCTTTCTATTGTGCTTTTGCTAAGAACAGATGAACTAGGCTTTTCCCATGAGTGAGTACAATTACTGGTGGCTTTACAGGCTGCAGCAGGTTCTCAGGCTGTACAAACTGGTAATGCCCAGACTACCTCCGAGGAGAGAGGCTTTTCCTGGAGTAGTTTGGAGGTGTTTTTGTAGACACATGATTGTCTTCACTGGATCATTTTGCAGAGAAACCTGTTTCCTCTCCCAGGAAACTCAAGAGCAAAACTCCCAATGACCCAAATAAGCACAGAGAAGGACAGCTCCTGTGTTTCTCAGAGGATTTGGTAAGCATTGCAGAAGTCTGGCTTTTGTTCATTCCTTATTAAATGTGCATTGCAAGTCATAGTTTAAAAAGTCAGTCCAAAGAGTTTGGAAATATATCCTTGTTTTAAATATGATCAAGACAAAGCACAAGTCTGAAAGTACTCCTACTTGGACCTCTCAGTGCAGGACTGCTAATGTGGCATGCATTAAGCTGTGAAAGCAATCTGCAGCCATCAGTAACCTTGCCAAAGTGTTTCCCAGTACTGGATATTTTGTGTTTGTAATTACCATTTCTGGCCTCATCCTGCAAACATGCAAGTATTTGCATATTCTTATATTTATTGGTAGTGAACATGGTAAGTCTGCTGAGTTGAGAGATGTATGCATGCACTCAGGTACTCAGAGAATTAGAATTTCAGGGGCACAAAATGGACGATGCACCATGTATAAGCAACTGGCAATTATAGTCACTTGTTAGAATAGTTTACAGTGGCCTGTGAGGCACAAAAAAGAATCTAGCACAACTTTAAATAAGTATAAAATTTTATATTGTATATCCTATATTTTGCTGATATGTGAAACTTGCACAATTATTTATGTCACAGATGAGTTGCCTCTAATAAAAAACCCCTAAATCTTGAAAAAATCAATCTTCCTTCCAGTTAAAACAATTCTCTATTTTCTTTCCATTAGCCTATGAGACTGTACTTTCATTTAATGTCATAATGCTCTGTGACTACAGAAGTTACGAGTATTTATGAAAAAATGGACCAGTATATCAAATTAAATAGAATGTATGCACCAGGGAATATTATCCTGGAGTACTTGTCGATGGCATGGGTGTCGATCCGCATGCTGACGTATCTCTGGTTTTTCCTCCTGCCCGAGCCCCTCTCAGACCCCAGTGCCAGCTGCACCATCATTCGGTCCTGCTTGTCTCCGTTCTCAGACATGTAGTGCCCCAGCTCGTTCACATCCCCGTCGTTGTAGCTGCCGTCCATCATCATGGCCCGAGGCTGAGGTAGGCTGCATGCACAGGCAGGCTGTGGGGCACAAATGCAGGGTGGGTTTGAGTTGTGGCCAGGTGTACAAAGACATCCCTTTCCTCCTTACGAAAGCAGAGGAGGGGAAAGGCCGGGAGAATTCAGGCAGCTGGGACACAAAAGGGAGGACAAGAGGGTGGAGCTGGACAGCAGCTTTCTCTGTCTCCACTTTCCCATCTGCAAGACACAGTCAGGGAGAGAGCAGGGCTGTCTGTGGAAAAGCTCATTTGGCTTAGACACAGGTTTTCAGGGTGGAAATAAAGGCTGGACCTCTGCCTTGAAGCTGAGAAAATCAGAGGAGAGAGGGAAACCACAAGAATGAGTCTTGCCCCATTTGAAGAGAAGATCTTAGGCTGAAATTTTAGGTGGTTAAAATTTAATGCAATTTGGGGAAAAGGGGGAAATTGAACCACTGCGTAAATTTAGACTGTGCATGGATAAAGGTGGGAGATATCTGCCATGTTATCTGAAAACCAAAATGCAGTATCCCACTGATTCTATTCCCAGGTTTGAATTTTCAGTATAAAAAAGTATTTAAAGGTAAAATCCTAAAACCTATCCCATCTATACAGGCAGTGAAGGACTATATGTAGAGGGAGTTAGTGTTCTTAGATTCCAAAGAAAGAGCAGAGAACGAGGGTGTGGGTTGTCTGTGACAAATCCTTATGACCTGGAATGACTTGCTGCTGGTGTCTTTCCAAGCACTGCCTTCTCCCCCGGCAGCTGAGAGCAGCACACTGTGTAGCTGCAAAGTTTTGAACATTTCCAGACTTCTGCTACACCTTTTCCCAGGGACATAAAACTGCACTGGAGACAGAAAACCTCACCTTGTCCCGCAGTTTCCTCTCCTTACGTTCCTGCACCGTCGTCAGGTAATTCACGGCCGCGTATTCCAACACCGAGAGGAAGACGAACACAAAACTGACCCACAGGTAAATGTCCACTGCTTTGATATAGGAAACACGAGGCATGGAAGCATTCACCCCAGTGATGATTGTGGACATGGTCAGCACCGTGGTTATCCCTGGGAATACACCAGCAGAGAGACAATTTTCAAACCAGACTCTTCATGACAAAGACAGTTGTTACAATTTCCTGACATCTGAATTTACCTTGCAGCATTGTTTTACACATTTGAGCAATGGGGTGCAGTGCCTGAGGAGGGTCCAGGCAGCCCTTATAGTTCTAATCGGGGGATTTCTTGTCTTTTTGGTGAGCACAGCTCTAATTCTTGTCTTGGGGTGCTGCTAGCATGGTTCCTCACCACACCACCAGCCTCTCACCCCATGTCCAGGCAGCAGTGCTTTGACCCCATGCTGGCTTCACCCCACTCCAGGCTCAGGACAGTCCCTGGAGGGGTACAAGTACATGCATTATGGGGCCCTTCCAACTTCAGATGACCTTACACTTCTAAATATCTCAGCTTCTAGCTCTAATCCTCTGCAGCATGGACACAAGCAGAGCTGCTGCTTCGACCACTTTCCCCCTGTGTTTTCCATATGTTGGACTCTTCCTGGGTAGTCCCTCTTTGTGGGAAGTCACAGAAGTCACCAGCCAACTCTCACACCTGGTCTGTGCCCTCACTGGAGCAAAAGCAAAGAAGAGTGGGGCTCCACAGGGCAATGCTGCCCCACATTACCCCCAGGTGAGCACAGTGGGCGCATCAGCAAAGACAGGAGCCCCTGGAGTTCAGTGTTATCCTGGCTCTCGGGGAGGCTCTCTCTGGCCCTCCTTTTTCAGGGGCTAATTATGTCACATTAGTGATCACTTTGAAAGTTGAAATAACGTGTACAAGCACAAACAACTGATTTCACAGCAGTATCTAGGTGCTAGAAAATGATGCTATGGCAATGCCTATATCTTCTGAAAGGCTGTGGCCCAAACCCTTAAGCTCCTTTTAATGTCTTAAGGCGATGGACACTCTTTCTAAATTCAGACATGGGCAGTTGCCCCACTGCCATATCTGTTATGTCTCTATATATCCTCTCCATTGAGGAATATGATTTTAAACATAAATAAAATTCTGAGATGTGTTGCCTGGAATAAGAGGAAGCAAGCTTGAGATGAGAATCTGCAAAAGCACAAACAGCACTTTGCTAAGGGCAAAGCATCCACTTTAGAAGATTTCCATCCATGTCATAGTTCTGCTTCCATGATGACTTCTCTGACATACAGCTTAATTTGTCTGAAAGATGCTGCAAAAGGGGAAGCTGAATCCCTCACATTGCAGTGCAAACCCATTGAACAAGTTAAATGGCAGAGCTCAGCTGGCTCTGTTACCTCTACACTCCTTCCTCTAGCAAAACTCAGTAAACTGAAATTCTGTCAAGGCTGATGATGCTGATTTTCACCTTGACACCGCAGGGCAGATGGAGAGTTTGCACTGTGGGCAGTCCCCTGCCCACGGCGGGCCATGTGCCCTGGCCCTGGGAGACGTGTGTGGCATTGCTGATTTCCACAAGGCAACACGGGGGCAGTGCGTAGCACAGGGGATTTCATTTTGGTGGGCAAAGCTGTGGTTGCAGCAATTGTGTCTTAGGTCTGCTGACTTCAAGATTGTTTTTACCTAATGGTACTCTGGCAGGAACTGCTCGGCGATCGATCCAGAAGGACACCCAGGACAACATGACCATGAGAGTGGCAGGGAAGTAGGTTTGGAGTAAGAAGAAGAAGATGTGTCGCCGTAAAGTGAAGTTTATATAGAGGCGATTGTACCACCCTGTACGACAGAGAGAATGAAAAAGACAAGTTACACCAACATCAAACTACTTTCAGACAAGCTAATGTTGCATGAGGAGAAAAGTGCCTCATTTTCTTTTAGAAAAACACAGTTAATTACCACAGATCATTGCAATTTACAGAAAAGATTCCTTACTGAACCAACTATCAAAGTCAAACCATCTCTCAGGGCAATATCTTCAAGAGAATATAGCCTATGTAACATGAGAGTTTAATTAATGTTAAGACTTGGTGTGATCATGAAGAGGGATTGTCTTTCCAGACAACATAACCATCAAGATGAAAGTCTGTGACAGGGACAGCTGCCCTGGCACACAAGAGAGGCAGCTCTGATGGGCCACAGAGAGAACTCCCAGTGAACAATCCTCCAAGATCAAGGTCAAGAGACGCAGTTTGCACCCCTTCTGCCCCCTGCCTACTCTCTGCCAGGCACTCTAGTACTCACCTGTGCTGCTGTAAAAAGCAAGCTTTGTGGTGGTATGAAACTCCTGAATCAGGAACTGGGACAGTGATATCCTCTCATCTGTTTTTAGGGAATCATTCCCATTTTTCCAGTAGAGCATAAGGTCATCTTCAGTGTAGGCATCTAGGGGAGCAGAGCAAACTTCAGTATAGTGCACTGAGTCAACTGCTACCACCCCCTATGGTTGTGGCAAGGAGTGGATTAGCTCATTGTCAGAGCCCTCAGGCCTGATGCCTGGTACATTTAGTAAACCCTTCTGTTTCTCTAATCAAAATTTCACACACATATTGTGTGTGTCACCACATCAGAACTTGAAAAACTATCCCTTATAAACCTCCTAAAATCAGAAACAAAGAAAAGGAGACTTAGAGGAAAGAGTTTGCTTGGGGTAATGGGAGGAACAGTGTACCAGTGGTCTGAGGCATGCAGGAGGGAAAACTCTTGGGTAAACTTTCTGCCTATGGTGCACACATGAACATTACAGGTCTTATTTTTTTTATGTGGAAATAATAGTAATGCTAATCTTTTCAGATTGGTTTAGTAGCAACTCTTGCCAAACAGGGAGAAAAAAAAATCACATGTAAATGCATTAAAACCAAATTAAGATGATAATTTCTTATTGCAAGCTTAAGAAGGAGGAGAAAATAACTTGTAAAAAGCCAAAAGTTCAAAATGTCATTGTCTGAAATCTAGCCAATTCATATGTGCATCATACTTGGGACAAAGGGTATAAGCTGGATTTATCTCAAATAGGAATAAAAAACATAATAGGAAGGTGGTTAATATCTCTGCCCCACTGTGGTTTCTATACCACAGATGAGCAGATGGTGCATGTGTAGGGCCATTTATCTCTGTGTTTGAGGGCACCTGGGCAAGCGGGTGCTGTTGGAGACTGCTGACCTGCAGGCAAGTGGCCCAGGTCCTCGCAGGGTGGGGTGGCAGTGGGGCAGCTTGACTGGCACGCAGGGACACTGGCAAGGCAGTGCTCATAGCCACGCTGTTACAAACATCATATAGTTCTAGTGAAAAAGTATGCGCAAGGAGTTTCTCTTAGTGCTGAAGTCTGCTGACTTTGGTTAGAGCTCCCATGAATGTAGCAGCAGTTTAATTATTGGCATAAGTAATTATTAGCATAATTAATAATTGGCATAATTAAATGTTTGAGTGCCCATTGGGTGCAGCCCTTAGCTCCTCAACATCTCCACTATACTTACAGCTTTCAATCTCCAGGGAACAGGTCTGTGTGTCCAGGGGAAAGCGACTAAAATCCATGTTGCACATTGCTGTTACTGTAACTCTAGGAATAACAAAAAACACTTAATAAAAATCTTGTCCTCTTATGTGACTGAAAAATAGTAAAGCTGTGAGTTTGGTCTTTTTTTAAGCAACTACAGCCAGTACCAGTCAACTGAAAATAAATCCCTTCCATTCTGCTAAAGCCATTTTACTTTAGTTAAAGCCATTTCTTCCTCTCAGCAATCTACTGTTGGAAAAAATGACTAGAAAGTTAGGCCATTGCAAATTGCTACTAGATGACAAAAATACTGGAGAAGGAAATGGGAAAAGGCAGAGAGGACCCTTTCCCCCCTGACAATCAGCAGACATATCTGCAGACATTTGTCTTTTCAACAAATGCTTTTTATGATAAAATAATTTCCGTTTATCAAAGCCATCCTAGTGCCATGAGGGATCTAGGTAATTCACACACTCTGAATTTCCAGCTGCTCAGTGAGAACCCGGTGACTGCACATGGGTATCAGCCACCAGAGGGCACAGGCAGCGCCTCGAGTTAAGGCTGGAGCTGATATGCAGCAGTGACCACTGAAATGCTCTGCCCCATCAGTCAAAAGCTCTGGTCTCGCTATGGTCTGATTGTCTCATTTTTCGTAGCATAATTTTGTATTTGGACATCCATAGCATCCATAAATCTTGACTCTACTGGCTTGAATTCTAGGGAAGTAAATTTTTTAAAAAAAGGGTAATTCATAATGGGGAAAGAATGAGTTATAGAAGGGCTAATGGTAGACAGACATCTGTCACACAACAATAAAAACATGATGCAGTCCCTTATGTTAATAGTCCTTCTGCATGTGTGGGTTCTGTCTGATGTTGCTTTCCTATCTGGATTTATAGTTTGACTGAAAGTGCTTGGCTCAGATTGATTGTTTAGGAGCTAGTGAGGTCTACAGTGGTATCCAAGAGAGAAGAAAACAAAATCTGGCAAAGAACCTTAAAAAGGCAGGCATCAAGGAAAAATATATTCTACAGGTAAAGGCATTCAGCAAAGGCAGACAGGCAGTAATGACCTGTTTGCTCTTAAGGACAGCCCAGCCTTTGTACTTCCCCAGCATTCATAAAGCACTGCAGCCTGCAGTCACTGCTGAATAAAATAGTGAAACTGCCAATTTGCTATTGAAGATGTCCATGACCATTTTGTACAGGGCAATTGTTTAAGCGCAAGGCTGTGCATGGCAGGATCTGAGTAGTTTGATGTTCTTCTGTTCCCATCTTCTTTAGATAATCATAAATGCTTGCAACACAGATGATAGATATCATGCCGCTAAATGAAAGGATATATAGGCATGCATGCTGTAGCTGAACATTATGTCATATTATTGTCCTTTTTTTATTGTACTAATGACCCGAGCAAACTTGGCAAAGGCCTAAGCAACACTTGAACCTTGTCCAATATGCTGAGTGAAGAAAAAGCTTTGATAGTGAGAAGGTAGACACTGTTCAGGCTGCAAATTCCAATGAACAGTAAGATAAAAATATCAGAGAACAAAAGAATTCTTGTCAAACTGATGCCCCCCTGGGGAATCAAGAATTTCTTAGCTTGACTTACTTTCATAGAATCATAAAACATCTCAGCAGACTGAGAAGTTTATCTCCTCATCTTGTGGCAGGCTCAGCTCCACCTCTGCCACTACTAACATTCCCTAAAGACTTTCACAGCTTTCACGAGCAGTGTATTCTGCAACTTTTATCACTATTTAAATCTATAAAGCTTGCTAATACTGACTGCCTATCAGTCAGATTTTCCTTCTTTTTGTCCTTCAGAATGTATTATCTATCATCTGATGATTTGTTTATTTATCAGCTATTTTGTTATTTCATTGCTGTGGAGGTGATGTCAACATTCTTGCATCAGAATACTATCCAGCAATTCCCTCTCTAATAGGTTTTTATAGCTCTTTTGACAATACTAGTTTTCTACTGGAATGGAGCTGCAGCCAAGAGAGACAGAAGCACAGATTTTAGTTTCTTTGGGAGATAGACAGATCATGCTGAATTTGTCTCAGGTAGAGTTATTTTTTTTTCACAGTAGCTAGTTTGAGGATATATTCTGGATTTCTGTTGAAAACAGTGTTGATAATACAGGGATGTTTTTGTTCTTGCTGAGCAGTTCTTGCACAGCATCCAGACCTTTTCTGCTTCTCACCCCACACCACCAGAAAGGAGGCTGGGGGTGCACAGGGATTTGGGAGGGGACACAGTCAGGACAGTTGACCCCAGCTGATGAAAAGGACATCCCACACCATATGGCATCATGCTCAGTGTATAATGTGGAGGAGACAAGAAGGAAGGGGTGGAAGTTTGTAGCGATGACATTTGTCTTCCCCAGTCACTGTTATGTGTGGTGGAGCCCTGCTTTCTTGGGGATGGCCGAGCACCTGCCTGCCCATTGGAAGTGGGGAATGAATTCCTTGTTTTACTTTCCCTGTGTGTGGAGGTTTTGCTTTACCTATTAAACTGCCTTTCTGTCAACCCACAGGGTTTTTTTCACTTTTACCATTTCAGTTCTCCTCTCTATCCCACTGGGAGGGAGTCAGCTAGCAGCTACCTGGAGCTTAGTTGCCAGCTGGTGTTAAATCATGACACAGATCCTCTTTATTTAGCATCTCCAAGTATGAAAGTGTTACTTATTAAAAAGAAAAAAGTCCTGGTTTAATAATGTTCAGACTTACGTTAGCTGATCAAACAGTTGGAAAATAAGGGAGAAAGCCAGGCCTGGGATCACCCCTCTAACCAGAGAACAAAACAATGTTTACCAAAAATATCCCCTTCGAGAGACTTTCAAGCATTTCACACGAAAAGTGAGGAAAAAGCAGAGAGAGCCAAAGTGTTTGGGTTGCTCTAGCCACACACGTGAGTCACCAGGAGCTATATACCCTTGCTCTGAAGCTTGTCACTTCATGTGCTGACAGTTGTTCCATCTGGTTTTTGGGTTTCATATAGCTAAAGTTGTGCTCGGTATAATTTATATTTCTTCATAATTGCCTGTAAGAACAGAAGCTGCACCTTTTGCTAGGCACAGAGGCTTGCTGTATAGTGAAGTGGATATCTACAGCTGCCCTGGACTTCTCTTTGTTACCAAACATCGCCCTGTTCCTTAGATTGTGCCCTGCCTCTTCATCAGTGTCCCATGGGGATTGCAGCCCCCTGGTCCCTGTTGAGCTGCTCTAAGAGGCTGTCACATTTGACTGCAGCTTCCCAACAGGAAGAGGGGCTAACCATGCATACGAGGTGAAGGGACAGTCGAAGAACCAGCAACACTGACACAGAATTTGGCATGGAAATCTTCCTGCAATAGGCACTTAAATGAACTCAGACAGGGACTCAGATGTCTGTGGATAGCACATTCCTTCTTTTTATGCTTTTTTGCTGTATGAAGTCATGTGAAAGCACAATACAGGAATCGATTAAGCCACTTTCTCACCCCACTAATGGCTTGCATTGACCAAATGCTGCTTTACCTGAGGCTATAAAGTACCTTCCCATCTGGCTGGACCCGCAGCATGACATTGTCTGTGGTGGTGTCGTGGATGAAGGAACGCTTGGAGTGGACAAAGAACATGTCGGGGACCCAGATCTTCTTCACCAGCCTGCCATCAAAGGTCATGCTTTGGTTGTTGGTGCTGGGGAAGGACAACCTCTCATCTTTCCAGTAGTGCCTCAGATAAAGTGTCATGGTGAAGTCCTGCAATAAACAGGTTTGTGTCACAACTTATACCTTATGAGCACAGTAGTGATTGCCTCTATCTGGGACATGAACTGGAACACACCATTCCTGAAGATATATCCACTCCCTGAGCTACAAGGGACATGATCAGCTGCAACTTGTTTATTCCTCAAGTCAGACAGACTTAGGGGGTTCAGAAATCAGAGGCCATCCACGTCACAAATCCACCTCTGAAACACAAGTGTTGCATTTTAGCATCTGTGAGCCACTCCAGGGGCAAACATGCAGGCATCCCAAGGCAGCAGTGGGGGTAGAGGGCTGCCGACTGCTTAATCCCCTATCATGTGATGCTGTGTTCCTGGAACAAACAGGGAAGGAGTTCTTGCTGCCTGTGCTGCCATGTCTGCTGCTCCAGCAGCTGCCTTCTCCCAGGTAGCTGGAAGAGTGTACTGCAGTGGGAACTCTTCTTCCAGCATTCAGTCTGAATACCAGAATGTTTTGGGGTTTTTTTTAGCTTTTTCTCCCCATGTATTGTACTCCTAGAGCTGAGGCATGGTCCTTGACTTTGAGCTCTGTTGTATTTTGAGTCAAAGCCCAGAGACATGTACTTGGGTTTGTTTTTGTCTTTGTTTCAAAGGAGGCCCTCACATATCTAAATATAAGATCACAGAGCTGTTTATAAGTATGGTCTGTTTGAGTGTAATATGTTGCCCATAAAGTGAGAGAAGTGTCTAACACTGACCAGTCTGTCCTAGTGTCTGGAGCAGACGAGATCAGATGGGTTTGGGGTGGAGTTTTTTGACACTTGATTTTTTTTCCACAACACTTTCCAAGCATTTTGAAATATGGGGAGTTCTGCTGTCTTTTTTTCAATACAAGTGATTTTTAGTTGCAGCCTATGCTATTGCTATTACACTAGAGGCCAATATAATCCTTGGAAATGCTTTACATTGCATTGCACTGAAGCTCCCAAAGCCAGTGACCATGTAATTTCTTCTTTTTCATTGGATTCATTCTCTAGCATTCAGTAACAATTTCCCCTATTTAATTTAAAGACGTTTGATCTGGGAAAACTTTTACCTTGACTTCTGTGTGTTAATATGTCTTTTAAATAGCAATAAATTGGCAGACATTTGTTCTTTAGTGAGAAGTCAATGCCTCACTTTTTTACATGAATTTACAATTACGGTTGCTGTGAAAAAAATCGGGTATTTTCAGCTTCATTAGGAAAGATTTATTAATACTAGTTTTAGGCTATTAAACAGGAAACCACAATTGTTCATAACACATCATCTGAAAATCCCTCAAGCAATAACTATATATCTTGCTTCTTCTTTTGGTCCAGTTCTCAGTGACACTATTAACTCTTCCTATTATGTTTGCAAATAAATTTCCAAAGCTGAGTGACAAGCTATTTTTACCTTCTTGTCATCTTTCCTCCAGACAATGCAGCTGCCCCACACAACATGCAAAAGCTCTGCAATTTCAGGGTCACTAGCCTGTAGTAATATATAGGCTATCTATAATAGATATTTATAATTTTTTTTAATTACTTGGGAAAAAATCTGCTTTGTGACATTCTAATGAAGTTTTATAACTTCCTCTATTATTTTATCACTTTCTTGCAAATAGTCAGAAAGTAGCAGAGAAAAAAAGAAAAACTGATATAACTAACTTCTCATACTTAAACTCCATACAGAATGGATAACTGTCACTCATGTTTCTTAGCCATGTTGTATCATTTTGTCCTAGAGAAAAGAAAAAAATCAGGTTTCTTCTTTCTGCTTCAAGGGATATGAAATGGTAGCATGAGATCAACAGAAGTCATAGTCAGTGGATTCAGACCAAACCTCAATCTGCCTCCCAGAGGCTGTGGAGCGTTTGTCCTTGGAGGTATTCAAACCCCATGGACATAAACTGAGGTAGTCTGCTGTAGCTGGCCCTGCTCTCAGCATAGGTTTGGTCTCCAGAGGTCCCATCTGTGATTCTTACCATGTCTACTTCAGAAATGCTGTCCAAACTTTCAACTTGGACATCCACCCCAACAGGAATTGCAGGGCCTGAGGGGAAAAAAAAAATAAAAGTTGACAAAGTACAAACCTATTGAGACAAAGTAATCCCCTGGCTATAGTATCTTAGAGATAGAAATAGATGCACAGTCTGAAATAGAAACAATGGTAACCCAATTGAAATTATAAACCATTGGAATTCATAACAAAAACCTCTTAATAACAATTAAAGTCAGTAATGGGATGGATCTGTTAATGACTTTCTCTTTTTATTGTGTCATCCTACTTGTGTCCCTTCAAAATGTAAAAGCAACTTTAGTTGTTTTTAGCTCTAGTGCTTGGGTCCAGGATTGACGAGACAGATGCCTGGTAGAGCATCCATTCTGAGGGAGAGCAGTGACAGCACAGCTAAGGAAATGTGGGAGAGTTACTCCAAACTTTTCCCTCACTTTTGTCCCGCTTGTAGGCTAATATATCCATGAGTGCTACTCTGTGTGTTTGACTTTCACATCACTCAGTGCTCAGCTGTGGAAAAGACAGGCCGACAGGAGGGGATGCATTGTAGGACACAAGCATGTGCCACTGAGTCTGGGGTTCCCAAAGGGAAAGATCTAACTGTGACTTCTCATAATAGGGATCTTTTTTCTCTCCTCTAGGCTTTGACCAGTCCCTCCTGTACCTCTGGCAATTACAATAGAGTAGAGCTGTCAAGACAAATAATGCTCACATTAGCAAACTGCTATGAAGCTGAAACATTTTTAAATTAATTGAACATGCTGGTATTTGGTATATTGAGCATTTAGCAATAAAATCTTCTTTCATCAGAGTATATAATGGTATCCTGGATTTGAATGACCATCTGTCAGCCAGAAAGGGTAGATAAATTACAACATTCTCTAATCCGATGGGCTGAAAGAAAACGTGTTCTCCTTCATCCATTTCCCTGAAAGCTTAGTTTGCTCTCCCACACAGCCACAAAACTGTAAGCAAACATTAACACAGGGCAGCCAAAATATTTTCTTTTGGGTTACAAATGAAATGGCCAGTCAATAAGTGTGGTAAGTCATTTGATTATGCACACACATTATGTGTATCTGCATCATCCAGGAATAAACACAAGGTGTGTTTGCAGATTTTTGTCAGAGGAAAGTGTCACTAAATACCGGGAATATTATATTGCCTGTGAACACATTTCCGTGCCTTTGATTATGCTTTTTGCTCATCCAGAAGGCTATTTTTCTGTACCCCTATCCCCCCAAGCATGTCATGAATTCAGAACGCAAAATAGCAGAAAATAGTGACAGAAAAGGCTCCTTTTGCCAATCTGCTTCTTCACCTCAGTACATGTTACAGTACAAAGAAGTGACAGTGTCAAACAGGAACAGTGACAGATGTGCATGTTTCATACCTCCAAAACCTGGTCTCATGCTGAAGTCATGGTCATCTATTCGCAGCAGCTGCTCTGACTTCGTCAGGGGAGATTTGGTGATGTCAGGGCTTCTTTTTAAGATTGGGCTACCAGGAGGAGAGAAGCACAGCTGTGAGCCCTGAGCAGTGTCTATGAGAAGCACGCGCTAGTTTAATTTCATTGCCTCTTAGAACATTTGGAACATTTACTCCCTAGACCATGACTGTGGGATTGCTTGCAGTGGTTGGCAGTGTGTCATTAAACAGGGATTCCTGCACTCAGTGTACAGCTTAGGCACCTGTGTGAATTCTGGCACTGAGAAAGCATTCATTTGGTGACTTTTTGTCTCTGTAAAATTATCCCTGCTTACAGCAGTTCGGAGATTGTAATTCAAAAGTGTGGGCTGGAGGAATAGTATGTGTGGATAAGTGGGGAAATGGAAACGGGGCAGAGGGTGGAGGGGGGAGGCATTCCTGACATGTGATGGAGTGTGAGGCCAGGAATTAGGGAAACAATATATCAAATAAGCTACTGGCTGTTGCCCAGGAACAAAATGGAGACAGTCTGGGAACCAGGCCAGGAGGCAGGCCATCCCCTAACTTGGGATAAAATGATTAGCTCCTGCCCCAGATTTCTATCAAGGATAAAAAGGAGCATTAAAGACCTGTGAGGTCTCTGAGCATTAAAGAGCCTGGTAGGGCCATTCCAGATGGAGTGGCACCGAATGCTGGACAGAGGATGCTCTGTCCTGCCTCCACACCCAAGGTGCACCCAGCTGTTCCGTGCCCCAGTGCTTCGGCTGCGAGGGTGCGGGCAGCACCTCCATGGTTGCCCCCTTGTGTAGGTGAAGCCTTTGGTGGCCTCAGAGACAGCTGCACGACAGCTGCTAGGGTGGCAGGACGGCTCAAAAACAGGAGGAAAGGTTTTGTTCTTGATTTTAGAAAACATGGCACACTCAGAGAGGCACTCGTCTGAATACGCACAGGACAAGTAAGAAATAGATTAAAGGAAAACAGATTGATAGAGAAACTTGATGGGGAATATGTTCCTGAGATAAGGCTTCTCCTTAATGAGGCTGTTTAGGCATGCTGTACTTCTCACAGGCTCATGGGCAGTTGTTCCACAAGAAGACAATAAAACACTCTCCTAACAGAGGCCAGTGGTGTTATCAGTGACTTCTCTCTCGAACCCAGAGCTTTATCCCTGAAACATCTTAGAAAGATGCTTGGTCTCAATTCAATAATTTCTAGGAGAGGTGAGTTGTCTACCTCCATCAGTGAGTTCTTCTAGTCATGAATTATCACTCAGGCATTTTGAAAGGTGGGCCCTGCCTCTGCTTTAGATTTAATTCAACCTCTGAAAGACCTGTGAGGATACATTGGGAAAGGTTTATGCCTGTCTGAGGTGGGGGAGTGAAGTTAGTAGGCCACTGACAAAGCCAACATTTGTGATCAGGTTTGACAGTGCTCAGAAAGGTGCTTTCTTCCTGGCAGTGGCAGTGGGAAGGACAAGTGGTACAATGGTGAGCCTGTGGAGAGGGATGGATTCTTGGAGGGAAGGCACCCACTCACACAGCATGGGCAACACAAACTGCACATCAGTGCCATGTGAAGCCCAAAAGGACATGGCAAATGGCTGTAGCATCGCACCTCACCCACATCAGGCAACAGGACTTCCTCTGGGACCCTTTGGATCCCTCTAATGGCATGACTTCTACCAAAAGGTGACTGCCATGCCCAAGTGGTGCTCCCTTCCCCTGCCACAGCCTGAGCCCAGCCATGGGGATGTGGCTGCCAGGGCTGGGCCAGCAGCAGCCTCCTTGACACAGACCTGAAGGGGAAAAACGGGACAGACCACTCCACACGAAACGCGGGATAAGGTGAAATGGCCGTTTATTCAACAGGGTAAAAGGGTTTTATAGGGGCTAG
>JAWWEE010000105.1:79830229-79857403 GCA_035221455.1 Xenops minutus | reverse complement strand
TGTTCCTGTCTTTGTTCTTGCTTTTATTCTTATTCTTCTTTTTCCATTCCCGGTAGTCCTCTGACCGTACTCCCACACCTCCCGAGGGTTTTGCCTACCTGCCTTGCTTGTGCGCCTCGCCGTGGGCTTCCCGTCTCTGCCGCTGCGGCCGGCTGCACAGAAACGACAGGAAAAGGGACAGCTGAGACAGGGGCACGTGGGCACAGGTGAGGATGTCACGAGGGAAGCACTGGATCCCTACAGCATCACCTGCTGTCACAGGTGTGAAATGTTGCTTCTCCTTTGGGTTTTTTAACCTTTTCACCAAAAGCCAGTGTCAGACAGCACGGCAGAGGGTGGGGAAGGTGGGGATGCTGGGGGCTCGCAGCTGGGACAGGGCAAAAGGAGGGGACTGATGATTTTTGTAAGGTGGGATGCCCATTTTTAACTGCTTGGAAAACGATCCAGGCTGGCAGCTCACCTCCCATCTCCCCAGCCTTGGCTGGCATTGTCAGGGGCTTTGGGGAGAGGCTGTGCTGCTCAGGAGCCTTTGCCAACAGGGGCACAGCCATTACAACTACACACCAGAGGCAACTGGGTATGTTCATGAGGAGAAAATCTTTCCAAAGTATTCCATGGGAGAAAACAAGTAAAAGACTGTGCAAATACTGTTTTCCAAGAAAGGTTCTCTCAGGTCTTTGGCCAATATTTTATTTAATCATTTAAGGTAAGAATATTGCTTTTGGCAATGTAAGTATTAGGTTGAGCAAAAGTAACATTTTGAACATTTAACACTTCTGACTCATCTTTAATTAAAACTGAAAAAAATAGCTTCTCTTTGTAATAAACACTAACGAACTCTAATAATGAGGCTTTTAACCCATTAGAATACATCTCCAATCCCTCTGCAGGGATTTACAGTGGCAAAACTCCTTTTGCAGTAATGGGTGTCACCACCTGAGCACCATCATCCCTTTGGTGAGCAGCGGAGGAACCTCAGGCCTTGCAGAACAGTTCCTTCCTGGGCTGGAAACACTCTGAAAGCCAATGGTATTGGAGGGAAATTCATCTTTCTGCTGCCACAGAGAAGCAGACAGCCAAGACAGTGGTGGGCATGCAGGGCTGCATCACCGACTCACCCTGAAGTGCTGCACTGGCTGAGTGGAATTGTTTTTTCCCAGAATTTGCTCAGTGCTTCCCAGAGGAAGGCTGGGAATAAGCCCACAGGCAGACAACTCTTTGGGAGAGCCTTGGCCATGCAGCACCATTTTCATTACAAGGAGTAGCTTCTTTGGCACTGTTTGGACTTGGGCATAACACAGCAAAACACTTGCAAATGCTAAATGCACTTTCTGCAGTCCTCTGCCTTGGGCTGCTGCTGACATATCTCACTGCTGCCTATGTCTCATCTGCTGGCTGTCAGGAAGTAATTTCTCATGTTTTGGGGATAAGCAGATTTTGGCAACAAGCTGACCGACTTACATGACTTTAAAGTGCCCTAGTAAACTCTTGGCTGTTCACGAGTAGTGCTGGTATTCAAACAGGGATGAAGCAAGCCATGTTCTTGCAATTTCTAATTTTCATTTCCGTTGTAGAGCTTATCTAATGCTTCATGATGGCCCTGGCTCTATCCTGCCTGTTGAGGGAGACTGCAAGACATGGCCATCAAGGACTCGTGGCCAAATCCTCCATATCCTCTGTACTCATCAACCCTGCGTGGTTCTGTTTATTTTCTCCAGGTTTTTCTCCACCACCTCGAAACTGAACTTTTTTCCTTGTCAGAAACAAGCATAAAATGTTCACTGTACTCCAGCCACTGCAGGGTACTGTGTTTATTTGAGCTTTGGTTCAGGTACTTCACTTCTTTTTACCAGTCCCATTCCCCTTGTCACAGCTCTGACTTTACGAGCCTTTCCCACTTTCCTGCCTCCTCCTGTGGCAGCAAAACTTTTTTACCAGTTACCCAGTTGCTGCAATTTGAAGCCCCATTTCTTTCTACTCAATAAACAGCTTTCCTGGGCTGGTTACTGGGAATTGCTCTGCTGGCTGAGTGATCAATGTCAGCTCAATCACGGGACCACATTGCCCTGCCTATTAGGGCTGTGAATCAGTGGAAAGCTGCTCTGACTTCCCCTCACATGTCTGCTATCCCTGGGTGTTTGTGGGAGATGTTGGCACTTGGAAGATTTGACCCAGACATTGCTCACAAGTTGGTCAGCACAACCTTTTGCCACCACAGCCACGCACTGTGACAGTGCTGCTCCTGCCTTTGCTGGAGTGACAGGCTATCTTTAAACTAAACAATAACTCCTGAGGTAGAATATACTGAATAATGAACAATTTCTTTTTTTCACAATGTTAATACTTATTTCCTAACAATTGTAGTGCCAAAAGGCATTTCATGTCTCATGAATCTCACAGAGACACTTTGTGAAGAAGCAACAGCTGGAGCAGAGAAGCGTTTATTCACAGGGCTCCCTGAGCTAGAGTAGCTCTCAGGCTGATGGGTGATGCAAGCTCTTCAAAGTCATTGTTCTTCCCCCAGATCTATCCACTACTTCAAGGAATCTTGAGGTGCCTCTACCTCAAAGGCTGAGTCTTGCTGGGGCTGGGAGGAAATGAGACAACTGAAGCCTAGGATAGCTAGGGAAAAAAATTCAGTAAACCCAGATTTTGATCACTAGTGCTACAGACACAAGGCAAAAAGCAGTTATTGTTTTTGGATTTTAAAACACAAAATTTCCTATGCTTTTATAGTCACTCCAAAACAGCAAAAAAGGAGTGCAAGATTTGGGATAGCAATGTCTGTTTTTCAGAAGAAATAGTCCAACCATCACACCCGAATATCCCAGCATTTCCAAATGCCCCGCTTCATGGGATGTGTGCCAGAGGATTGTCAGGTCCACACTTGCAGTGTGCACCAGAAACACCACAGTATTCATCTTTGAAATAAGAGCTTTTGGAAGCAACTGAAACAAATGTGAGAGAAGTCCTTGCCCATTGTAGCATTTTATTTTGTAATTACTTATACAGCACACATTTCCCACCTATAAATCATACTCTCTTTTCTCTGTGGAAGGCAATCTACCTGTAGTAGACAATGACCTGTTTTACACTCTTAGTAGGATAATCTAATTAGGATATGAGAACATTTCTTCCTTGAGGAGTTAAATCAAAACACAGTTTCAGTTCTTCAGAAAAAAGTAAGAGCCAATGTATTTTCTTTGAGAGAAAAGTGAAAGTTGCTAAAGTAATGCAGCCAGATTTGCAGTCTTTCCTGGGTGTAAGGGATGATGTCCTTGAGGAACAGTGCTGGTGGGTTTGACAATCTGGGATAACACTAATGTTATTATTATCTGATTTCATTAAAATCTGGAACAGTCTGCTGTCTCCTTCCCTTTTGGTGTTCTTAGGTCTGCATGGAGGACAGCAGATCAGATTCTGTCTCAGGAAATATTGTTGAGATATGGCTATGGCATAATCTCTGTCCCTTCATTTAGTTGTGTCGTCAGCAATATTTTGGCAGGGGGCTGTAGCTGCAACTGACCCCAAACCTCCTACCCTGAGTGGAGGTGCCTGCCACCCCAGAAACCTGGTTGGGGCAAAAATCCCAGGGAGTGCATTTCCTTTCTTCTTATCTCATGCTTGGGGAGATGCCTCCACCTGTTTTCTGATTCAGAGACTGTGGAATCCTCATCGTCACTTATATTTTCAAATATAAGCTCTGTAGCTCCCTCTGTGCTACCAGTGCAGCTGACCCACAGCCTCTCCAACCACTGACACAAGGCAACAGGTTGTGGAGCTTGCTGTGTCAGTTTTCAGCAGGACTTTTAATTAGAAAGTAATGAAAGTGGCAAAAAATGCCTCCTCCCTTCTAGCTGTGCCATGGTGCTCAGCTTTGGACAGCTTGTGCAGTGCCTCTCATCCTGCATCTGCTGTGCTGCACAGCCCTCATACCATGCTGGGCAGGGGAATGTCAGGACTCATGTTCTTCTCAGTCTTCCCATCAAATTATGTCTGGGCAAGTCAGGAGAGGGCAGTGGAAGCAGCATAAGTCCCTGCAGGGGACAAAGTCTTGGCAGGGAGGACCTGGGATTGGCAAAGGTGTATTGGTACTAATAAAGAGCTGTGAGAAGTTTAAATGTCTGTTTACATACCTATACCTACATATTTGTCTAGGCTTTGTTTTGACCTCTGTTTCATGACCAGCTAATGACTTGAGTTCATACCACATCAGCATCATGTTAAAGGCAGACACTAGGCAGGGGGTGCCTGGACTTCACAAATGAATTGGGAAAACCTTCTTTGCAAGCAGGAGATGCTCTTGGACAGGTGGTGCAGCAGGTCCAGGTGAAGAATGAGAAGTATTTCAAAGCTCAGAGAAGTGCTTTGCAGGCGGAGGAAAAGTGAGGGAGCTAAATGGGAACAAAACCACCCAGCAGTTGAGGGTGGAAAGGGCACACTTGCAATGGGAGGAAGCTGCTTTTACCCAACAATATGCACTGCATCAGACATGGTGCACTGAATCAGACATGATCTACTGTGATATGCATGAATTCCCAGGGATAACGTAAGACAGAAACTCATGAATTTGTACTCAAATTGAGAGACTTACAAAATTGTGGGCTGTAAACAAGACTCTAAGAACTGAGAAAAAATTATTACAAAATGTATTTTATTTTGGCATTTATCAAGCCTTTGTTTGTTTGTAACTGTGTTGGGTCCTATGTCCTTATGATTAGTCGGTTTAAAGATGGTGAAGAAAGATGATCTGTTGCTATTTAAGGTTGTTAAATATATGAAAAGGAATTGGAAAATAGTACTATTTCTGATGTTTCCATCACAAAGTCTGAGATGGGATTTGATGCTCTTCTGCTACATTTTTGAGAACATTTAATGAGACCCCCATTTTAATCTATTATAACTTGAATGGAGGTCAGTCTCAGAATGCAAAATATGCAGAGGCAGGAGACACATATAGACACCCTTTAAATTTTGCACTTCTTTGGTTTGCCTGGACATAAACAGTGGAAAAGGAGGAAAAAGGAAACAAACCTACACATATTGATTATTCACAGAAATGTCATGCCACCTGAGGTCTTGGCACAGTATCTGATATTGCAAAAATGGAAGTGCCCCTGTACGGAAGGAATTGCATCCAGTGGGTGGGTGTCTGTTGGGTTTTTGTGTTATATAAGTTGAAAGGAAGGGTAGGCAGAAGCAGGAGAGTGAGGCTGATCCTGCCAGCCGAGGTGGAGGCAGGCATGATGCCAGGGCTCAGTTAAGTGAAAAAGGGAAATGAATGAAGAGAAGGGAAGAACAAATGGGGCAATGCAGAACATGCTGAAAGATTTCATGTCTGCCCTAGTCCTTGAAGAAAAGTTGGTTTGTAAACAGGTATCAGCACAGTGCAGATGAGGGAAGGAAGCTGGAGTTTTGACATTTGGAAATAAATTGTGACAAACCCCAGTGATCCCTTTGTCTGCCCCTCCCCTAGGGAATAATGAGATTATAAAGATCACCCAGTATGAATCTTTGCAATAATTGACGTCAATCCAGTCTAACATCCTGTCTGACAGTGTAACTGGCTGCCGTAGTGTAAGCAGGACAAAAAGTAGATTTGAGTGAGGTGTTTAATATTTCATTACTAAGCAGGGGTAATACAGTTGAGGTGAAACTGTGACTTTGAACCTGGTTGAAAGACCATAGTTAAAGAAACTGCCATTAGTTTGCTGGTGAGAGACATTAAGTAACACCTCACTAATCTGTTAGTCAATATTTTCAATAATAATGCAGATAACAGAACTATAAAACTCATCCATGATGGCACGCTTGAAGGAGAAACAGGCATTTGGTGATCTAGAAATACAGAGCTCAAAGCAGCCCCAGGATTTTGGGGAACAGGTCTGATGTCGATAAGATGAATTTCACTAAAAAGGAATACAAAGAACTGCATGGAATATAAAGAAACAATTGTAGAAATTGTGAATGGGGAAAAACTAGCTAAAAAAAGACAGAATTGTAACAATTTTGCTGTTGGGGCAAGGTTAAGAAATATTTGTATTGACACAGGACCAGAGATAGATTTAAAGTAAATGGCCTGAATAGTAACAAGTCACCAGACTTTTACCCAGAAAA
Organism: Xenops minutus; assembly: GCA_035221455.1. NCBI lineage: Eukaryota > Metazoa > Chordata > Aves > Passeriformes > Furnariidae > Xenops > Xenops minutus. The sequence continues at coordinate 79,851,286 of JAWWEE010000105.1, read as the reverse complement.
AAGCCAAGTAAGAAACTGTTGAACCAGCATTTAAATTGCCTTTGGGGTCACAGGAGAGGAAGGTGAGAGTTTTCCCCTTCCTTGGAACTCTGACAAGCTACAGACTGTTCCACTGGACAAATTGGCTACAAAGATAGTAAAAAACACCAATAGTAGACACCAGATAAATATAGTTTATATTGAACAAGAGTAAGAGACAGTTTGACTTTTCTTGAAGGATGTTACGCACTATAGAATCATAGAATCATTAAGATTTGAAAAGACCTTTAAAATCAAGTCCTATTATCAAGCAGCACCACTAGCACATACACCATTAAACCACATCCTCAAGTGCCATATCCACACATTTTTTGAACACTTCCAGGAATGCTGACTCCACCACTTCGCTGGGCACCCTGTTCCAATACTTTAGAACCCTTTCTGTGATTTATTGGTTTTTTCCCCAGTATCTAATCTAAACCTCTCCTGGCACAACTTGAGGCCGTTTCCTCTTGTCGCTTGCTGACTGAGAGAAGAGGTCGACACCACCTCACTACAATCTTCTTTCAGGTAGTTGCAGTGAATAAGATATTCTTTTCTAAAATGTTAACAACCTTGTAGACAAGGGTGAACAAGATGATGCACCGTACCTCAAACTCTAAGAGAATGTTGACAGGTCCTTCTTGTAAAGCTCCCCACATGTGAATGGTTACAAAACAAGAAACAGAGGAATAATGGAGAGTTTTCACTGTGAATAAAGTTCTTCATTATAGTCCCATGAAACCTATGATAGGATCACTGTTGTTCAGTAGCTTTATAATTTGTTTTGGATAAAAGAATAATTACTGTAAACAGTATTTACTGAGGATATGTAGCTGTTCAAGGTAGTTAAAGTCAGAACGATGGGTGGGGAATTGTAGCAGAATCTCATGATGCCAAGTGACTTCTAAAAAAATTCAGTGTTAGTAAATTCAGAAAAGTGTACTTTGTTTTCTACCTTTCATTTTTAATTTTTTCCATTGTGCTTTCAGAAACACTGTTAAGATGGTGATGGCCCCCAAATCAACTGTTGCTGCTGAGGAAGGAGGTCCCAGTACCATTGTGGTATTTTTTGGTAAACATCAGCTTAATGCTGCATGGTGCTCAACAAGAGAAACAGGAGGTTTAGGCATTACTGGGAATGGAGCAGCAAACCAAAGAGCAAGCACTTCAGTGCTGTTAGTAACACTCAGGCATGTCCACATCTCACATGTCCAGTGCCCATGGCTGATAAAAACAGCAGAGCAAGACAAGAGAGCTTGGAGGTGGAGAGGTCTTCCAGACAGCCTGAGCAGGGCGCTCTGAGTGAAAAAGAAAACAATGGCCAAGTGACACAGCACAAGGATTATATCCTGATTTTATATAATCAGGAGAAAGTGAACAGGAATCTGTTTCTCAAGGCTTTCCACAATGCATGCCAAGAAGAAGAAATTTGAAAGAAAGCACACAAACACAGCATGTTTTCATTCACTCTCACCAAAAGCTATGAGTGCTAAAAACGCAAGTGAGATTGGAAGATGACTGAGCATTTTGTAGAAGAAAGACTGTCCGCATTTGAGCATTTCAGATACAAGCCCAACCACAGAATGCTAAGATCAATTTATATGCATATGCACTCAGGACGGAGGAAACTACCTTGCAGCATCTTTGGGTTGGATTAGTTTTGCTTTTCATTTTCTTTTTTTTTTTTTTCCTTTTTGTTTTGCTTTCTGTGCTGCACACAGGATTTTAAAGCCTGTTATGCCTCCTCACACCAGATCATAAAACGCATTGCAATAATCGTGGACCAGAAGACAATGTGAAAACAAGTTACATGGTGGCAATGTTGACTGGAGATTTTATAATTAGTGTCCCAGTACAGTTGCATAGTACTTGGGTGTATGAACACAGCTTCAGAAGTACCAGTAGAGACTATGTTCTGCCATGAATCCCCCCAGAAAATGTAGGAAGTGATGTGAAACATGGTTCCAAAGTAAGTTCTAAAAGGGATAAAAGGAGGCTGGTGATAATGATGAAAGCAGAAAATGTAATTTTCATAGCATCATTTGCAATGATAAGCAGAGAGAGGACACTTTTGGGTGGGCCAAAAAAGTTGCCATGCAGAATTGAAGTTACTTGAAAGAAGAACAGGGGTGGAAAGGCAAATGAGAGAAATAGCAAAGCAATAATGAAAAATAAGTTAATGTATAACAGGATAAAGAAGGGGAACACTGCTGGACAGAAGAAAAAGATTTGAAGGAAGCCACAAAATAATGTGAAGTTAAAAGCAACAGGACAAAACTTGGCAGAGAGGTGTGACAAGGGCAAGAGTTGTGGCTAGGGACAAATAAATGAGTCAGGTGAAGCAGAGGGACAATAAAAGAGAAACAGCTAAGTGGAGAGGAAGAGAAACCTTGAATGAAGAAAACAAAAGAAGCAAAGGACATGATGGTAAAAGGAGGAAAGGAAAATTGAAGTTGCCAACAGGGGAGATGGAGATACCAATTGTGTTGGCGTGAAGCCCACAGTGGGCCTCTTGTTGCTCTCCTGAGCCCCAGAACTGCTGGAGCAAGTGGTGTCCAGCCACACACAAACTGCTGATCTTACAAAGCAGTGCCTTGGGAGCCACGGGTGCTTGGTACTCATCAGATCTGGCTCATTCCTGATAACCTGCCTCCATAGGCAGTGCTTTCCACAGGCAATTTACAGGCTTACTGGATGCTCCCGAGATCTGATCTTGCATTAGTAAGATTTGTTCATGCAAACGAATGCTATCAATATCAGTCCTGAAGATACAAAAGGAAACTCTAAGATAAGAGAATAGCATAAGCATTCCTGGGAGATAAAGGAAGAAATCTTGTTAGGAATGAACTCATAAGACCAGAGAAAGTATTAGGAAGGCAAGAAGGTGGGAGCTGCCCTAGGTATAAGGGATAACCTCAGTGAAGGTACCAGGATAGCCACATGTGATTTACAGACCACAGACAGCTTGCACCCAGGGTGGCCAGGGCTCAGAGGAGCTGACAACAGGGAAGTCCTATCCAATCTCAGAAAAGCAAAGAAAGGTAATTTTAATGTGGCAAATGATCATTAATATGCAGGGTGGCTTCTATCACTTAAGAAGAGTGTCAGTGATTATAACAACATCTGAAAATGTCATAAAGAGAAAGATATCTACTCATGGTGAGAGACACTGTGATAACAATCCCAAAGCTTATCGTAGAGGATGTCATTCAACTCTTGTGAAAGATAGCTCTTACTAACAGAAACATGGACAGGGCACTCGAAAGGATTAGAAAATGAGTTACTATTTGGAGACCAGAGTGAGGCAAAATTGTTATAACACAGCCAAGGAGTGGTAGGGACATGACTGAAAACATGAAGTGAGTCTCTTGGCTAAGATTAAACAAACGTGATCTGTAGATCTCGTACAGTGAATTCTCTTCTGCTGAGAGCTGTTTGTCTCAAAGGTGGTTTTAATGCCGGCCAGGGAGATTTTAGTGTTAAAACAGATTTGCCCCCCCCCAGCAGTTAGTTTCTGGCAGAACAATGTGGCTCAGCTCCAGGCCAGTTCTTTTCCTGTAGCTCATCCTCTCTAGCAGATTCTGCAAGTCTAATTAGCAGCACAGGCTTTGGCCCTTTTGTTGGCACAACGATGTTGTGACTTTTAGTGAGCCTTTGCATCATTCTGGTGACCCCCCTGCAGCCTGGTGGCTTTCCAAGAGCCTGAGCAGTTGGGAAAGCAGCAGACAGCCCTTTTGCCAGTGCTCCGGATCTCAGCTCCTTCCTGCAGGAGTTTTGGCACTTTGGATTTGACAGGAGTGAAAAGCCTTGCGAACCCTGCAGGATTTGCACATGGCTGACTGCAAACTGTGAGCAGGTCTGCAAGGTGAGAAAGCTTTTATTTTTGTATTGCTGCTCTTTGAAGTGAAATTCCTTTGAGGCGATTTGTCCTGGAGATTAACAAAAATAAGTAGTTGAGTCCTTGACTGGCACACTGACACTTTTACAGTGAATTACGGTATTGGAGGGCTCTTTAGTAAGTCCCATGCAATAAAGCTATCTACTATGCTGCTTTTACTGTGACTTTGAACTAGACTGATTTGCCATTTTCTTTTCACACTCTGCCCTATGTTCCCAAAGCCTCAGCAGCTTTATTTAAGGAATTATTTGGAACCTTTTTCAAAATTTCTGTCATGCAAATCCAGTCGCCATAAGATTGTGGTGCATGCATGAATTCTCATGGGGAAAACCATGACTGTCTGCTCACTCTTCTTCAGGGCTGTTGTGTCTCATGCTAGAATGGTTGCCTTGTGGTACCTGCAGTGCCCAAAATTGTGACAGAGAAGGTGTCTGACCCTGCGGAGACTCATTTATCCCATCCACCATATCAGCAAGAGTGCAAAGGTAAAGTGAGTATGGGCTCAGCTGGATTTGAGCAGGTAAAAAGGCAAGCCCTGGGGCTGAAAACTGCAGATCCAATGTTGAGTTTTAATTTGAAAGTAGAGTTTAGAGCAAGTGAATGCCCTTGGAAGAAACTACCACAGAATCCAAAGAGAAAAGCTAAAAGCCTATGTATGTCCTCTGTCAGCTCACCATGAGAATGAGGAGCAGAGCTGGATGTGTCTGCCAGGGCCAGCAGGATGCTGGCAGCACACCCAATGTGGCAGGTCTCTACAGCAGGTGCCTACGCCACCTGCCAACACCGGTGGCTGGCGCTGAGCCCTGGCAATAGGGCAAACAGATGCTCTTGTGGCCCTTCTGGAGGCCCTTCTGGGAGAGCATGGGTGCAAGTCAAGCCATCCTGAGCACCCTGTGGTGGTGTGGAGCAAGGTTTTTCCATTTTGAAGAGATTTCCCCATCAATCCCCACTGAGGCCTGTGGCTCTCTTCAGAAGGTAAAGGATGCAGTGAAAGAGTGGATTTCCATCCTGGTCCTTACCACAAACCTTATATTCAGAGAGTAGCAACAAGGGCAATTATTTTAACATCTCCTTCTGCATAATGACTATTCAGGGCTCAGCGTTGAAGGGAAGAGAAACAGAGTCAAACCCAAAATATTCAGGAGCAAGGCTCTCTGCAAGCTTTTCTGATGTTATACAGCATCCCTCCCTTGCTGTGTTTTGAATCTAGAATTTAACTCTATTAATTAAGGGTTTGGTGTATGATTCATGCACCAAACATTCAAACATTCGTACACATACATTTAAATAATGTTTAGCTTTTCATGCTTAGCAGGAAATTACATGGATGGCCATAATCATCCTTTTTTACCTTACAAATTTTAAGGCTGTTGAAGCCATGGGTCACTTACAGCCTGTCTCATCACAGGGCAAAGTGAGAACTGTACTGAGCACCACACCACTGATGGACAGCTGAAGCAACAGGCCAGCTTTGTTCCTCTCTCCTCATCAACCCTCCTCAACATCACTAGTGCTTTATTGAGGAAGAGATAGGCCAGAAGTTAGCTCCCAGGCCAGTGTGGGCATGATGGGAGGGCAGTAGAGACAGCTTCCTAGAGCCACAACACCTCAGGGCTTTCTGATGGGCTTATCCTGGCACAATTACACCTTATATACAAAGTATGGGTGAAGAGGCAGTTCCTACATTAATTGAATAGGTATTTCTTTACCGTTTTCACACACTTTTAACAGCTTGCTGCTGTGATTTGTTGTATTGTCACTTCATTGCACTGACACTGTTCAGCATGTGGTGCAGTGTGAGTTTTTGTTAAAGGTGCTAAACAAGACCATGTCTGTGTGTGCATATTTCTCTCAACTGGATGCTTTCCAGCTCAAATGGAGGTACTTTGCTTCTCATCCCTTTATTTTGCTCCAGCCAACACATGACTTCTGCTGCCACCATCATGATGCCTCAATGAAAACAGGGCTTTATGGCTGTCTTACATCCATTCTGCCTCTGGAAATGCGTCCCCTGGGTGCTGGTCATGAGCTGAGCCACGGCATTCATTTTGCCAGTTATAACTCCATGAAGGTGATGTCACTGCTAAAGCCACTGTCTATGTATAAAGTGGTTCATGGACCCCCAGGTGCCAGCCAGGACACCTCAGTCACTCTGTAACATAGCCCTCACTTGCTACAAGGGCTGCAGGAAAATAAAAACACATGGCACTTTCCATCTCTTCCACCTTTCAGACACTTTTTCTGAAGGCTAACACGGGTGGTTTGAATTCCTCAGGACTGTGATATTCCTGCATTTCCATACCTGTACGCTTTAGGGTATTGATGGTGATAGAGAGTCATTACAGAACAGGCATTATAGCAAAGCAGAAACAACATAGTTTCAGCCTGTCACAAGCAGAATTACACAGCATTTGAACAGAAAGATTTACGTGTGAATCATGATTTACTGTCAGCTATATTCTTAACAAAAAAAAGTATTTTTCCCCTGGGTGTACCTTGTTGTGTACCTGAGTATAAAAATCCTCATACAAAATTCCAAATATTCCCCAAATAGAATATAAGTAATCAGAACTCAGCTGTAGTAAAAAACCTTCCCCAACTCAAAATCTCCTAAAATGGCTGTCTACAAGACAGAGACAGCAAAATATCACAGTCCTTTTGTGAAAGACAGAGAGAGAGAGACAGAGAGACAGAGAGACAGAGAGAGAAGAATAGACAACATTTTAAATAATTTTAATATCTAAAGTCAATAACTGACTGCTGTTTCTGCTTCCTCTGGTGACTGACCACAGCCTTGAAGTTTGCTGAGAGACCTTAATTTTTTCCTCTCAAAAGCTCCATAAAAAAAATTATATAGAAACAATAAAATAAATTTTGAATGTTTTCATTTGAGATCTCAATCCAATCTGATCTTCAGTGAATGCAATAATTCTCATGGACCTAAATTTCATCTCCACTTTCATGTGAATATTCTATCACATTTTAATCACCATAAAAATAAATGCTTCTTTTTTTGTACCCTTTCAAACTTTGAAATACCTCACAAACCCATTTTTTTTTTAAAGAGCACTGATTTTCACTGTAGAAAATGCATTAAGACTTATTCATTGACAAAAGCAACAACAGAAAATATCTTTGGTTCAGAGATCACAATCTGCAAATGCAAGCTCTAATTATCTGTTAGTCATTTTATCATCACCCAGAACATTGCATTTGTCCAAACTATAGCTATTTGAATGTAAAAAAATGAGACTCACCTGCCTTTTTTGTATACCTCATGTATTTCTTTTCCTTGTCGGTGGGTTCTGCATTCAGTGGATAAAATCCATCCCCACAACAGGAGGAAGATGCTAAAATGCATTTTATGCACAGTCAACATGTTACCTGAAGGTCCTGTATCCAGAAATAGTCCATACAAGAAGAAGAAAAACTAAATGTAGATCCTTTTCCTCTTTTTAAGACATTATCAGTCTGATCATTATTGGAAGGATGTTTACTCATACAAAAAATCATCCTGCAGTATTTAATCTGGACAGTGGGGAAAGCAATTTCCACTAAACCTATAAATCCCTCTACGTCAGATGGCAGGGATTTTCTAGCAGTGTTGAATTCACGTATGCTCAGAGAACAATTATTTTTCGTCCAAACAGGCTATTTTATTAATTGGTTTAAATTGAACCCTACTCAAATACCTGTGGCATATATAAATATCTGCCTTTTAAAGTGAAGTAGTGCAGTTGTTCAGGCAAGTGTCATTAGTCGTTCTTTAATAACCAAACTTATCTTTGTAGCAGTAATGATTTTAACAAGAATTGCAATCAATTGAAAAGTGTTAATAAGCATATATCAGTTTACAGCAAAAATTAATTCTTATTTAGCTCTTCAAACAGCATTTTGATCCTATGTATTCTTCTACATTATTTTAATATACAGTGGTGCTGTGGCCAGGATAGTTGGTGCTTTCAGAACTTGTGCTCTGCGGGGCACTGTCTCTGGAAAGTATCCCAGTGTGCAGAGGAGTGGGAGAGGACAGCATGGGGGAGATAGCACAGGGCTGTTTGGAGGGATCCTGCTGAAACAGACCAACAAACACCCACTGCAGCTGCAGGAGGGCTCGGGGGCTTGATGTATCTGGTGTGGCTGACAAGATCCTCGTTGATGGTAAAGATAATAAAAGAGCATGGACAAAAATATGTAATCGAGCCAGCCACATCGCCCATCAATCTGGAGCTCACCCCCTCCTGCACAACCCACAGCTCTGTTTACCCTCCTCCTCCTCCTCTGTGCCTTCCCTCAAGGCCTAGCAGATCTGATCCTACTTGTGCCTTATCATGGAGACCTTGCCCCATGCTCTGCTGACATCATCAGCCTTGTTCCATCCCTTTGCCAACACAGCTCTTCCTCCTCTGCCTGTTACCCATGGATTTCCATTTCAGAGCAGTTTGTCAGGTCATGCATCTCTTTCTAAAAATCCTGGGGAGCAAATCTCTACCTGGTCTAAGCTGCTGTGGCTTTATTGACTACATTGAGCATTTACACTGCCCTGGGATCCACAGAAACAACACACAGAAAGTCACTAAAATTTCATTCAGTCGACCAAGATTCAATTTCATGATTTGCTGGGGTACATGAAGTCATGCAGGCTTCAGGCGATGGGCAATCAGTCACTGACAGTTTATTGCAAAGATTCATCGATGTTGCTGTTCAAAGAAGTTGTACCCATCTCATCTTTGAAAATTACCTGCATTTCATTTCCACTGATTCACATAACCTTCTCAAGGAGAATAAAAAGTACCTTAATAATTGTTCTATTCACCTGTGATGATATTAGATATACTTCTCTCAGTCTCTGCAATAGTCTATATAAAGTTTTATGATGTCTTCCATCAAATTCTCTGAAGTACATTTTTGTTGTTTCATATACCTGTTTAAAAGGTGCTAGACCCTTTCTTATGCACCAGGGGAGCAATGAGGATTGACAAGCAATGAATAACTATGAATTCACTTAGCTGCCCTAGAACAGCTGGAGCTCCCTTAGTACACATAAGAGGAGGGAAACATTTGTCCTCTCACTAACAGGGTGAATTTGCTAAAGGAATATATCAAGAAGGCCAAAAAATTGATTCAATTTCCCTTTTTTTGGATTGTTGCTTGTAGGAAAGTTCAAATATAAGCGATTCTTAGGAAAATCCTGGACCAGATCATTAGACAACTTCTAAACTCCTGAAAGAAAACAACTAAAAGAAGATGGGCTCATGAAGTATACACGTGTTGAACAAACTTGTTTCCCTGACAGGCCAACAGGCTTCAGAGCTTGGGGGAAAGCAGTAGATTTAAATAAGCTTTCAATGCCATCTCACACAACATTCTCATAAGCAAAACAGGGAAGCATGGCCCTGGTGAAGTCTTTGTAGGACTGATGCAAAACATTGCTAGATTTAGTTTGGTTTATCTTGCTGTACCTCGAGCACACTTATCCATGATTCACTGTGGATGTGCATGAAGGTAACGTGCTGCAAGTGATCTGCAAGGAGGCTGTGAACCACCTGGGTTTGTATCTAAAGTGAAGGCTTGAAAGGGTAAAAACAGCACAGTGCACATCTTCAGGTATGTAAAAGTCACTTCAAATAGAAAAACACTCTGCCCCTAATGGCCATGATATACAGAACAAAATGTCTCTAATAGATTAGTAAGGGATTTGATTAGATACTAGGAATATTTTCTAACAATAAGGACAGAAAAAGATTGCAGTAGATTCCATGGAAAGAGTTTGCAATTGGCATTATTAGAAATAATTACAACAGGTATAGTGGATCTTCTCTTAAGACCAAAGGTGAGATTATATTTATTTTCAAGGTCACTTTTAGTACTGTTTCTTTCTGGTTTCCCAGAGAAAAAAATATGGAAAGCTCACACATCAGATTAAGGAAAAAAGTGACAATTCAAATATCCAGGAACAAGAAAAGAGAGGGCTATATGCTTTATATACGAAAAATAAAACAGCAAAATTGAGAAAACAACTTTTTAAAGTTTGCCCTCACATTTTGCTTAATCTTGAGCTTGAATAGGTGGAGAGTTAATTTTACCTGCTTTCTCCATGAGAATAACTAGAGATTAAAGATACAATACTATTTTAATTCAGGAGACAGAAACCCTCTGGATACCAAATATGAAAAGAATTGATAATTTTCAGTGAACAGTGTTTTCAACAAGTTGATCTGTTTTTACGGTTCATGGGCTAGCTGTGAGCTGACTGCAGTCTCCTCAAAAGACTTTATTATTTGTCTTATCAGCTCATATATTTGGAGGGAAGATCCTAGAGATTTGTGTCAAAATATTTTCATTTTGAATTATTATTAGTTTCATTTGGTTTGGTAATCCCTTGGCATTTTTTCCTGTTCACCCATCAAATGAGTGTTCACAAAGATAAAATTTAACATACTAACTTTCCACCCACATCTGACATTCATGAGATCTCAGAGCAAATTTTAAAACTGAAAAGCTACAATACCATTAACATTCCTTGCTGACCTTGGACTTTCCTAATTTTAGCACCAGTTCTATGGATAGGAGACAGCCATCTAAACACCAAACGATTGCCCCAAATTCCCTCACTGACAAACAGTGCTGATCCAGGAAGAGATCAGTAAGTGGGGATGGACTGTAGACATGAAGTCAGCTGAGCAATGCTGAGTTTTGCAGTAGGAAAGGACAGCTATTTCTGTTTTACAGCTGAAGCCATCTTTCCCAGAACGTTTTTGTGCTTGAAGCCAGATACCAGGCTAATTTGGGTTAGAGTAGGAGCTGAATGCAAATGATAATCCACGAGGGTAAAAAGGCATCCCGGGCCGTTGAAACAAATGATACTGAATAGGAAAGGTAAAAAAAAAAATTCCTGAGCAAGTTGAAATGAGTAAGGTTTGAATCCTTTGTGCTGGAGGGCACTCCCCTGCAGCTGCCCTCGAATACAGCATCTTGTTCTCTCCGCAGGGATGCTGCTCCCCATCTCCTGCTCGGCTCAGCTCAGTTCAGGGGCCTGCTCAACACCTGCCAGCTGGTGCTGTTTGCCCTGCTCCAGGACTTTATCACTTTGGTCACTGTTCCTCAGAGGTGTTCAGTGGGACCTTGGGCTTTTACTTAGTTACTGAGGCCATCAAAATACAGGTTTCCCAGACTGCTTGGGACTTTAATCCTGGATTTCCTGGATTTTCATTAACAAAGGATGATAAGAAATGTCACAGAAGTAAACATTTTATTTCATTTGGCCCAAATATATAATTATTATTTATTAAAGAAACAATTTTTGGGACAACCAAAGATTCACTTTCTGCATTTGATCCCAGAAAAGTAAATTATTTGTCCAGTTCTATTTAAAGAACTATCTTGAAAATGAGAACACATTCAGAAGAACAAATAGAGAAAAAATTGAGAGTGGTTGGGGTTTTTTTTGTTTGTTTGTTTGGGGTTTTTGTTTTGTTTTGGTTTTGGTTTTTTCCTTTGAGACAACAATGAGATGCTGAACTTGTCAGGAGTAGAAATCCAGTATGGAGAACAGTCACACAGACCTCCAGCTACTGTAGGAACCTGGAGGACTTTCAGTGCCCAAGAGAGCAAGGCACAGTGCAGTGTGAGTGCCTGACACAACAGTAACTCCAGTCAAATCATGAGCCAGGCCTTCTATTGTGCAGCAATACACAGCATACTCCATGGAAATACCCCTGGAGCTACAGCAGGCACACATAAAAGAGCCCATAATGTTTTTATTTTCTAAGCTCTTCCTAGCAGGTGCCTGCCTTTATCTAAAAGCTTTTGATGCAGACATGGATGATTGTGTATCTGTTGTGATTTATGTCTGCAGGAGCTGGAGGAGCACAAGGGTTCCTGTGTAACAGATAGGACACTGCTGTCTCCAGGGCACAATAGTCAGAGCATAGTTTTTTACTTCTTTAATGGCCTTCAATTATGGGTGTTGTCAGGGTCTTTAAAAATCTGTCTTAATATGAAGTTAGTGGTGTTTCTGCATCCATTTCTTGTGTCCCTTTTTAAGAGTTATACTTCTGTTGTTTGGGATGTTCACAGGAGATCCATGCTAGCTCTGTGTAAGGTGAAGTACATCAGCTGGATCCTTCGTATTTGTTGGATTATAGGACCATATCCCAGGAGGATGTTAGTACAGATGAGCAATAGAATTTGAATAATCTGGGGATAAATGGGAATTCACTGAGTTTCACTATGGTGGTGTCAGCAAAGCTGGGGACTATTCATAGCACTTGTAGCTCTGCTCTTTGTATTATTCAAAAGCAAACTCTCCAGAAAGCTGATAGGATTAGAGAACTGTGAATATATATAAGTACACTGAAATGATTAAAACTAAAGAAGCCCACATCGAAAGAGAAAGAAATTATTTCCTCTGCAGGCACAAGAGACAAATACACACTTTTCCAGTCTGTAGCTTGATGTGCTGTGATTGTGGAGAGCACAGACCAGGAGCTCCTGGCCAGAGGGGGGCAGGGGAAATGTCCAAGCAGGAAGACTTTAGTTTTCAGTGTTAAATATCAGTGTATGATCTGACATAAGTGCGCACCAAGATGGGAATCACATCGCTTTGTACTGGCCAAGGTTTTCACCACAAATATCTTTTGCACTTGGTTATTACATTTGTTTTTATGTCCTTGCTTCTTTCTGGTCTCTCTTGCACCCCTTGCTTATAATATCACAACAGAGCAGATTCACATACTCATTGTGGAAAACCTTGGAACTTGTCCAAGTAGTGATGAGGGCATCAGTGAACTTCAAGAAATTATAAACATTAATGAATAGTTAGATTTTCATGCAATTTGAATGACAGGAAGGAGGAAAGTACCAATGAACCCATGACCCCAAGCCTTCTTATCACAGAATAAAAATCAGATAGAGGCAAGGCAGTGTACATGGGCCTCTAAGCCGCTATAAATCCCTAAATGGATTGTGCACTGCATGAAAGGAAAGGGAAATAGGCCAAGCCTGCACTGGGCAGAAACCTGAATGGCTCCAGCAAACAATGTGCCTGAGTGCAATGCACTGCTTCAGGACTAATGTATTCAGCTGCCATTCCTCACTGCCAAAATGAATAGCACTGCTGCAGCACCCCAGCGAGGCACATCCTTAACACCACTCTGCTTTCATTAGAGCTCTTACCACAGGGGTGTTTTGTCCACCAAATGTCTTTTTCTCCTCACGACGTGTCACTGTTGCCTGTAGAGACATATTTGAGTCTCCAAGTGTCTCTACGTGGCCTTGCACTCGGACTGAGAGATTATGTGTGTTGCGTGCTGAGCTGTGTCCTTTTGTTTCAGCCCTTCTGCAATTTCCCGAAGCTGCGTTAGCTGGATTAGGCGGCTTTGTGTGTACTTGGCTGTGGGGCACCTGGTCTTTTGGCATGGAGTTTCTGCTGCTGGAACTCAAGAAAAGGTACCCAAAAAAATTCAAAAGGTAAATTAAAGATAAAAAAGACACTTTTCGAGCTAGACTTTGCTCCTAGCAGTTTAACAGGGCTGAATTAAAACACTGAAACACGTGCTAGTGCCTAGTGCAGCCTGGTGGAGAGTATTTTTGTCTGATACTAGCAGATTATACTAGAGAAGGCAGACATGGGATGCCATGGGTGTCAAGGATTTCCCTGATGCTCCCCAGTATGTCCTAATCCCTACAGCACACTCATTTATCAGGAGGGACTGCTCCTTTAAAGGGATCTGTGTTGGAAGATCCAGAACTAAAAGATATGAAAGCATTTAGACTGGATTGAAATTATGCTCTGGACGTCCTGTACTGGGACCAGTGTTACTTTGTCTACCAGATTCTGCTCCTTAGCCCTCCTATTCAGTCCATGCCATTCTACTTTTTTGCAATAAATACATTTCTTACACATGCAACCCTAGCTGAAAAGGGTTTCCTCATTTCCTCTACTGTTCTCACATCCCATCTGCATCAGCCTAATGAGAAATTTCATCAGTAATACGCTAAGGGGCTCTGCCTGTCCATGAAGAAATAGTTTAAAATGCTTTTCAAAAGACAGCAACGAAATGGAAGAAAAAAGAATGGTGATGAGACTGAAATTGTTATACACAAAGTCTGAGATTCCAACAGGGCCATCTCAAGGCAAAAGCTAACACAGGTATGAGTAACAGCTACAGAACTGTCAATAGCAATTCAGAGAAGGCAGTAGTGCTTAATAAGAGAGTTTTCCTGCCAATATTCAGAGGGGATTAAAGGAACAACTGGACTAATTACAGCCCTCAGCCTGGCAAAATATTGGAAAGGCTGATATGGCACTCAATAAATGAACAGTTAGAGGGTAATTTGATTAATGTCAATTAGCATGGCTTTAAAGAAAAATAGATCTTTTCAAGTTAATCCTTTTTTGATTAATTTAAAATGTGTTTGCTGGAGGAAATGAAGCAATGTGATGTGCTTCTCTAAGGCATTTAATGTTGCAGCACATGGCCTTTTTATTAAGGAACTGCAACAATACAGTATCAAGATAAAATAAGGAAAATATTTTAAAACTGGATAAAACCCCCATGCTAAATATGACTGTAAATTGCAAATCTTCATCAAGTAATGCAATTATCTCCCCAAAGAGACTGCCTCTGCCCTGCACTGTTCTTGACAATAAGCAAGAGTAAAACACAGGCCCCTTCCTGAATAAACATGCAGTGTTATAAAGTAGAAGAGAAAAGCTGAAGGATCACTGACAAGGAACAAATGAAATATCATAGGGGAAGGCCCAGAAACTACTACTGTTATTTGACTATGGCTTACTACAAAACTGTTCCATTTGTAGATACAAGGCTGTACCTAACAGTCAAGAACGTGGCTCATAATTTTAGAATAAGGAGGAGAAATTTTGGACACCAATGGAGATTTTTCTTGAAAAACTAGTTGATCAGTACCTTCCCATTAAAACAAACAAACAAACAAACAAACAAACAAAAAACAAAGAAAAAAACAAAACCACAAACCCCTCACACACACACAAAAACAAACACAAAACCAACCAAAAACAGAAAACCAAAAAACAAACAAACAAACAAAAACCAACCAAGATTAGCTCACTTGCATATTTTAAAAAAAGAACATTGAAAGAGTATGAAGGTTATATTACTTTTTTCTGTGATAATGCAAACTGACTGAATTTTGAAAGTGAGAGCTCTCTATCCATCAAGTTAAAGATTTATTAAAATACCCTTATTAAATCGGTTAAAATATCCAGTGGTTGGAAGACCTCAGAAGACAAATTTGAAATAGATTTTTTTTTAAACAGTAATAGTGGAGTTTGTTTCACCACAAATGTGTTTATTAACTGAAGATAGTATGATTTTCTGGAGGATATGGGCTAGTTCTCAGACAGGGATAAGTCTGGGGAAGTCCTATAACCAGTGCCATAAGGAAGAGCTGATTAGATAATCAAATAGTCAATGAGGCAGGCTGAGAACTATCAGTTATTGGCACTAGCTCAGTGGCAAATTCCAACAATGCTTTGAAAGACAAATTTGTTTGGATCTGACAACTTTTTCTGAATTTGGCAGTGAATTAACCTCAGAGGGCAATATGTTATAACAGTTGAGTTTTTTGGCCAAAAGGGAGTTCTTAAATAAAGAATGGATTACAGGAGTGTGTATTTTTAAAAAATAAAGACAAACAAATATCACAGTATTCTCCCTTGATTGATGCACTCTGAGGCACACAGTGGCTTTCAGTAAGCTGCTTCCTGGAGTCACTCGCTTTCATGGGTGTCCATCTGGTGGACCTTCCAGCCAGCCACAAATGATGTCTGCTCATTGTGCACAGGACTCACACTGTTCTTATACAGCTTCAGCATCACTTTAACATTTTCAAACAAGCACTCAGAATCTGTATAACTTATCTTGGATTTATTCAGGGATGAACAAATGACCAGGAAAACTGAAAAATGCATTTTCAAGCTACATAGTCTCTGGCACTTCTGGATTGTGCCCAAAGCACTCTGTACATCCCAGTGTGTAAGGAACTGGGGGGTGGCCTATCCAAATTCCTTACCTGTAACATGGACAACTATATTTGAGGCAGCCATCAAAGGCTGCTGGGGAAGTTTCTAGGAAAGAGTGAGTTTTATCAGGATGTAGCTGTCCAGATCACCTGGGTGCATTGTCTCTCAGCAGAGGCTGTCTTCTTGTCAAGGAGAGCAGCCTGGTGCAGCTGGATGGCATACAGACCTATGCCATGGGATCCTTCTCAAGGGCCTCTGAGAGTATTTTTATAAAGTGTGCAGAGTCAATGATGTGATCCATGTCAGCAAGTCTCATCTCTCTAGTCTTGTTTCATTCTGATGGAGTGTCATATGTGGAATTACCATGAGCAACCTCTCCCGATGGTTTCTTACATATTTCCCCTCACTGGAGTCACTGCAGCCTTGTAGTTTTGTCTCAAAGAAATCCAGTAGCTCTCTGAATATGTTGTGTCCAGCTGTGTCAATTCTGAGAAATTTCACAGTTGTGTTAACATTGGAACATGAATGCAGATTGAGACAGTTCTAACAACAAAATTCCTTGAATTTCAGTGCTGAAACAATATAAGCTGGCATTTAGATGGACTGAATAACTCTGTGAATTATTCATGATCATTTGAATCATTTGGAAAATTACCAGTTGGCTTCTTTTCCTCTGCTACTGATCTTCACTATAACAATGATGCCTCAAAATAGCCATAAAAAGTGAGCTGAAAAGGTTTTATGAACTGCATGGAAACACACCAGGAAGAGAACAGCAAACAAGAGCCACAAATCTGTCACATGCAATTCTGGTTTCAGTGGCTGATTTCGAAAAGCTGCTAGGTGGGTTGTCACAAATAAACTTCCCTGACACACTTTCAGCAGCATGTATGGTATTGTTTACTGCCCCTAAATCTCAAGCTGCCTGCAGTCCTTCTAGGTCTTCAGATCTGTGATGAAACAGAAATGCCAGAGCAGACTCTTCTCACTATGTCTCTCTCTAGCCTGTTGCTGATAAGTGTAACCACCCTGGTGCTCAGTTTCTCTGTCCTCCGGATTTACAGAGGTGAACTGGAGTTATTTTAGACCATTTTCCTTTGCAATCAGCTAAAACCTTTTGACAGTACTTTCTGTTCTTCAACCTGAGTGATCCAGCTTAGACCAGGCTTCTCAAGGCCCTGTAAGGTTGATTTTTGGATACCTCTAAAGGTGAAGTTTCCACAGCCTCTCTGAGTAGCTTTGCCCTCATACCTTGCTGCAGTTTGTGACTGTTGCCACTTTCCTGTAGTTGAGCATCACTGAGAACAGGTCTACACCTCACAGAAAACACAAACCCCTCCTGAACATGCTGTCACCATTACTGGATGAAACAGTGCCTCATGCAATGACCTGGGAACAGTGATTGAGCAGTGAGCATCCAGCCCAGAATCACTGAATCACAGAATGGGTAAGGTTGGAAGGGACCACAGTGGGTCATCTGGTCCAACCCTCCCATTCAAGCAGGGTCATCCCAGAGCACATAGCACAGGATTCCAACCAGACGGTTCTTGAGTATTGCCAGTGAGGGAGACTCCACAACCTCTCTGGGCAGCCTGTTCCACTGCATGGTGACCTGCACAGTATAGAAGTTCTTCCTTGTGTTCAGATGGAACTTCCTGTGCATCCGTTTCTGTCCATTGCCTTGTTTGCTAGTGGTTGGCACCACTTAAAGGAATCTGGCTCCACCTTATTGGCATTCCCTCTTTAGATATTTATACCCATTAATGAGGTCTCTTCTTAGTCATGTTTTCTTGAGGCTGAACAGTCCCAGATCCCTTTTCTTGTAAGAGAGATGCTCCAGTCCCTTAATCATCTTTGTAGCCCTCTGTTGGACTTGCTCCAGGAGCTCCATGGCTCTCTTGTACTGAGGAACCCAGAACTGGACATAGCACTCCAGATGGGGCCTCACCAGGGCTGGGAAGAGAGCAATAGGACCATATCTCTCCACCTCCTGACAATGCTCTTCCTAATGCATCCCATTGGCCTTCTTGGCCACAAGGGCACACTGGTGGTGTGTGCACAGCTTGTTGTCCACCAGGATCCCCAGATCCTGTTCCACAGAGCTATTTTCCAGCAGGTCAGCCCCCAAACTGTACATGTTCTCATGGTTATTCCTCACCAGGTGCAGGGCCCTGCTTTTGTCCCTGTTGAATTTCAGAAGGTTCTTCTCTGCCTATCTCTCCAACCTGTCAAGGTTCCTCTGAAGGGCTGCATAGCCCTCTGAGGTATTGGCCTCTCCTCCCAGTTTTGTATCAGCAGTGGACTTGCTGAAGATGCATGTGTCCCTTCACCAAAGTCATTGATGAACAAGTTAACTCAGAAGGGTCAGATATGCCTTGACTTTCTTTGAGCAGAACTTGCATAGGAGTTCCAGAGTGCCAGATGCTTACAAGGAAAGTGCACAATGCTGGGGTTGTAATATTTTCAGTGAGCTGCACTACAGAAAAGGCCAGAGTTTTCTTTTTTACCTTGTCCACATTTTTTCACCATTGTTTCTTCTTTTCCCCTTCCAAACCAGGTCAATGCCAGTTATATGAATCCGTGTGTGTACTACTAGAGCCATCATGTGTGCAGGCTATTGAAAAGAGTCACTGAAGTGTATGAGCAAGCATAAGACACAGTGCCGGGGGGACCAGGGCACAAAAGATCTATCAGAAAGGTCTCAGCAACTCACTGAGGGGGAACAGATAGAAGAGGCAGGATTTATTTTACATGGTTCTATTTTCAGATAAAATAGAGAAAACTGGATGTGCACTTCATTGCAAGCACACTAGCAGAGTGGTAGAGTTTAAAAGGTATTAGACCCATAAAAGAGGAAAACCTTGACAAAAATACAAACATAATTAATACACTTTTTTCTATGACCATTTTGGTTTCTCACATCATTGTTTTCTGCACATTTGTCCTTTTCCTGCACATATACTCTTTAGCCTCTCACAGCCAGGAACCTTCCCTTCCTAGTTCAAGCTCTTGCTCTCATTTCATTGCACATTCAAGTTAAGGTAAATAGAAGCAAACAAGGCCTGTCCCCAGGACATGTGTGCTCATTGTGGCTGCCCCAATTCTGCCACCAGTGCCATTTGCTTGTGTCCCACTTGTAACTGGCCTTGGGGACCTTTGGGGATGAGACAGGATGGGTGGTGGGCCTTACACCCAGCACTGTGTCTGTGGCTGGTCCTGTAATTGCAGCCAGGGGAACAGGATCATCTGTAAATTTTATTTCCATTGGAGTATAGGGACATAGAGGATAAGGAAAAGAAAGGGGGAATTTTTGTTATTGTTTACTCTATTTTTAATATGGTTTTCCATCTGGAATACCAGCTTGGGGTTTTTTTGTTTGCCAGAGTCTCAAGTGGTGCAATAGGCAGCTGCACTGGGAAGCAGCACTGACCCAGGATGGCTCTGTCTCTTGGAGAGCAATGGGGGCAGTGGGACAGGCAGGGCCATGGGAAGCAGAGGGGACAGGGCAAGAGTGGGGCAGGCAGTGGCTGGGGCTATGGTGCTGAGCAGTGCAGGCAGGCAGGCAGTGATGGGGCAGCCATCCAGCCAGACAAGCAGCAGTGTGGGCAGTGTTGTTGGTGGGCAGTGGTAGAAAGCAGCCATGTGGGCAGCAGAGCAGACATATAGCAGTGCAAGCAGGCAGCAGTGGTGCAGGCAGCAGTGGTGCAGGCAGGCTCCCACCTGCTGGAGACAAACAGCTCCACAGCTACTTTTCCCAGCTGCCTGACACGATGTTTACCAGCAGATGGGGGGCTGGCAGGAATGCCCACCCTGTGAAGCCCAGCATCATCGCCCAGGGGCCAGGGTGGGTCATGGAGGAGGTCCTTCTCATGCAGTTTGGTGTATCAGGTGAGTTTATCCCAACTTGAAAAAGACTATATACAGATGTGCATTTGCATCTGGAAGGAAATGTCACCTTCCTGGTAACCCTCTGAGGAAGGGAGAGGACTGGGGAGGTCCCTCACTGCCCAGAGTGAGGGAAGTGTAAAAAAAGTCCAGGTTGCTAAAGTTATGGAGAAGATTATTGTGGAAAGTATTAAAAAATACCGAAAAGACAATGCTGTCATTGGTCACAGCCAACATGACTTCATGAGAGAAAAGTCCTGCTTATCCAACTTGAATGCCTTGTATGACAAGGTAACCCACATAGTAGATCAAGGGAAGGCAGTTGATGCAATCTTTTTGGATTTCAGTAAAGCTTTCCATACTGTCTCTCAAAGGATCCTTCTGGACAAAATGTGAAGCACAGCTGGATAAACACATCATGTGGTGGGTGAGCAATTGGGTCATGGGTCGAGCACAGAGGGTAACAGTGAATGGGGTGACATCAGACTGGTGACCTGTCACTAGGGGGGTTCCACAGGGCTCCATCTTGGGCCCTGTGCTCTTCAACATCTTCATACATGACTTGGACACAGGACTGAAAGGGATACTACTCAAGTTTGCAGATGACAAAAAACTGGGAAGAGCTCTTGGCTCCCTGGAAGGCAGGGCAGACCTGCAGGGAGACCTCAGCAAATTTAGAAGACTGAGCAATCACCAATCACATGAAGTTCAGTGAGGGAAAGTGCTGGATTCTGCACCTGGGATGGCGCAATCCTGGATGTACACACTGGGGAATGAGACACTGGAAAGCAGTGCCATGGAAAGGGGCCCAGGCTCCCTGGTCAATGGCAAGTTGAATATGAGTCAGCTGAGCCCTGGCAGCCAGGAGGGCCAACCCTGTCCTGGGGGGCATCAGGCAAAGAATGACCAACCGGTCGAGGGAGGGGATTGTCCTGCTCTGCTCTGCACTGGGGCAGCCTCACCTTGAATACTGTGTGCAGTTTTGGGCACTGCAATATAAGAAAGATATTAAGCTATTGGAGAGCATCCAAAGGAGGGCAGTGAAGATGGTGAAGGGCCTTGAGGGGAAGCCGTATGAGGAGCGGCTGAGGACACTTGGTGTGTTGAGGCTGGAGAAGAGGAGACTGAGGGGAGACCTCATTGCAGGTACAACTTCCTTGTGAGAGGAAGAGGAAGGGCAGGCACTGATCTCTTCTCTGTGGTGACCAGTGACAGGACCCAAGGGAATGGCCTGAAGTTGTGTCAG
>JAWWEE010000105.1:79753761-79830129 GCA_035221455.1 Xenops minutus | reverse complement strand
ACAACTTCCTTGTGAGAGGAAGAGGAAGGGCAGGCACTGATCTCTTCTCTGTGGTGACCAGTGACAGGAACTGAGGAAATGGCCTGAAGTTGTGTCAGGGGAGGTTTAGGTTGCATATTAGAAAAAGGTTCTTTACTCAGAGGTTGGTTGGGCACTGGAACAGGCTCCCCAGGGAACTGGTCACAGCACAAGCCTGACAGAGTTCAAGAAGTGTTTGGATGATATTCTCCGGCACATGGTGTGACTCTTGGGAATGGTCCTGTGCAGGACTAAGGATTATACTTTATGATCCTTGTGGATCCCTTCCAACTCAGAACAGCATGTTCTGTGATTCCGTAATGAATGGTAACTGGAGGCTTCATGAGAGCCAGCTGAGCATTTCCCATGGGTGGTAAAACTCAGCCAAAGATGCAAAAAAATCCAGAACAAAATAGACCTATCCTCTTTTCCCCATTCCCTCTTCAAAGAAGTATCATTTTCTAGATATAGAAAGCTGCCTGGCATTAGTTCATTTTTGTTTATGGCTTTGGTTTGAATGACAGTATTCACTGAACTCTCAGACACCTGAAAACAGGCTCTGATTTCTTAGGCCAAATCCTTCCCACTCCCTCTCTAGCAACAGTGAATTTGTTATTGGAGGGTTGATACTAATAGCATTTGAATGGTTTATCTTTAAAGGAAAATAATGTAATTATTTCAGAGACAAATCCAAAGCTAATAGAAGAGGAGGCAGTGCTTTGAGATACTCTGGGCAAGGACCCAAAAAGCAGACTATTAGCATGTGTAGTAGCAAGTTTATGGCTTTGCAGCACAGTGGGCTGATGTCAGCCCAGAAATAGTACAGGAAAATCAGAAAACTTCTCCACAAATTCAGTCCTTAGTAGTAATACAATGGATCAATTTTGTGCCAAATATATAAGGCATATTATGTATGAGAAAACATCATGTTTTTGCCGTGATTATCACCAGTGGTCAGTACATGGTGTCCTATGCTACCACCCAGAGTTGAGCCCTGAGAATGTTGCTTCTCCATTATAGAAAAAAAAAAAAAGAAAAAAGGAGAGAGAGGGGGAGAGAGAGAGAAGTCTTCTCCTCTCCATTAAACTATTCATTTTCAAGCTTTTTCCTTGAAGGCTTTTCAGACTTTTTCCTTCTGTTCACTTGCTTCATTTCCCTACCTTCTTTTAATAGTAACAATGAGCAAAGAAATAAAATAAATGCAGAAAAATTACAAAGCAAACATTTCCAAAGCAGCACATTTTGCGACACAAAATGTTGGTGAATTTTCTTTAAGACTTTATTCTTGTAAAACACAAAATCCCAAGAATATATTGGGATTTCTGCAAAATGTTGTCTGTTCTTTTGTGTCTTTCTCGAATGATGGAAGAAATAGACAAAAATGGTTGTTGCTAGTCTGTACATGCTTTTTGCACATGGTTTCTGTAGCTCCTTGGAAAAGCTTATCTCTCCATTTGGGATTAATGACATTGTCCAGTGTGCAAGAGCCAAAAAAGCCATTAACAACCTCCAGACTGGCATCCCTTTAACAGTAACTTCTTTCATAGCCCAGAGAGAGTATGAGAAAACATTCAGCATTTTTGAGAGGTGATTAAGATGATCTAATTTGGCTGTTTCATCTCTGATGTCAATAATTGGATGCTTTCTTCTTGTTCCTCACATTATATTGATGACACAAAATTTTCTGTTGTTTATAAATGTGGCCTGTAATTTTCAGTACAGCACATGCAGAGTCGTCCATGAGTAAAAAGTAGTTGGATTTTGCTTTGTGCTCAGGAGCATAAAGCTGCTCAGGTACTTCAGTGGTAAAAAATAATGTGTGAAAAAGGCTCAGAGAGGGAGCGATGACCATTTCCTCTGCTCAAATTAATACCCAACCCCCAATGCTTGCATGCCAGCCTGCTGGGAAACCACATTTCTATACATGAGTACTCTCAGCTGTCAGATCTTTGATTGTCAGGGACTTCAGGACATGTATTCCCTGGGCAGTAGCCCCATGGAGTTTCTTTTCACGACTCTCATCTGCCACAGTGGCTAGTTTAAGTTGTGGAGAGGGCTGGGGGCGATGCTGGCCAGGTGGTTGCATTGGAAGCACAATCCCTCAGTGACAGAGTCCCATTCTGGCTCCATTCTTGGGAGCCAGAGAGACAGGAAGACCTTAGGGGCAACATTATGCTCCCAAGCATGAGTGTATGTAAATGGCAAAAACTCTAAGGACCCATTTAAATAGCAATTTGCAGAGTTCAGGCTTGCTCACACAGCCCGTGTACTGTGCTCTGTCCGCACCGATTAGCTGCAAATTTAATCACCTGCTGCACCTCTTTTGAAGTCTCTGCCTATGACAGTATCTCCACCACCAGCCTTTCTCCCTGTTTGAAGTCCTCTGCCTGCACAGAACTTACTTTGTTCTCACACTTCTTACAGATTTAATCTGCTTTCCGCAGCTTGGCATCATTGCAGAAAAACAAGGTGAAATGGAAAGGAGATGAAAGAAAACCCCAGTGCCTGAGAGATCCCATTTTACCTGCTGAGCAGTCCTGCTGCTTGGAACGTACAGGTCTCCTTTGCCTTCTATTCATATGTCAGAGCTTGTGGGGTTTCTCCTACTTTATGCGCATTTATTTTAGGTAAGTCCATAAAACATAAAATGCTCAAGTAAAGTCGAATAATTCTTACTTTAAGCCATTATTGTAAAATTCCTTCCAAATATTTGCTGCAAGATCATCAGTAAATCAGTAGGATTTCTATCAGATGATGAGTAAAACTAGACATATCAAAAAACCAGTTCTCACAAGTACAAATGACGTTCCTGCGTGTGAAACAGTTTTACTGTATCTGTATCCTTAGTTCACAGGATAACTACAATGATTTTTCTTTTTCACTGGCAATTATTGACACTATTTATTGATATTCCAGTGGATTTAACTTTCCAGTGAGTTTTGCTTTTGGTCACATGACTTCGGGAGGATATCTCAGACACTCTGCTGGATTGGGATGCAAGTGTGTCAGTAACATCCTCCTGCAAGGGTGTCCCAGTAATAGTGTCCAGGACCAGTTTGTCACTGTGTGGGTGTGGCCAGGGCTTTGTATTCTACACCCTCTATGTCATTTCTCATGGACACAATGGATCATGTGCAGCAGCTGCCCAAGGCACACCTGGCCCCTCAGGCTACAAGCTGGGTGTTTAGGAACTCTGTGAGATAAGGAAGTTCTCCTGTCTTCATGCTAATGATTCAGCTGTGATAACTTCCCTTCGGGGAGGGGGAGTCCTTAGCACCTTCACACACAGCCTGAGGGGTCATGTCTGCTAATGGGCCATCCAGGAGTATCCCATGACTCACAGAGTAAATCACCCACTATGAAACTCCTCATCCTGGGGGAGGTACTGGACACTCCCATATGAGTCTAAGCATATATAACCTTGGGGGTTTGGGACTTGTGGTACCACTTGTGGGATCCAGAGGAGGGTCAGGACCTCAACAGGACTGCGACTGCCACTCTTAAGCAGACTGCGACCATCATCTTCACCAACAGGTTTTCTCTTCCCTTTTACTTTGTACTCAGGGGGGCCACATGGTGCTCAGCACAGGGGCTGGCGAGTTCCATTCTATTTGTGCCCCACAGTGCTGGGTTGTACATCTGGGGGTTTTTTGTGGTTCAAATGGATTTTTCCTCGGCATCATTGTACTAACTGTGATTTTTTAATTGAATTGCAATTCTACTTGCAATCTCTTTTTGAGTTGGGTTTATTTCTCCTGCTGGTTTACCTTTAAACCAGTACAAAGGGTGACATTGGCACAGCCAGAACAGATGGTGTCACCTACAGAAGAGCCCAGGAACCAGCTTCTAAAGCTTCATTTCAGGGAACGTCTTAAGGGAGGGAGAGGAAAGTCAGTGAGTCAGTGTGGAATGCCTGGCTTTCTTGCAAGTGGAAATAAAGATCCCGGGAGCCTCCTGATGGCTGCGAGGGTGAAAGTCTGTATGTGTGCATCCACCACAACATTGGCTGCTGGGATCCAGGCAGCTGTGCAGTACCCTGCCAAACCTCCTGCTGCTTAAGCTGGATTTGACCTCCTGCTTTTCACAGCCGGTTTCCTCCTGGCTGATGGAAAGTGGGGGCTGGATACCTCAGTCCCACATGAAATCACAGCCGAGTAGAGCTGCACCCCTGCTCCTTTCACCAGGATGAATCCCTGCAACCCAGATACCCATCACCAAGATCAGGGAGTCAGCATTAGATGTGAGAGCCCTGGTGTGGCTGGGACTGCATGAGGCCATCTCCTGCATCCCTGGGGCGCAGGGTCTGCACAGTGCCCCACTTCCATCTCACACCACGTCCTCTGCCACATCTGCATCACCAGCCTATGGTGCAACATATTGTACTCTTTAGGAAACAAGCTCAGTGCTCCTGGAATTAGGATCTGAGTGATGCTGGCTGAATCATAACCTTTAAAAAATAGCAGATTTTTTTTTTTGTTCTATTTTTCTCTCAGTGGAACAAAGCCGGATTTAAAGGTCTGTTGTGGGTGGATGATTGCAACCCTTGATCCCCAGCCAGAAGCATTACATTACATAAAGAGTTTTTTTCTTCATTAGGAATTAATCTGTGCTAACCAACTGTCAACTGCTGGTAACGACCATTTATTAACATGCTGCCCTCCCCGGACTAGGGGCGTTTAACTGACTTATTACATTAGATGTAATATGAAAATGCACTTATCCCAGGCATTCACATGGCCCAGCTTTCCGCCTGCCTGCCCACACGTGTGCTGGTGCAGCAGAGTGAGGGCAGCCAGGCAGGGCAGGGGCTCAGCCTTCCTCCTGCCTCTCTGCTGCCTGGCTGTGGGATGTAGCCTCAGCTCAATAAAGCCTCCCCACTGGAGAGGTGAGCTGATAAAACAGACCTGTCTGTGACAGTCCTGCTTCGGATTATACTGGGGGCATTATTTGCCACCAGGGAAGGAACCAAAGTTTGCAGAAATGCTGTAGGCATGGTAAAGCACTTCGACTTTATCTAAGAAATGCATGAGTTCACTGATTATTAAATCAGAAGAGGGGTTTATTCTGCCTAATCGTATTTTTTTAAATCTGGACTAGCAGGTGATTTTAGCAGGTGTTAGAGAAAAGTTGGGGTTGTTGTTCATGAAAGAGTTACCACCTCTAAGCAATCTAATGAAACATTTAATGAAATAGTTGAAAAACATATACACCAAAAAAACCTCCAAACCTGCCAACAAAAAAATCAACTTCCAACCTCAAACCATGCCACTACCGCAGAAGGAAATTGTGAGGGCAAGCAGGGCTTGTATGGATTGATAGTGATAACATAAGGGGGAACAGTTTTAAACTAAAAGAGGGTATATTTAGTTTAGACTTTAGAAATGAATTTTTTATTGCAGGAGTGATGAGACACTGGAAGAGGTTGCCCAGAGAAGCTGTGGATGTCCCAACCCTGGAGGTGTTCAAGGCCAGGTTGGATGGGGCTTTGAGCAACCTGGTCTAGTGGAAGGTGTCCCTGCTTGCAGTAGGAGGATTGGACTGGATGGTCTTTAAGGTCCCTTCCAACCCAAACCATTCTACGATTGCAGCAAGGCTGCTGTGAGATTTTTCTGTAAACATAGTGGGGTGCTCTGAGTAGGGTCACAGACAAAGTGAAGGTCATTTAGTCCAGAGAGGTGAAGAGCAGAGGAAACCTGAGATATATCTGCACAAACTTAGGAATAAAAACTTTCCTTCACATACACGGGGCGTAACAGACCCAGCAAGGGAGATTCAGCATGGATACTGCTAAACACTTTCTAATTTTAAGGCTGGTTAACCACTGGTAAAAACTTCCTGGGGGAGGCTGTGGGATTGCGGGTTTTTAAGAGCAGTCTGCACAAGCACCTGCCAGAAGTGATTTAAATGCTGTCAGTGATGCCTTCAGGTACAGGAGCGTTGCCTGCCTGGTCTCCTTGTGGCCCTGCTGGGCACAATTCACCTGACTACTGTGGCAGCACTAGGCATAGCAGCCTCGTCCTGATGGTGGGGATGTGTCCCAAGATTATCATCCCCAGGCCAGGAAGGTGTCAGTGCTGGAGCTGGGCTGTGCCTTGCTGCTCTGTCTCAGAGATCTGGCACACATGGAGACACACTCAAGCACTCAGCTCAAGGACCCAGCTCAGCAGCTTTACCATCTCCACTCTCGAGAAATATTTTTCAGTCTCTTTCTCTCTTTTGTGACTGCCATCAGGTTGTTGCTGGGTGATTCCTGATCTCCTCTCCCAGCCTTATGGGGAGCAGAAACAAGGATCAGGGTAGACCCCAGGAGACTGCTGGAGGGGTGTCTGCTTGGCAGCAAGTATGTGTGAAGTCTTCAACTCCATTACCTGCTCCAGTGACAGCAGATAGCAGGAAGGCTGGGCTGAGAGATGGGTGAGGTGCTTGAAGGGTTGAGGCACATCCAGGTTCAGGGAGGCAGCTGGGAAGTGGAATCAGGGGCAGTTTGACACCACAGTGCTGAGCAGAACTGCACAGCTGGAAGGGTGTGTGAGCCTGGAGGTTCATGAGAAAAGAACATCAAGGCATTTGGCTCCATAAAGGATGAGCCAGGGACCAGACACATGCCTTGGAGTGGCCGTGAAGATTTGGGGCAGTCTCCATACCCAGGAATGGGTGTGCCTGGAAGCAACAGTGAGCACTTTAGGGCTTACATGGCAGCTCAGCATCATTACTCATTTAAACTGAGGACTGAAACTCGGGGTCTAAAGTGCATCCTGGTGGCTGCTCCAGTCCTGAATGCATTGGTAGGTCCTCCTGTGGGCTGCCTCCTGGACCTGCACCCACCAGTCATCTGGGCTATGGTGCCTCTCACGGCTGCGTGTTGGGCATCCGTGTGGCCTTGATTGATACCTGAAGTGAGGATAAGCCTCAGGCTTCTTTCTGAGGCTGCGTCCTCCTCTGTGAAATCAAACCTTTTTTTGTTTATTTATTTATACCAGGCTGTTTTACATCTTCCCACTTAAACTGCTTCAGCTAACTGGTTTATTGGATTCACATAGTAAGGAAATATGTTACAGACAGCATTTGTACTTGTAAAGCAGCCTCAATGGTTCCCTCCTTTGGCAGAGCATCGGCATAAAGGTGGTTTGCACTGGAGCTGTTAGTCACTTATTTTCATAGCTTTTGTCACTAGCTGAGATGGGGGAAGAACATTGACATGTTGTAATGTTTATGTCAACTGCCAGAGAACTGAGGAACGGAAAGCATAAACATTACAGTTGTGATTAAAGGAAAGAAGAAGTGAAAATCAGTGGCTTCATAAAATACTGCCTTTGGCACAGTCACAAAAATACTTTCATTTTTGGAGGACTTTTTTCTCTTCTTACCTCTTTCCCTACTTTTCCCTCTTTTTAAAGGAACCCATGTCCTGCTAAGCACTGCATGGCTACACCTACATGAGAGCGAGCAGGAGACAGGGAGGGACCTTCCGTGTGAGGCTGAACTTCGGGAAGGGAACATGATGGCTCCTGGACAGCATCACTGATGGGTACCATCATCACCAGGTAGCATCACTGCCAGGCTCCAGGTATTCTCTTACACGTTAATGAGGTACAGAATGATACACACAGTGCTCCTGCCCCAGCCATACTGTGAGTGGTGGTGAAGGTTCTCAGCAGCTCAGCCAGTGCCATTTCCATTTAGCAGCTCAGTTCAAAATTGAGTCATACAGCTTTCATGTCCTGGGAAGACCATTTGATTCCAAGTAATCAGCAGGGCCTCCCATTTCAATCCTTCCTTTGCTTTCTGTGCCATATACCAGCCCTTCTCCAAACAACAGAGCCCTTTGAAGCAAGGGCTCACTCCTCCTCCTCTCCTGAGTCACCACTGGGATGAAAGGGAAGCCTGATGTGGAAGGAATCTGAAAGGAAAATCCTACAAACAGACACCACCTCTTCAGACCAGAGCAGCAACCTCCTTCATGGGTAAAACACACATGGAGTGCACCCATCCCATACCCAGAGTAAGAGAAATGTCCTGGCGCCAGATCAGAGTCCTTTGGGATGGGGGTCACTGATCCTGTAGCTTACAGAGGCACAGAACACAGACCAAGCCCTGAGGAAATGTCCTTTACCACCTTCCCCGAGGTGTCAGTTTGCATCCATGACACCTTCATGGAGGTTGCGGTTAAGAGTGATGACCACTCAAGGTGGTTAATGTCTCCAGACCTGGCCCAAATGGCACTTTCCTTTTCTCCTCTGATGGTCTTACAAAGTCCCACTCAGCACCACACCTGAGCACCCAGCAATATGCATTAGATGTCAAGCTTTCTATCTGGTATAAAGTACATGGTCTTGTCTCCCTGCCTAGCAGCTGAATAACTCTGCCTTTCCTGTTTTGTGGAGCAGCAGCTCTTCTGAAACTCTAGATGCAAAAAGAGCAGTAATTTTGCTTGGAGGTTGCTGCAATTACAGTCTGTGCAGAGTGCTGAAGGTCTCCTCATGACTGTACCTATAAAAATGTGGTCATTATGCACCTTAATAAGAAAGGTTTAAATTTTCATGGTTGAAATGAATTTGAATCCCAATAAAAATCCAGATAAAATGGAAAGAGCCAGGAGGCTAGAGAGTTTTACAGCTCTAATGTTCTGTCCCATTTCCCAAAATATATTTGTTCAAGTAATTCAAACTGTCGTTACAATTAACTTGTCCTTTCATTTCCCTTTCTGAATTCCCTCTAAGCTAAACATACAATTTTCTTTTATAAATCTGCGTGACAAGTAGAGCAGTAAAATCTTTTCTTTTTTTTCCCCCGCCCCACATCATTTATATGCATTTCGCACGGGTTCAGTTGCCAGGCACTTTTCCTAAGCTAATTCTATGGTTGCTAGTCATACATCCACACTCAGAGTTCCCTTAAAAGACGTGTGGAAGAAGTCCAATTTGGACAACTGTCTCAAAGGAGTCCTCAGCATTTTCTCAAAAGGAGAAAACCTTAAAAATCAGGCATCAAATTTCTGCTAAGGGTTTTGCTACTGGCTCCAAGGAGTGGGCAATGCAGGGCTGTCTTGGTTCCTGAGTACCTTGCAAAGGGAGGGCTAGGGGACACATTTTGTGGCATGCTGATGATGTAGCCCCCATTTCTATGGGGCTGGCAGGATGAGCTGAGAGGTGGGGGTCCACCTGGGAGCTATGCAAATCTCTTTGTGTTGGTGTGCAGGGGACTCTGCCTGAGGCTGCCACAGGCATGTGGCTCCCATGTGAAACCCTGGCTAAGGACACACATGGCCAGAACTGAACCCAAATGTCTAGCCAAAATGGCTGTATCACCTGCATTGCATCATCTCTCATGTTTACCTTATGGCTGGTGGGGATCTCACCACTTCTGACAGAGGATAATCTTTCCTTGCCCAAATCAAGGAATGCCACATGGTGACATGATTCCCAGGGACCAAATGCCTTGAGAAAATTGGGTCCTCTGACTCTTGCTTCTATAACAGGCTCTGCGCAGCCTGGCAGTGACCCCTGCCCTGCTGCAAGAACTGGATGCCAAGAGCAGCACCTTGCCCCTGTTCATGCATGATTTCCCTCTCCACCTTCTCGCTTCATCTGAAATCATAATTCCTCTGACCAGGAAAGTAATGACCCTGATACATTATTTCAAATGTCATTTTTGCAAAGGCATTAATCAGCTTAGTGTGAGACTGGATTACATTTTAATTTTAATAGTGCTAAATTCTTGCTGTTTTTTAAATACATTTTCCTGCTCTTTCAATTTCAGCAGGACAGTATCTCACTTAGTTAGACTGTACCTTGCTGTAATCTCTCCATTGTGGAAATTTGACAGACGCCAGCCATTACTGAACCTCACCCGTGCACATTTACTTTAGTTCCATTGTCTGCATTAGGGATAATAGCTGAGATCGGGCAGATGGGATCTCAGAGTGGTTTTATCTTCCATCAAGGAGTGTGGAGACAATATTTTCAAAGGCACAGAGGAGGAATTAAACTACAATTCTCGTTTGTAGTCAAACGGAGATTGAGATATATACCTGTCATTTGGGCTTTTGAGAATGTGCCATTAATTGTAAAGCAATCATTAAAATTTCTTCAGTTGTGGGCTGCAGTCTTCACAAAAGGTCTCCATAGCTTATATCTGTAATTAAGGGCTCCTTTTTCCCAAGGAGTTTTGCATACTTCAGAGTACTTGCATGCTTCCAATACATTTCTCCCACCTTTTGAGATGCTTTTTACTTAAAATTAATTGCAAATGAGTTGGTTATTCAAATCTCTGAACAAAATTAAAATCACAATTTAAAGTTCACAGCATTACATGGATTCTTTTCCACCTTTCCATCTGTTATTTTATTACCAGGTTTCATTACAGCAATCAGCACAGTGGATTGTACCCATTGTACAACTTTTGCATCAGTATTCCTTGCATTCTTCTCAACATCTCCTTTTTCAGAAGGAAAATGTGAGTGAACTCATATTTTTGGCCAATGCATAATTTCTTGGCCCTTGGCTGACAATAAGACCCTTTCTTCCATTCAACATAGTAAGTTTTCTAGGCATAATAAATGGTAATTTATATACAATATATTACAACTTCACATATATACAATATTTAACATAGGTACACATCCCAGTGTCTTCCTTTGTTATACATTACACCTGCATATACATTATACATATGTGTACTTATCTATACAGTCACTTTTTTTCAGAGACATGATTTGGTTAGAAGTAAAAGTACAATGCAGCCAGAACTAGAATGAGTGGAGCTGACATCTTCTCTCTTCACAATTGGATGGGGTTTCCAGAGAAGACATAATCATCAGCGACCCCAATTTGCTCAAATCTCCTGTGCACTTCTGAAAATCCTGTCCTTCAGTAGGTTCATTGTCGGGATACTCAGTGCTTTACAGAATTGGGTTGTATCCCATCAAACAATATACAGAGCATCTCTTCAGGCACTATTTCTCAAAACATTGTTTGGATCTTGCAACTGGAAGTTAGACAGTGTTCACAGAGTCTCCTGCAATCCAGGGGAAATCAAAGGTGAAATACATTGTCAATACCACACTTCAAATATTTGTTTTACTTCCATGCCTAGTCACTCTCCTCTTAATAAGCAGAAAAATACAATTTATAATGCTGCCTGAAGGAGAAGTCTCAGCTTTATTTGCATCTATACTTTTCATCTATTGTTTTAATGAATAATAAGTGTAAGTGGTGCCTAAATTAGAGGACATCTTTTTTTGCTTTAAAGGAAAAATGCCCTCTCAATGGTTTTATAGGCTGTATAGTTGAGTCTGGCAGAAACAGACATAATCTCTATCAGTTATGTACACATATAAATAAAATAACAGTAAGATAATCCTCTCCAAAAGATGTTTACTCAACATTTAAACTCCAGGCAATGCTAATACTAAAGGATGCCTTTGTCATAAGTGAGGAAACAGGAGGTGTAACAAAAACAAATGGCAAAGTAAAACGCTAGGACTTCCTGGGTTTTGTATGCCAGGAGGCATTATTCGTTGGCTGCACTCATATTTTGGCTGTTTGGCTACATTTATCCCTGGTTTAGTATCAGTGTAATGCAGGGGACTTATAATAGCATTATAAGGCAGGGGAGACACCTGCTTTCTTCCACCTGGACTGATTCAGAGGATACATTTGAAGAATTCACTGATAACTAAGACAAAATCAGACTCTCACTGGGTGACCTGTTCGGAAGTCATAACCATGCCCCACACATGTGCTAGCTGAGAAAGTTAAGCCCCTTGGCACCTTATGAGGTAGGTAAATCTTACTGCTCCTCGCTTTCCAGATGGAGGAGACGAGGCACTGAGAGGTTAAATGGCACGTGCCATGGGCAATGCAGAAAGGGTGGCAAAACAGGGGGGCACAGGAACCAAGTTTCTCACTCCCTGTGCTCTCTGGTGACTTCATGGTGCAGTTATTCTGTGTTTCCTCAGCAAAGGTCCCTTTGCTGCACTGTCTTGCTGCCAGCTGGGGCATTGGCTCCTGTTTTACACTCAAAACTGCTAATGCTGAAAAATGCACTGGTATGTCCAACCTTTAACCTCCCAAAAAGTGAGTGATTTATTTCTTCAGTATTATTTGCATTTTTCTTGTTGTGATCTCCACCAGCCAATGTGAGAAGTATCCATGTTTCAGTTCCAGAAGTGATGAGTGGTAAATGCATTGACCTTGTGGCTCAGGAGACAGTGGCAGGCTGGGGTACAGGACAATCTGTCCTCTCAGACACGTCCATGTCCTTCTATTGCTCCTCTTCTTGACAGCAGCTTCAGGGATGTATTTTCTCACTTTCATGACCAGACAACCCCATTCATGTCAGTGATTAACACAGCTGATGAAAGGTGAACACCATTGTTAATTTTGCTTTCTCTCATTAATTTTGTTTTCAGTAAATCAGTGCCATCAGCTTGACTTAGCCAGTAACATTTGAGAAACAAGAGAAAACCTGGGTATTGTTGACAGCAGACGATATTGTTGAGAATTCTCTGCCACCTTTTACATCCCATGAGATTTAGGACATAAGAATTACTGCTACGGTAAGCAAAAATTTCGCATGCCGACAAATAGTTATGGTTGCATTAATATTTTAGTTTGCTTTTTCTTTATTCTAACCTCAGTTCTGGCTCTTCATGTTACAAGTTCTGCCCCCACTGCTCAGTTTCAGCTTGGTAAACAAACGTTTTGATGTACAAAATCTCCAACACAGCCAAAAAATCATTGTGTTTTCTGAAAATAAGGAGCACACAGTCCTAGACATTGTTGTCTCGTTGCTATCTGGTTTCTACATTTGGGTTTTGCTGTCAGCATTGTTAGCAAAGTAAAGGAAGGTATGGCGTGATGAGAAAAGAACTGCCAAGCACATAAGCTTGTTACAATGCTCTGCAGCAGCTTCAAAGGACTTACATCAGCCTCAGACCCCACAATATTATTCTTGGTCATTTAATCTCTGCCATACCTGTTTCTGCTGAGCGTTTCTGGCAGACATGCCTCCTTTTTGATACAACATGCCTGAACAGAAGGGCATTGTGTTGACTGGGACAGGCACATTGGGATATACAGTTTGTCTGTGGGCTGTCCTTTACTCACAGGGGTGAGAAAAACCCTTGAAAGCCATGTGTGCTGCCCTCAGCACTGTTTTCTCTTTCTGGAGAGAGCAAACGATGGTCCCAGGGGCACTGCCCATTCACTGTGTGCTGACTGTGTATCCTATACATCAGCTCCCTCTCTTTTTACAGGGTAGGTGCTATATATCATCAATTTGTATGGAGAACACATGCCTAGACCTCCCTGTTTTCATTACTCGTGTGTCCTGGGAGCCATCTTCTGTGAGTCTGTGGGCTTCTTAGCTCTGCTTCATTATCATTCCTTACTTACAATCTTATCACTGACTCAAACATACCACCTGCACTCTGCAACCAGTCCAGTTGATCTTGGCCAGTCAGCTACCCTAATGGTATTGATGAAGGTCCTATCTGCAGAAATCAGAATCTGAACCCTGAAAGGAGTCATTCTTCATAAAACAATTGAAAAAATACAATACCAAAGAAAAATAAAAGAATTTGCTCAAAAGCAGAGATTTTGAAAAGAAAAGGCTTCATTCTGTTCCTTGATAGGAGATGCACTGTCCAGACCTTCCCTTGCAAGCTGCATTTATCTAATTCCTTACAGCTCACATGGGCACTGTTTCTAGTTGCCCATTGCACAACAGGCATCACCAGCATGGCCAGCCCCAAATGAGCATACAGCACCTTTTGGGTGTAAGGTGAGCAAGTATTTTTCAAGTACGAGAAATACCATGTGTCATAAAGCAAATGAGAGCTGGGGTGTGGGCTGAAAATCAACCAGCACAGCAGGTTCCTCCATGATGCCTGTGCATGGAGTTGCCTACTGGAGTCCTTCCCTTTACCCTTCAAAGAAGCAATAAAATATTCAGTTTTCTGGCTTTGCTTCCAGATTAGGTTGGAAAAGTACAAACAAAAGAGAGTTCTGTAAATGTCTTCTGATTCAGTCACTGCTGTGCCAGCAAGCTTAGCTAAAGACAGACCAATATATCAAATTAAAAAATATATAGGTGCCTGGGAATATTAATCTTGAATACTTATCAATTGCATGAGTGTTCTGGATGATGCGCAAGCCCACATGACCCTTCAGGCCTCTCTTCCTTGATGAATTAGATTCATTGCTCATAGCTAAATGCACAACTATCTTTTCTTGTTTTTCTTCTTCTGGTGCCATCTGGTTTCTTGTATATCCTGCCAGACTGTTGGCATCAGATTCACTGTAGTTTCCATCCAGCATCATAGTTTTCGAGTGAGGTATTCCACATGTACATGAAAACTAGAAACACAAACAAGAAACATGGCTGAACACTCGAAGATCACATGAGCAAAAGAAATGAAGCCTTTCTATTAACAGACAGCTTGTAAACAGTTGAACTTCGGATTTTAGCTGAGGTATGGTTTCTCTTTGAACAAAAAAGTCACCCAATTCCCTCCTCCACTGACTTTGATGTATGGCTTTTCCAAAGACTTGTTTTCAAGGATATGTTCAACTAAAATAAATATGTATATATGTATAAATGTATTTATCAGAACATGTAAAAATGCAATGTTAACTGGGTAAAAAGGTTGATGTTACTAATGGAGTTATTTTTTGAAATTTGCCCTTTTTGTTCCATTTCTCTTTGGTTCCCCCAAAAACTTTCACAGCAATGACTTTCTCAATCTTTTGAACAATTGTCTGACGATTACACTGACTGCTGCTTGATCCTGTACATAACACTCAATAATTGCTGCTGCTTTGCTTATTCCAGATTGATTTTATATACATCTGTCATAGACCCATTATAATATTTCTATGATACATAAATGTATATATATACAAATATATAATATTCAGGATGCCACTGGGAAACTCTGTGGTCAATGTTTATTCTTCAAATTATTTAATGAACAGATCACATTGCTTACCAAAAACCTTAAAATTAACTTGCAGATTGCTTTCTGTGTTCTTGTCGTAACCAAAAGGTTTGATACCAGCAGATTATGTTCAGAAAAACATGACAAGTTAGTAGCCCATTTATTTCACATTTTCAGAGCACTTCATGGGTACAACTGAACATCAGTTGGGTTTTAAGAAATATTTCTGAAGATACACTTCAGAAAGAAAAGCAAAATCACAATAAAACAACATCAGTTGATGAGAGGTCCAGGAGATGGTGTATATGTGTAAGGGACAGCACTTAATGACAATAAGCTAATTTCTGTAGGACTCAGCACAGAAAGAAATTCTGCAGATTTGCTGTCAGCACCCCAGTCAAATTACATTTCCCATGGCTTCGTGTACATGTGATGAGCCACCTCTATGGACAAGGTACCCTAGAGACCCACCTCCATAGAATCTAAAATTAGTCATCCTCAAATAGGCATGTAGATGCTGAGGTATGCTACATAATTTCACCGTTCAGCAACTTTAGTCTATGCCCACAATAATAATTCAAAGACTGCCAAGGAGCCTCCTTGGGCATGGGAACTCCTCTGACAATACTATTAGAGAGTCAGAAATGTCTACGACCTGAATTTTTTCCAGCCCAATAAGCACTGAAAAGTTCCCATGTATGGTTTGGGAATAAGCATGGGGCCGTGGACCATTTGCTATAGGCATTTCACAGCAACTTCTCTGATCTTGAGGGAGAGAAGTTTTGTCCCAGGCATGTTTCATTTCTTAATGTAGACATAACAGACCTCTTCTCATATTCATATTAGGACTTTTTTTGTCTTTCACAGAGGAGCAGCATTGGCTGACAATACCTAAATTTACAGTGAGAAATGTCTCTTCTGCTTCTTCAAGAGCACTCGCCTATATTTTGCCACAGTCTCCTCAAATAATGTTGCTTATTATCTCTGTTCCCCTTTCTACCAGTGGGGATTAATACTGGCACATGTTGAAGACTGGATAGAATACTTTCCCTTGTGCAGTATAAAGGCATTTGCTGAATATGGGATTCAGTGTACCAGACTCAATAAAGGGCAGATTTGTGATATAAATAACAAGTTGAATGTGGGAAAACATTCCTGGAAACACAACAAAGGAGCAACAAACCATCTCAAGTTCTTTTTATCCCCCCAGTACAGCAAAAGAAAAAGGAGAGAGGTTTTCATCTTTAAAAATACAAGTTTATTCCAGGCAAGTCAAACCTAGCAAGGATGCTTTTTTTTACTTCCCATGAAGTGTCAAGATGTTGTTTTCTCTGGACATGGGATGTCTGAGCAGGGCTGGCTAAGATGCCACAGATGACTGCTCACATGCAGCAAGTCAGACACACTTGACTCACTGATGTTGCAGAGAACTGCTGGGCCCCAGGTGGGGACTGGGATGAGGCATAGACAGATTAAGTTACCCATTCAAGTAGCTTTCCAGAATCATACTGTTGCTGAAAAGGCCTCGGAGAGAAACAAAATTTTATCACAAAAGTCTGTTAAATTTATTCTGAGTGCATTTTAAAATAAATCCAATTACATCTTTTATGAGATGTCAGCTAGGAAAGGTGCTAGGCTACTAGGGTGGTCTATACTGTACTCAAGGAAGCCGTAGGAAGAAGAGAAGTAAGAAGAGAAGGACATGCAAAACCAACAGAGTAGTTCAGAGAGGGAAATGTCATGCTCAAATCATACGAAAGATGATATCAGCATTGGCATTTCCAAAAGGCTGATACAAATTTATCCAGAAATCAAAGGCAGCAGGTGACCAATACTATCTGTGAACTAATGTGGAGAGTTCCTCCTTGAAAGAAAGAAGTTGCAAAATATGGTGATGTCCTGGGTGTGTGTGGACTGAAAAAAATTTGGTCCCAAATTAGGGTTGAAAAGGTGATGGTGTTCTGTTTAACTATAAAGAAAAAATGCTTACAGGTCTGTGAGATAATTCAGATTGGAAAGGACCTCCGGGGGTCTCTAGTCCTATGTCCTGTTCACAGCAGGGCCAGGCTGCTAAGGACTGTATCTGGTCAGGTCCTGAAAAACTCTAGGCATGAGGGATGACACCTTTCATAGCGCATTAAAAAGTACAAGCAGAAACTTGGCTGACTGCTTGGTAATGGAGAACGCCTCTACTATTACAGTCATTGAATCCAATTTCCAGAGTAAAGCTGTCTATAGAGGGAGGAAATTAATTTGTTCCAAATAACAGCTTTAGCTTAAAAATACTGAAATTGTGGCAGCTGCAGTGAAGTATCAGATTTTGTACTTTCCCCTCTTATCATTCCCTCACAGTTCCAGGTTGCACTCATCCTCAGTTCAGATCACATTCTTCTCTTCTCTGATGTTTCTATGAAGACCCATTAGATCAAATACTGTTTTTCTGGTGTTAGCAATTCAGCCTGAGGTGGAGCTGTCTAAACAGACCCAATTACACACATGATTGACAGGGTTTTCCCATTAACAGACACAAGTCAGTCAATATAAAGACCAGAACAACCATAAGGAAAAAAATGGAATAAACAGATGAAGAAAAGCTTTTCTCACCCTCTTCTGGAGTTTCCTCTCCTTCCGCTCTTGCACTGTTGTCAGGTAATTCACAGCCGCGTATTCCAACACTGAGAGGAAGACGAACACAAAACTGACCCACAGGTAAATGTCCACTGCTTTGATGTAGGAAACACGAGGCATGGAAGCATTCACCCCAGTGATGATTGTGGACATGGTCAGCACGGTGGTTATCCCTGGACAGAACCAAGAGAAATAAATGTTATTGACTAATACAAAAAACACGAACTATGGTCTCCATGATGCTCTAAAATATGTTCAATGTCAAATAAATATGTGTTAAGTATCTCTTTTGCCAATGCAGAACTGTTCCACTGCCTACGCTTCTGTGCTTATGATGGGCTGAGTTTTGAGGAGCAATGAAACAGCCATCATTTCGCTAGGAATGGCATTCACCTCTCTCCTTAACCTCCAGGATTTTAACACAGTGCTGTTAAAACATGTTTTTAACACACCTGA
Organism: Xenops minutus; assembly: GCA_035221455.1. Taxonomy (NCBI): domain Eukaryota; kingdom Metazoa; phylum Chordata; class Aves; order Passeriformes; family Furnariidae; genus Xenops; species Xenops minutus. The sequence goes on along the minus strand of JAWWEE010000105.1, from coordinate 79,812,086 downwards.
CCATAAGGTTAGGTCTGCTAAGACCACTGTGATAAGGACTCCTGTTTCCCAACTGTACAAATCTGTGTTACAGGACACTGCCAGGAAGCAGCTGAGTATCGACTTTTGGTCATAGCTAAAGAGGATTTAATCTAAATCACTGATCTTAAAAGGGACGGGCAATAATGATAAAATGTTTGGATGAAGCCATGCAAAAGAAAAGCATTAGGCTTTTACCTCTAGGAATATGTGTCTACAGTTAAAGCTGTGGGCATCAAAACATTTTGAACAACCATTCTATTATACAGATAAATGTGCATATGTGTATGTGTTTATAAATAACTATATGTGTTTATATATGTGTGAATATGTGTATATATTCACACGTGTATGCATATATGTATTTAGACTGGTATACATATAATCCTGAAAAATAAAGTATACTTTGGATTGTTATGGAGAGAAAAATATTTAAATGCTCTCAAAGCCACTTAAACAGAGAAAACAGTCAAAAAGCATTCATAGCTACTTCAACCATTTCAAAACAGTGACTACTATAAGCACAGTTAATGATGTTCACTTTTTATCAGCATATATCTGTTTTAAAAATTTGTAACTGAGCACATTTCTTTCAGTGGAGCAGGTTTCCCATTGGCTCTTCTCATCTGTTTGCTGCAGTGCATAGCTCTCTAAGTGAAGTAAACTTGTGTGTTAGAATACTGTGTTTGTGTTTTTAGTACTGTAAGCCTTACATAGTAACATTCAGAGACTTTTCCTATTATATTTTTGCATTCCTTTAACCTATGCATGGAGTGATAAACAAATTAGCTCTTATTTATGTTCAGCTGAAAGGATTTCCTCCAGTCCTGACATAGACAAAGCTCTTCCTTGATGGGTTTTAGATATCCAGAGAGGCAGATTGGTGTGTGCAGGATTTCAAACAGCTCATTCTTTGCTTTCCAACTCCCTCAAATGAGAAACCTCCCTAACCCAGAAACACTGGATTCTCAGTGCAAGACACCTTTGGGAAAGGAGAAACCTGACACCTGCCTCGCCTCTGAGTTAGTGGCCTGTCATCCTCAGCACTGCAGATGGGAGAGGAAAGCCACATTCCTTTCACTACCCCGCTGTTACCTGAGGCCTGGAGTTACAGAGATGCCTGAGTGTCCCCAGGGGCACACCAGATGGAACGACATGTTTGAAGGCCAGGCTGGATGTGGCTTTGAGCAACCTTGTCTGCTGGAAGGTGGCGGTTTGAATTAGATATCTTCAAGATCCCTTCCAACCCAAACCATTCTACGATTTTACGATTCTATGATATCAAAGTACACAGATGCTGATAGGACTAGATCCCTTGCAGCCTTTCTTTCCCAACTTTGTTAAGATGTGCCACATTGCCACCCTCCAGGCAGTGTGGAAAAACCACTGGCCACAGCATCACTGCTGGCTGGATGGGACATGTACTGTGTCAGCTGAGACATCCATTGTGGCAACTGGGACATCCACTGTGGTAGCTGGGATATGGCAGGATCCTGCTCATGAAAGGCAGTCATGAAAATTGCAACAGAAGCCTTTAAATCTCTGTAGGTGCCTGAACTCCCGTGAACCCTGTACCCTCATCAATGGGAATGTGTGTCTTAGAACTGCAGGGCTGGACAACAGGGAAAAAAAAAAATCTCTATTCATCAACTCATAGATACTGAAACTTCTCTTCTCTGCTTAACTTTATTTTTAAGACCACAGTCATATCTGTCCTCAGTGAAGTGTAGATCAGGAAGATTGCTTAGAGAGGAAGGACTTAAGACAAACTGCAATTTTTACATTATATTAATCATCAGGTATAACTAAAATATGATTGTCCAGTCCTGCCGAAACTTTCACATTCAAAGATTTTTACATAGTCATGGCTTTTTGCAGTTGTTCTCACCCAGTGAGACTCTGGCAGGAACTGCTCGGCGATCGATCCAGAAGGACACCCAGGACAACATGACCATGAGAGTGGCAGGGAAGTAGGTTTGGAGCAAGAAGAAGAAGATGTGTCGCCGTAAAGTGAAGTTTATATAGAGGCGATTGTACCAACCTTTGAGAGAGGAGGAAAGCCAGAATCAGTGAGAAGAGCTTTGACAGTAGGCACAGAGAGACAACATCTTTCTTTTGCTATTTGCTTTCTAAAGAGTAGTGAAAAAAGAAACTGAGCTTTCAAAACATGCATTGTCCAGACAGTGGAGACTACATTTCAGTGACATAATCCCAAGAACGCTCTCACAGGCAGTTAATAGAACATTAGTTTTAGCAGCAGTATTAAATCAGAAAAGATCAATACCTGTGCTACTGTAGAAAGCCAGTCTTGATGTAGTGTGGAACTTTTGTATCAAAAACTGAGACAGAGAAATCTTTTCATCAGTTTTCAGAGATTCATTCCCATTTTTCCAATACAGCATCAGATCTTCATCAGTGTAAGCATCTTAGGGAAAGAAGAAACATGATGTGATGTGACTTTGTCTTGGAGGTTTGACAAAAGCTAATAGATCCAGTCTCCGGCATGGAGTAATGCCACCAACAAGTTTGCTAACAGCACTGAGTTAAAAAATCTTGTCATATGATATATATATCTCATGACAACAATAAAAATCCAGGTAATCCTTGATTCGGGGAAACACCTCCTTTTTTTCCTCCACATTGGTGGAATGACAGCTAGAATGGCACTCTTCTGAGCACCACAGATCAAAAATAATTGACAGTCTATCGCTAACTGATAAGAATAGCTCAGGAAATAATCGTGGGTAACACACCTGAATTTAGAGGAATGAGAAAACACAGACACCTCAAACTATCTTAGAGCGATAAAAGCATTCTAAGTGATCTGAAGCCAAAGCCTAGAAACATTTTAAAAGTGTAAATTAAAACCTCACAGAATTCATTATCATGCTAAGTAGCAGGAACGGGGAATGAGAAAAGGGTAATCAAGAAGTTTGGGGGCAGGAGCACATGGCATAAAAGGCTGGGGAAATGGGGTTTGTTCAGCTGGAAGGAGAGCTGTCTGTGGTGGGATCCAGCTGCTGCCCTGCTGAGGGGCACAGAGAAGACGGCAGTAGGATTTTTTCAGACTTTTCATCAATTTAAAGAGGAAAGGGATGCAAGTCACTGCAAAGGATTGTTTCTGATCAGGTAACAATAAACATTTTTGGGATGAAGGCTGTCAGATAGTTGAACAGGTGCAGAAAAATTGTGGAGCCTGCATTACCATGTTCAAAACCCAACTGGACACAGCTCTGAGCTACCCACTGTAAAGATTTCGCTGCTTTTAGCAGAGAGCAGCTGATCTCAAGGCCACTGTAAATTACCCCACGATTCTGTCATTTGTAGAGGAATGTTTCAGTTAAATAGCTGAGAGCACCTCAAAACACCTAAGTCTTTGTCTTGCCATACACTGGAGAAAGCTGCAGAACAGCCACGAAAATTTTACTGTTTACATTATTTTCTCCACAGAACAACTTCTTCCCAAAGAAACTTAGGCCAGGTCAGAGCATTTGCAGGATCAGGATTTTGTCCTAGTATGTTTTCCTTGCAAATTCCCCTGTGTTGCAGCATAAGGGCTAGACATACAACACTGTTGAGTCAATAGAAAGACTCTTAGTAACTCTGATGAACTACTTTTTCAGGCTCTGAGGGTATTGTCCAGGGAAATGTGTCCAGTGAAATGTTTGTGCAGCCAGCCATGAAGCACATCTAACTAGAAACACAGACACAACGTACAGCTTTCCAGCTCCAGAGAGCATGTCTGAGAGTCCAGGGGGAAGCGGCTGAAGTCCATGTTGCACATTGCTGTCACTGTGACCCTAGAAAGTGGAAAATGAGAAAAGCTGGTTTCTATGAGGAGCAATCAAGCAAGAATGTTATTGCAGGAAATTACTCTGCTGCTTTAAAGCCAGCAATTATGCATGATTTTAGCAAAAAATCCCCAGGAAAATGCCTACCAATTATCCAAGTTCAAGCGAGAGGGTTTATACACAGAAACTCCAAAGGAAAATGTAATTTCAATATCTACCAAAGAACTAAAGCACTCTCTTGGACATTACAGTTATACTAATGTCAGTAAAGTCAGTCCACTGTGTTTCATATGCAACTATTTCCCTACAAAGCAACAACATAAAATAACTTCACCATTTACATTTGAAGATTCCCTCAATTGAGGTTTCCTCATTTTCCCCCTCTCTCAGTTCCCTGCAGAGTCACCCTGAGAATGACCCAAGTCTGAGGAACGTGTCCATTCTCACTGCAAGCCACAGAATTCCTCCAATACGTATATTATTAAGGCAAAAGCAGTTTCTTTCTGTTCTCAGTCAAATTCTTCTAATCTGAGGGGTGTATTTCTGGGGCAGGGGGTGTAAAATGGGTGCAGCTGGTTTTCAACAAGTAAGATTTGCCTCTGTTAAGTTTATATCTTAGCTAAAGAGCTGCAGCAATCTCGGCTTCAGTGTTTAAATTGGTCCAGTTGTGCACAACGTTACATAAGAAATTTTCCAGTGGGTCAGTGAACTTTCTCTTCCAGACGGATTTGCAGTAGAGCTCCCGATTTAGTAGGGGCAAATCAGCTGTGACTCATCGTTTCAGAGGACAACTTACGTTGGCCATGACCATTTCCCAGATTCATTACAGATGTTGATAAAGAACTCTTCTTCTGTTCCAGGGATTGTGATCCAAAGGCTACCCTGATCTATGCACTCATCACCCCTGAAAAGCACACCCTGTTCATTTTGACCATAAAACTGAAGCAAAATTTTGCCTTATGAGCAACATTTAAAGAATGTTTCTGGGAATATGTTCCCGAAGATATACTGAGGCAATGACCTCCCCTGGTTGTGTGTAGCATTTAAGCATTGTATAACTCAGTCTCATCACAGTGTGTTATTTTCTTTCCTTAGCATCACCTGAACTATGGCACAACCTGTGGTCAACAATTCATGAGCCAGTGACAGCACAGAAACTCAGATCACCAATAAGATTAGAGTGCAGTGTTCAGTTGCCTGTGAAAGCCCAATGCCCAAAGGAGGAATGAAATGTCCCTCAGCCCAGTACTAACCCCCTGCAAATATCTCAAGACATCTGAGGTAATTTCCAGCACCACTGGACACCCATGTTTTGTCAGCCAGATCTCATTCTGAGTGTCTTAAACACCACCAGGCCTAAATGCCATGAAGGTTCTCATTCTCCATGGATTTTAAGTATCAAATTATCAATTCAACCCTTGTGCAGTAGCTCTTCTCTCTTCTGTGTAGCATTAAAAATTCACATCACCTCCTTGACAAATCACAGAAAATTTTGAAAGTAAATACTCTGCATGTGGGCAAATGAGCAGACCTGAACAGCACCAATGTTTGCCATTAAAAATACATGTTCCCTCACTGTGGTTGTTGAGCATTGCTAACAAGTGGTTTGCTGCTGACTTCAGAACATGAGAATTGTGGGGTGTGAGCAATGGAAACTGATAGTTACACAGAGCAACAGCCCTTGAGAAGGTCCCTACCCTCCTCCTGCTCTTCTGCCCTCAGTGTTGGCCCAAGTTTCCATCTAACCGAATTTTTCCTTTATCTTTCTCCTTCTTGTCTCTCCTGCTACATGGCACCTTCATCCTCATCCAGTTCCAATAAAATACATGGTGTCTTTAGGTGCCTAGTTAAGATGCGGGTTAATTAGAGCTTTCATGCAATAAATGGGTTTATTAAATGGCTTTGGAACAGGGAAAGAGTTCTTAAGTGTATGATCAAGCTGGGACTTTCATCTTCAAACCAGGCAAAATGAAGTAACCATATGATGAATAACCTCTTTCTCATGCACACACATACTTTGTGGTTTTACAAATTTGTCCAGGGTTTTTAAAATAAATTCTGTAGAATTGTATTTGAACTATGAAACTTTGCTTTAGAGTGAACTTCAGAGCAGCCTGTGATATTGTTCTGCTTGGGACATCGTTGCCCACTGTGCTCATTCGTCAAAGACAAAGAGCATCCTGAACAAAACTTTATAGAAAACCTTTCCTAGATTTTGAAAATCATTTTGCCATAGCTGAAGTGAATAAGTTCCAGAAAGATCCTAGAAGAGAAGACCTTGGCTACAAAACATTCTGAAGTCTCTGTACTCTGAGAGAATGTTTTCTGTCCTGGGGAAATATCCTTTTGTTTGGGCTCTTTAGCTTTTCTCTTCTGGCAGTGTATTTTTCTGTGTGTCTCTTTTTGTCTTCTTATGAAGGGAATGAAATCTGCTGGGAAGCTGATGGGAGCAGCCATAAAGGTGGCCTGGTTAGAAGGGGAAACTACTGAGCAAAAAAACTGTCTTCTGAAAAATATTGACAGAAAAGGCCTGCCAGCCTGGGAACCAGACATGTCCTTGAGAACTACAGCCAGCCTCTTTGAAATGCAGACAGAGTACCTAGAAACTGGAGGCATCCTGGAATACCATCAATAATTGCAAAAAAGAAAGGGATTTAAAAGGCAATTATTGCCTGGAAAATAAAAACTGGTCTGAAAGAACAGAAAACGTAATTATCTATTGGCTGTCACAGGTGAAAAGTAGAAATTAACAGGACTTATTGACTACTCAGAGTGGTAGTATCCTACTCTCTCCTATATTTCTGGATATAAGGAGGACATAACTTTCATCCAAAATAAAGCCTTCTCTCTGAGAACTTTCCATGCTGCACACACTTTTCTGTTCCTAAAGAGGCTGAATTCACTGTATGAACTTTCTACTAGCTCTTGGACTCTCATTAGGGACACCTGGCAGATTCCAGACCCTATGGCTCAGAGCATCTCTGAAGTGAGACTCTATGCCCTCTAGGCCCCCTTTGGAGGCTCTTTCAGTTTGTCCTTCCATTCATTGGGTGTTTTGGTTCACCTGATGATGGTATCACTTGATACCAGTATTACGCATCCATACAAGGAATATATCCTAAGTGGACTTGCTGGTATACTGTGGTGAGTTGCTCCACTAATGATAAGTAACCTGTAAAAGTATATACTAGTTGCTGTTGTTAGCTGTTGCCACGTGATTGATGGATGCTAAATTACTGCTGACAGTATTTTGCAATAGCATGATATATATATATATTCAATTTATTAATCATAGGTGTACTTACTAGTGGTGATATTGTGGTAGTTTATTTGCTAGTGGTGATTTTTGTCATATTTTTTGTAATCTACAATAAGGTAGGGAAGTTTAGAGGATTAAGCCTGCATGTCCTTGTGTATTACAGAATCCTGCAAACCCACGGTCACGATCGGTGTGCACCTGCAGGACGGGTAACCTTCCGGATTTGTTTCCAGTCAACAAATCTACTAGAAAACCAGGATGTCTTTAATACTGCCATTTCAGCCTCAATAAATTTAAACCTTTACATCAATGTGAAAACACCACCACAAAAACAACAACAAAAATTCTAGACAAACAGGAAGAAAAATAGGATAATTATAGAGGTCACCATCTGGTATACCAGCAGCTTCCAGTTTAATCACACACTGACCCTGGGATGAACATTCCTGCTTGACTAAGCCCTTCACTGACTGCAAAGAGTTGAAGGTATGACTCCCTGGGGAGGAGATTATCCTGTTACTGCCCAAAGCATGGTTTCTCGCAGTTTCCCGCAAGGCATTTTGTACTGCACATTCTAGAAACAAGGCTCTGCATCAGCACTGGGAGTAGCAGGATTGGTAGTAGCAGTCCTAGAGATTGCCAAAGTCAAGCTTTTGAGAGAAAAGTTGGCAGCAAAGCCCCAGGGGATGCTGAGAGCAGCGGGGCTGCACCATTACCTCATGCTGTAGAGGACATGACCATCAGGGAATACTCGCAGCATGATGTTGTCCGTGGTGGTATCGTGAATGAAGGACCTCTTGGAATGAACAAAGAAGACATCAGGTACCCAGATCTTCTTCACGAGCCTGCCATCGAAGGTCATGCTCTTGTTGTTGGTGCTAGGAAAGGAGAGACGCTCATCCTTCCAATAGTGCCTTAAGTACAAGGTCATAGTGAAATCCTTCACAAAAAAGGAAAGGAACCAGAGAGATGTCTGTCAGTGCTGCAACTCTGCAACTCAGACACATCAGAAAGAAAACTCATTCTTACTAGGTAGACAAAATATCTCCACTTTCACCCCCTGATTCTTTCCTAGGCCAATGCCCTCTGTGAATAGATTTTCCTGACAAAATAATTTCAGCCAAAACAGAGCATAAATGACCAATGAATGTGTTACAATACCCAGTAACATTCAGCCCCAAAAGGGATATAAATATGCCCCAAGAGAAGCACTGCCTGGCAGAAATGATTCTTCAATCCTGGCAAAATTATCTTGCAGGACTATGGTATCAATATTACGATCTAGAGGAAAAACTTTGCAAGTTAGATTAATGATTAGGCTAAACACTACTCAATTTACCCCCAAAAGAACTAAATTGTTGCAAACAGCAACCAAGTGATGGAACTGTGTTTCCTACTATACAAGTGTATAAATAAAGTCCCCTTTTGAGCTTGTTGAGGGGGCAGGAGCTTCAGTCACATAAAGAAGAACATCTGTTTGTTGATGTCAACCTGGCAGCTGTTGCTTTCAGAGCTGAATCTACTATCTCATTCCGAGAGATCAAATACACTTCTTTTCTTTATATTCCCAACTAAGCAAGTGGTTATGGGACCTGCCACGCCTGAACAGTCAGCAACACAGGCCAGCATCTCTTCCTAACCCCACAGCAACCACCTTCTAAAAACACAATCAGTCAGTTTGGTGACAAATAGTAACAATCAGTTATCCTGACTCTCTGCTTCAAAAGGCTGTATGGCAATAGCCTTGCATTGCCAATAGGTTTTTCATTAATTTGTCAAAGAAAGCTGTAGTGCCAGCCCTCATCTTGCTGCCTTGTATGGGACAGAGCAGGCCAGACACTTCCCTCTCTGACCATGGCAGAGACCTGCCAGGGGGTCACTACTGCCCATCCGCCTGTAGGTGCCCACCTTAGGCTGGTCCCAGGCTCCATCACTGCTCCTCCCAGGGATGCTGGCAGCTTCTGCTCCCTACTGGACACTGGCCACCTCCCTCTAGCAATTATAGTCCCAAAGAAATACTTCCAGCAACTTGACAGGGCTCAAGCTCCAACCTGGCTGGAAGAGTCACCCTCAGGGGTGGGACATCAAGCTCATCAGCTTGAGTAGAGATGGGAAAAGGCGAGGAAGGGGTACAATTTTTGCTTTCTTAGGAGTCAATGCAAGTTACAGTAGAATTCAAAAAAGGGGTAAAAAAGAGCCTGGATATTCAGGGCCACCAGTCCCCTGGCCATGACATGAGATGGAGGGACATGAGGCTCTAGGAGAGGAGAAGCACTGTCGTAGTTTAACCCCAGCCAGCAACTAGGTACAACACGGACACTTGCTCACTCCTCCCTCCCCCAGCCCCCAGTTGATAGTATGGGGAGGAGAATCAGAAAAGGCTGGGTAGGTCAGCTGTCCTGGCCATGACCTTTCCTGTCTTCTTGTGCCCCTCCTCACTGGCAGAGCATAAGACACTGAAAAGTCCTTGACTTAGGGTAAGCACTACTTAGCCACAACCAAAACACTGTGTTATTGGTATTATTCTCGTACTAAATCCAAAACACAGCACTGTACCAGCTACTAAGAAGAAAATTAGCTCTATCCCAGACAAAACCAGGACAGCCAGGCAGCTGGAGGCTGCAGCTGTAAAATGCCTCTGAGCAGCTTCATCATCAGAGCACAGGGGAACAGAGACTGACGTGGCATCAGCCAGGCACCCTCAGAATGCCTTACAGCCACCACAGAGGATGGGGAAGAGACTGCCTGTAGGGACTGCACATCACTTTCCAGGTCACCCCTTTCCCTGTCCTACCAGGCAGGAGCTTCTCGTCTCTCGCCTTCAGCCCTTTCTCTCTTCAAACAAGTCAACGCAATGGCCAACTCTCCTCTCTCTCCAATGGCCAACACACAGCACAACAAATACTGCAAACACAAAGCCAAAGTCACAGCTGACAACAGCTTCTAAGTATAAAATGCAACTTAAGGAAGTTTTTTCAAAACATGAATCAAATGAGGCAGCTTGCTGACAGCTTGTTTCTTTCTGACTAGCACACGTGCTATTTACAAGCAAGAAAAGGAGTTTATTTCAGCACTCGCAAGTAGGAAAATCCCTCAGGATACAAGTCTTTACAACAAACTGAGAGAATAATAGTACCTGCCAGAAATGCAGTGAATGAGAATACACAAATGCCTTCATTTTGACAGCACATTTCATGTCTGTGCCATGCTCTAGGCAACCCCAAGGGCATGCCCTGCTAGTGCACAGAGCAGCAGCCCATCCATGCCGACTAGGCAGGCACCAGTTTTAAACCCATGTGTTTTAAACATCCCCTGGCTGCTCTCATTGACATGCACTGTCTTGCAGATATGGAGGGTTGTGGCTGGTGTCACTTCAGTCTGGTGCTTCTTTGGGTAACCAGATGCCTGCTCCAGCAATGAGCAGGGAAAGACTACCCAGCCAAGAGCAGCACCTGATTTCCAGGGCAAATGACTCTTCAAAGCAGTCTGAAACAAGCCCTGCCTGCAGCCCTGCCCTGTCTGCAATGGGGAGACAAGGAGGGCACCCTGTTGCAGGCACAGGTAGCCCAAGTCCATTGGCCATCCTGACAGCTTACTGCCCACTCTCCTTTCTGCAAACACCCATGCTGGGACAGTCTGTTGGAAAAACAAACCAACATAACTCAGACTGACCTGGGAGACCATTCTTCCACCCCAAAATACATGTCAGAAACTGCTGTAGAAAGTCCTTGTCACATGCTGGGAAAATAATACTATGGAGATATCAACAGCCAAGAGAGAGAACTGACCTCAAAGCTTTCTGACAGGCAAGATTTTTGTTGAAATCAGATGCTCCTGAGAGAAATGACTGTGAGTTGCTTGGTCTGTTTAGGTCTGTTTGCTGTTCTGACACTATCTTGATACACTAGAGTCCCAGCTCTCCTTGTGGCAGCCATTTCCTGTGCTGACAGCTCCCTCTCACACACTTCAGTGCATGAATACCCCCAAACCCTCTCTTTCAATATTCAGGCAGCCAAACTCCATTATTTTAATCATAGCACATAGAATAGTTTGAGCTGGAAGGGACCTTTAAAGACATCGAGTCCAACCCCTCCAAAATGGGATGAAGATGAAAATGCAATTGCACTATAGTAAATACTATTCAAGCTAAAGCTATTCTCCTAGACCAGAGAAGGTACCCAAGAACAGGGAGGAAAAGGCAAAAGAAGGAAGGACCCAAGAAGCTTCCTCTTCTCCTTTACATTCCTCTTTCCACTTCTCTATTGAGTTTTTTTGTTCCATTTCCTACAGCAAAAAACCCCCAACAAATGCAAACCCAAAACCAAATAGGAAAATGTGTGTGAACACTCATGTGAACTCTGTGTTTCCCTAAGGAAGGAAAATCCTGCAATAAGCACAGCTTATGTGAACTTCTTCATATACCTTCAAACCTTCACACACAGCTGTTCATAATTGTCATTGTGATAGATCTTTCATAGCACTGATTATTCTCCCATTCAAGGTCGCTTTTTCCTTCATGCTTCTAATCTTTATCTGGAGATACAGACATAAGCCTTTGATCACCTGGTTTTTATCAAGTCTTTGCTTCTGAATATCAGCCTCTTTGAATTTCACAGATGCTGCCATTACTTTGATCTGGCCAATAATTCAAAACGCACAGGTTTCAAGTGGGAGGGACATTTTATGACTAGCAGTAATTGAGGCTTAGAAGAGGATTACGTACCATGTCAACCTCAGAAATACTGTCCAAGCTTTCGACTTGCACATCCACCCCAACAGGAATTGCAGGGCCTGAAAGAGAATGAGATTTAGATATGCAAATAACTGTTCTTTCATATCATCTGCACTTAATTAGCACTATAAAGCCCAAAACATTTCTTAACTTATGTCATACATTTCGGTTAATGGTTCTTCATGAGGGAGCTGGGGGAAAAGTCAGTGAATAACCATGTAAGGCCTCCTTTGGAACATTGATTATCTTCCCCTTGGCATATACTGCAGTGTTGACACTCTGCCCAGTTAATCCAGAGTGTGGATGAAACGTTTGCTTATGTTTTTAAAAACTGAACCATCCCATCTTAAATTTTAGGCTTTTATGAACAAATTTAGCCCCAAGAACAGGGGACTGAGATGATGAAATGCCAAGCAGTGAGCTCCTCCTGGAAGGTTTCTCATTTTTTACCAAGACAAGCTATATTAATCTCTCAAGAGCCCATCACCATTCATATGACTCACTGATGATATCACTAGTTTTCCACAGTAGTTTTAAAACTAGCAGCCAAAGAATTCACCAAGAGTAAATAAGCAGAAAATGTCCCATAATAAATGCACACTCGTCTATTACTAGAAACCTTGTATCAAAACTTCACTGTAGGCTGCTGTTCATTCATGACCAGGACCTGCTCAGGTTACCCAAGATCCCCTCAGTGTGCTCTCATGCAGCATTTTCCCATTTCTCATGGAAAGTGCCTACAGAGGTGTGCACACCCAGCATGACCCACGGGGGCAGGTCAACAGGAACCTCTGAGGAACAGTCCAGGTGGATCCACTGCTACCTTGTGCTCTCAGTATGTGGCAGTGAGACACACAGGGCTCCCACTGATGAGCCTATCCAGCCTATCTCCAGCCTGGGCACTGCCAGTGAGATGGACCGTGCCAAGGGAAGCAGAAGCTCTGCAGACATGCCTGGGACTTGCCCAGCAGAAATTAATTTTCCAAGGACCATAGTAAACTCCATTAAGATTTGCAAAGATTTTTAGCACCTAGATTTTGAATCTAATTAGCAGTTGGATAGTATGTAAGAAGCACCAAAATCCCTTTATAGACTCAGACCCGTATTTGCACAGTGCCACACAGAGCAGGACCTGCTGCATGCGTGTATTTAGCTAGAGTAGTACCTTTCTCGGGATCATATCCAAGCTCTGAACACACCACGAGCCTGACAGGAGAGCAGAAATGCTGTTCTGAGAAAGCAGCACAATTTTGCAAGCTGCCATCCATCCTGCTCCTGTACCTGTCACAACTCATACAGACTCTCACACATCTTCAGGGCTTTTGAATACAGCTGTGTTTGCCTCTGCTGGTGGAGAAAGAAGAACCAACTCAGCTTCAGTAGGGAAAGGCTAATCACCATGTCCATGAGACAAGCTGTGACTGCCCCCAGCACAGGTTTGTTAGGGCTTTGATAAGCCAGCCTCAACAAATTGCAGCAGAGCATGCTGATGGTGACACTCTCCCCCTTCCACATGCACAGTTCCAGCCTGTTGTGTCCACACCATCCATCAGCAGTTGTGTTGAGTACAGGCACCCTGAAGGGAGCCCTGTGGAGCAGGACCAGGCTCCTCAGGACCACCAATTCCAACTTAAGTGACTTGTCCCCAGCAATGAAGCTGCAACCTGGCTAACCCAGCAATCCCAGATGCTTACAAACACACGTCACATTCAGACAGACAGCTGCGCACTTCATACTTCAAAAAAATTGCCAGCAAACATTTGCAACTGAGAGAAAGAATTTCTATAAGGTATTCCTCCTGTTCAGTAAAACATGTTTTGTTTTGTTTTAAACAAGATAGCAAAAAAGCCCTGTATCTGTGGTGATAACAAGCATCTGTTGGTGGCCAGCTAGCCTTTTTTGGGTCAGATACCTTGTGAAGTCACACATGGTGAAGAAGAGTCATACATCAAGAAGAGCCTGGGTAATAATACAAATACTTATCTATTTCCTTAATACCTTTAAATACCTAGCAGCCCTTCAGTGGGGTTATGCTTGTAACACTTAACTTGGGCCTCTGCTATAGCAAGGCTCAATGCTCAGGGAAAGTCTCTTCAGAAAGGCTCCACGGTCCAACACAGCCCATGTCAGGGTAAGCTCAAGGCTGCCCTCAGCACTGCCCCTGTCTTTTACTGGAGAAAGCGTGTGTAATTAATATTTTTTATTGTCATATACAGAGGGGGACATTGTAGTAGTGCCCACAGTGCTTCCAAAAAGCCATTCCATGGTAGGCACAGTGTTAATGGAGAAGGCATGGTCTGTCAGGACGGCTTCACACTGCAATCAGGTTGTGCCAGAAGAGGATGGCAGTGGCTGGCTGTGGTACTTCCCACTGCGTCTCCCTGGTGCCCAGGGGCTGTGTGCCCAACACATGCTGGGCAGCCCCCACAGCTTCCAGTCTGCAAGAGAGATTCTCTATGCATGAATCCTTAATTTAGCCTTGATTCAGGAAATCAAGATCCACCCAAAGTCTATTTACTGCTGCAATTTCTATGCTTGTCTGAATAATAATCACAGATTAAAAAAACCGCAAACATCAAACAACTAAAACCCAAACCCACAAACATAAGAACACTGCCAAGTTGATATCTGTGCTGCTGTCCTATTCCTTCCCTATCTGCTCTTGAAGATAAAATATTATGTCCATGTTCTTTATTTTGTTCATGTTCCTGCATCAAATGCTCAATAACCAGCAGTTACCTCATTGCAAGGACAACGACTAAGGTTCAGTTTGGAGCTGCTATGAAGCTTCATTAAACCAAAAATAAAGGTTGTTCCATGTTAAGCCAGTTGGTCTGGAAAGCCCTTGAGAGGAGAGGCCCAAGGTTGTGTTAGGTGTCTGCTACATCAGTGAAACTGCTTTTACTTCTTTTCTTTTCTGCAGTTAATCATGAATTTGAGGGATGATAAAACAGTGATTGCAATAGAGAGAGGGAGAAATTGTTTGAATGCTGGATTCAAATGTTTAGTTCTTAATAGAGACGATATGAAGATATGACTGTAAAACCAACTTAGCAGCAGAAATATTTACTCTGCCTTTCTTGGGCAAGCTCTTACTACAGTCAGCAGAAGGAATCATTGCTTTTCCCTCTTCCCTGCTCCTCATTCAGCATGTGGGTTGAGGCAAAGAGAGAGTAGAAAAATGGGAATGAGGGCATGTTGGGAAATCTAGAACCTTTGGAAGAGGCTTAGACAAGAAGTTGTGTTGAGCAGGGAAGGGTGAGTGAAGGGCCAGTTGGGACAGCCCAAACGTTGCTGCCTGTGAGCTAGTTACAGGAATCAAATGGCCACCAAGCTCTACTCCAGGCGATGAGCATAACTGATAATGATAACTGCATATTCACTTGGCCCATTGCTCTACAAAACTTCAAGCAAGAGGCAGTTTTGCTGAGGCACCTGATGCAAGCAACATTGGAAATGCCCATGGCTCCTGAAGTAAAACAGAAGGCCTGTCTAGAAATGTGCTCTTGAAACCACAGAGACAAACCCTGAATTTCCTTAAAAGTCATCTTGGCTCCAGCATATGCCATTGAATTAAATCCTGTTGATCAGTTACCAAGAGGCGTCAAGAGATCTTTGGTCTCACTAAACCTTGGAGTCAATTAGGAACTGCTGGCTTTTCAATCCTGTCCCTTTATCAACCAAACTGTTGAATCACTGAGGCTTTGACAAATTTCTCACCAAATGCACAAGGGGTGAGCAAAAAGAAAAAAAGCTCTTTAGTGAGAGAGAGCAGAGGATGATGAGTGTGTGAATGTAAAAGGACTGCAATAGCTGAGATGCCATCTGACACACTGAACTAGTAGATAGAACAAGTAACTTAGATTTCAGCACAAAAGCCCTCATAAATAAAAAAAGGACATAAAATAAAGGAGAAGCCCTTGTCCTTGTCATACCATAACGCTAGAGAAATCTCAAAGCTCAAGGATGTTTGTTGCTGGACAGGAAGCTAAACAGGTCCATGTGAAAGATGTGGATTTGGCTGACAAAAGGAAGCAGTTATGCTTTGCTCAAAGACTGCAGTTCAGCAAAGCTTTTCAGCTTATGCTTTAGAGTGCCTGAAAAATATCATCCAAATTTATGGAATTATTCAAATTAAACAAGTATTTACAGATGAAGGTCTAGAGATAATGTGTATAAACTTCAACTAAAGCATTTCTTCCAGAAAGAGCAAACACATCAACATTTATTATCCCCATCACGGTCCACAGCAATATCTTGCAGAAGGCAAATCCTAATTCAACAGGACTGATACAACCAGAAAATAAATGCTGGAGTATTAAAGCTTCATAAAAATCACAGGCTTCCTTGCACCTTCTCGCTGTAAATGTACCATCTTCTGAAAATGAATCCACATTTGGAATCCACTCACTTACAGAAATAAGCCACAACCTATTACTTTAAAGTTGTTTGTGGCTTCATCTGTCTTTATTCCTTTGCCAATTTCACAACACGGTATGCTGAGAGTCAGTGGCAAGAGTGCTCCCTCATTTCTCTATCCCCTGCAGTAAACAGCTCTGTTTTGAGTCCTACTCTCCAGTGAAAGCCATTGCACACTCAGCTTAGGTGCTGCACATAGAAAAGATGATGTTCAGAATACCTTTAGAGAAGAGCCACCTTGCACCTGCATTCAGTGGTGGTACAAGCAGAACAGATGGACAGAAAAGTCTCCTTTTTGGGTGGGTTCTGACACAAAGAAGACACCTTGCAGAAATTCCAGTTTGAATATCAAACTCTGTCCCAGGTTGAGTGGGATGCCTGGCCTGGCTAACCTCTCCAGGGAACCCAGCAGGTTTCCACAAGTCCTGCTCAGGAATGACTTCAGAAAGTGCCCAGCACTAAAGCCTGATGCATCCTAGTGTGTCGCTGCACCTAAAAATGCTCAGCAAGGAGCAGCATGAAATCTTCAAAGGCTGAGTCAGTTCCCAGTCAGAACTGGGCACAAACATGGTTTTTATTTCTGAACACTGGAGCAGGCTTTGGAAGATAGGGAAGAGTGTGCTACCATGAAGATGCCTGGAGTCAGTTTTCCGCTCCAGCTCTGAGACTAAAGCTTTGTGACATCCCTTTATTTTTGTTCTTTGGCAGTGCTTTCAAAGGCTCATTGTTTCCCTCTGAGACAGTGTCTCTGTTCTCTCATCTCTCTTTGAAGCAGTGAGGCAGATGTAGGCACTGAAATAAAAATGTCCACATGGGAAATGAGTAGGTTTGAGACTTCTTTACTGACAGACGTCTCGTGCACATCCAGACAGGCTGCAAATGTCCATAAGAGGTCCCATGGCTTCAAGCTGCCATTTTCAGCATATCTTGGTGAATGTGTGTGTATTTATATATATATATATTTACTTTTTAATGAATGTGTATATGAATGGGACCTCTTGGGTGTGGGCAGCTTCCAGGCAGCCACCACCAGGATATGCTCATCACCTGCCTCATGACTGCAAAGAGCTTCGCTCCTCTGCATCTCACTGACAGCTGTTCATCAGCAGAGAAGCAAGTTTTATTCCAGCTCTTGATAGTAATAATAAGTGCACTACTTATGCCTTATTCACCCCACCATTCATCCATCCTGGCAAAAATACTGCCCAGAAAGGGCAACAAGGACCAGCTGAAGTTAGGCTACTAAGCTATGAGCAAATATAAGAAAAGTAAAGCATTGGCTGGTCCTTAATAAAGAAGATACAGCTATTTTAAGTATCAACTAAAGCTGCTTATTCATGGGCTCCCTGTAAAATATGTCATAGATGAAATGCTTAAAATGGGTGTTTAAGGAAGGCAGCAAAACAAACATTTACATAATCTTTAGAAATTAATAATAGTAAATAATACCTGAACATCTGCTAGCTAGAACAAGGTCACTGATATGGAGATAACTCCCTAAGGGTCAAAAACCCTGCAGTCTCTTTTAGCTTATGGAGGCTCTTTGACCATCAACAAAGCAAAAACCTTTGTCATTGCCCCTGTACCCAATCGCCTATCTCTAATGGGCTGGGAGCAGGCAAGACAACCATGCTTATTGGGCTGTTAATAACACAACTTACACAACATTTGTTTGCTCACTTGTGCTTTACAAAGATACTTTTTCTTGAAAAACAGTTCACCTTTCTCTAATGTTTTGGGTTTTTTTTCATTTCACCTTGCATAACCCCAGCCTTCTCTGCCCAGTGGTCACAGCTGTATTGGGCTGGCAGCAAGAGTCACCACGGCCCCCATAAAGCAGCTCATACCCCAGCTCCTTTTACCTTAAAGTACAATGGTGAAGTTGTGGACTGGTCCACTAAACTTGGCAACTATCATGTTTACAGCACGGGTTTTTCTTGCAGTCTAATGTCACTCACAATTTCCTTATGGTATTTATATTTTCCGGAATGGAAATGACTTTCCCACTTGCACCATAACATCACAGGCCCAATGCAATGCCATAAGGCTGGAATCTATTAGGCTGTGGTCCCCAAGCTGCTCTCACAGAGGGTCTTAGGGCAGCGACCAGTCACAGTCACATGGGTCCCATGGGCTCATCTTCTCTGCTTTCACAGTATAAAAGCCTTTTTATCCCATGCAGGTCAGACCACAGTCAGTTTGACTGACATTGTCACAGCAAAAAACTGGAAGGACTGACAGTGCATAGCAAATCACTGTGACTGCCTGATGAACAACATTACAGATGAAAATATGAAGATTGCCTCTTACCACACTTTTGGTTTCTCTCCTTTATTTTTTTTTCCCCATCAGGCTTAGCATCCATCACTAAAAATATGCTGCATAATTCTGCATCTGTGCAACACCCTGTAGCACTTGCTATCTCTGTGTAAGCCATGCTTTCCAAGGCTGGAGCCTCAAGGAAGCTGTTCCCATGCTTTGTTCCTTATCACATGCAACTTCAGCACAACTTTACTAATACCTTTGACCCAAGAATCTCTGCAAGTTAAGGAGGTTTTGAGCAAAAATTAAAAGAACACCATGTTTTTCATTTATAAATAAAGGCACCTTCTCAACAGAGATTGTTAGGATATTTCTCAATTTTATAAATATTATTCTAAGTTTTTTGGCTCTAGAAGTATCTTAGTGCTGTGATGGGAGGTAGCATGGGGAAACAGGACAAGAGGGAGATTAAAATGCAGTTACATTAACCCTGGAAGAGTGACTCTGTAATTATGTGTATCTGTTTGGTGTGACATGCACAAAAGTGTTCCTCACAGGCTCTATGATGCTGATGAAAATAGTAAAAATGGGATCTGTTTCCAAAAATCCAGTGCAGTGGTGGAACTAGGCATCAAAACCTAAACCATCACCACAACAGAAGAAAACTCTGCAGCTGCCCCCCAGAACACAGACATCATGCCCTGACATACACCCAGTTAGGGGAAAAAGTTTTAAAAGTCACTGTGGGTCCCCAGCTATCTCCAGCTGAGTCAAAGGAGGGAGTCTAAACCTCCTCCTAGAGAAGCCCTGTCATCCCACCCCATCAAACTCAGGAGCCATCAGTTCTTTTGTCCAGGGTGGTGACAGCTGCAGAGAGGACAGATTGGTACTTCCAGTTGGTCCATACCAGGCACTCAGAAGTCATCAGCCATGCTCCAAAAACTGAGGCTGGCCTTAAAAAAAATAAATCTGAAAACCTAACCCAGCACCCTCTGAGGTTATAGCAGGGCAGAGCACACCTGACATTTAGGAAGGCATGTACACTTAAGTGAACTCACTCAACAGAACACAATATCTGCTTCTCAGCAAAGTTGAAGCACAGTAAATCAGCAACCCATCTTCATGTATGTGAAAGCACACAGCTGCCTATCCACCTTCAGAAGACAACATATGAGTGACAGTAATCAATGAAGCATTGATCAAAATCATTGGAAGTCTTCAAGGTCAGGTTGGATGGAGCTTTGAGCAACCTGGTCTAGCAGAAAGTGTCCCTACTTGTGGTAGAGGGTTCGGAACTACATGATCTTTAAGGTCCCTTCCAACCCAAGCCATTCTGTGTTTCTGTGACCAAGCACTGCTGTGCCAGGCAAGCTGTATGGGATCACCGCTATCCATGAAGGAGCAGCATGCCAACAAAACAATATCAGACTGAGGGCAGTGGACATCCAGCCAATATGTCACAGGTCAAGGCTTTGCAGACAGAAGAGAAGACTGAAAAAAAAAGAAGACTAAAAAGTCACATAAGGAAAACAAAGACCAATAAACAAAGAAATGGGGTTAAGCCAACAAGGTGGTTGGCTGGACAATCCCGATGGTGACCATCTCCTCCTGGAACCAAGAGGATTTAGGTGAGCACATGAAACCAATCTCATGTCTCCCTGGTCTTTTCATCTTTTCGAGGTCAGGTTCCTTCCCCAATTCACTTCATGTCCAGTGCCTCTAAAGCCAGGTCCCACACCTCCGCCCTGAGCCTCTGCTGCACCCCATGGCTCACAGGTGCCAGGAAGATCTGCCTATGCTCCACCCAGAGGGCAATTTAAGGCAAATTCTTTAACCCTAGAAATAGCAGATCAAGTTTACCACTGATTAGCAGAAGAGCTACCTGCAATGGCCAGGCTGGACCGCAACTTGCTAGTAAATAACAGCAGGGGGTAGGCACAAAACACTGGTGGTGACACATTTTGAACTCTGGAATTTGGAGATACATAAATTGTTAGTAAGGGGACAGCAGTGTGCTCTCAGAACAGCACATCTGCACCGTGGCACGAGAAACATCTTTCAAGCCACACCAGGAATGGACAGGTCCAAAAAGCTCTCTTCTACAGACAAGGTGCAAAAGGCAAAACATCTATGTGTCTCACTGGACAGGAAGAGTAGCACTTCAACCTAGTCGGCCAATTGACAAAGGATATGGCATTAGTCATTCAATGAAAACTACAGAAAACTCTGATCTTAGCTTTAGGGGGGCTTGGTAACTGATCTAATTAGAAGAGGGATTTCCACACTGGTATTCCAGCACTTTTTTATTCTCTTGCCTCTGCAGTAGTGAGTCTAGAAAGGTCAGGCAAACACATTCCTGGAACTGCATGTGACAGAGAGCAGAAGTGACAGACACACAGGACTCTCTTCCCACCCTTTTGGTTGTTTTAGAGAGTTTGAGACAAGATTTTATCTGAACGAAACTATTCTATTTTCCGCTAGCAAGGATGGGATGTGATCCACCTAATGAGTTCTTTACTTTGCAATTTAATCACATCAGCAGAAAAGCTCATTGTAACTTCACAACTACAGGTGAACATTAAAACCTGCTGCTTGTTCCTCTTCTCAACAGAATGAAACATGTATCGGCAGGGTCCATCCTGAGCTCTGGGGAATGACAGCCAAAACCAGAGTCAACTGCAGCAACATGAAGGAATGTAGGAATTGTACGGAGCACAGAGCACTGAGATGAGCATGAAACCTCCTTGAATTGGCACCAAGTCCTTTCCCTTCACACTGATGCATCTGGCCAGAGGTTTGGTGCTTTGCTTGTTTGTTTTTAAATGAGATGGTTAATTAGATAATTAGATTTTTTTAATTAAATGAGCATGAAAACAAGAGAACCCTTTTATTCTCACCTCCAAAAGCTGGTCGCATGGTGAAGTCATGTTCATCAACTCTGAGAAGCTGCTCCGTCTTTCCTTTCCAGGCTTTGGTCAAGTCATGATTCTTCTTAAAGATGTGACTGCAAAAGACAGCAATAGCATTGATCCTATGTCTCTGTGCCCAAGCTGCAGCTGACTTCTGCCAGCCTGATTTTGCAGCTGTAGGAGCAGCAGCTTTGTAGGCACAGTCCCAGTGAGGCTGCCACACCACAGCATAGACACAATGCTGCCTTCCCACAGCACTTTGTGCCCCCACAGGCAGCCCTGCTGTCTCTGCCCCGCTCCAAAATGGACATGGTGCTCCCTCCACCCCAGACACCACAGCTCCCAGAGAGGCACAAGGCTGAGAGCACAGCATCTCATGGAGAAGCTGGGATGCAGCAAGTGTCACAGCTCAGAGCAAGCAACAATAGAAGCAGCTGGCTGCCCCACGTTACCTGGCCAGGATTTGGCCAGGCACCAAGGAACGTTGTCATGAGAAACCTCTTTTCGATGGTGGTCACGCAATGTCATACACTATTCTAAGATTATTTTCCCCATGTACTTCAGTGCCAGCAGTTTGTGTATGCTTTATCTTCTGGCTTCAGCAATCACAAACCCACCCATTCCTCACCACAACAGCAGGAAAAGAGGAGTTTTAGCTAAACAGGTCTGCAATCCTTCGCTTTTCTGAATATTAAGGTAGGAAAAATTCTAACCTTTTATTTGATACTTTATATGATAACAGTATAAGAAGGATGACAACAAACCCCTGAGAGAAATGCAAGATAGTCACTAAAATCATATAAGGGAATAACTAATTAGCAGACAAACATACATTTCTGGAAGAAAATCCAGATCAGCATCCCTGGCTATTCTCCAGTGATGCAGGATGGAGAACTTGGACCATTAAGATCCATTCCTCAACCCCTTTGCTCTGGACATAGGATATGAGAAAGTTATAAATATTGCTGCAATGAGCTGTTTGTCAGTCACTTACTAAAAATAATTATGATAAAGAGCTTTATACAAAAGGGTTCAGATTCCTTTGCCTCTGTGGAATAAATATTACTGAAAATAAAGAACAAAAAAATCTTGGAGAAAAAATAAAAACTCCTTAGGCTTAAAATCTTGGTCAAAAATTCAGAGCTTACAAAACAATCACCAGACTGGTAAGTGTGGCTGTGGAAAGGGATGTGCTTGGATTCATTAAAATACAATGCATGATGAGTATAAGGCAAAGGGAGCAAAAATCATAAATCACAAATCAGAAGAAAAGTTTCCCATCAGAGCACTCATTGCAGGAAAGAAACAATGAAACCTAAGGGGTGCTTATAGCTGCTCCTAACAACAATAACCCGTTTACTTTAATAAGGAGGTGAAAAGGAAGCAACAGAATTTGGAAATAAATGTATCAAATGGATGTTTTGAAGGAATGTAACTTCTTGTGCTCCAGGGCACATGCAACATAGAAAAAGTTGGATTCCTCTCACATCACTCTGAGCTCCTGTTTCAGTCGGGATGTTGGAATGTCCCTCTCCCTGCTGGCTGTGAAAAAGAGCCAGCTGGAGCAAGCACGCTGGGCACAGCTGCATTAGTGGTTACCTAAAAACAGGGTGTAAAACCGAGCACAGACAGTAACAGGAATGGTTGGAGGCAAGACCTGAGCTTTTAACTGCTCACTTTGTGTCTCTGCAAAGGTTAGGGCTGCTGCCAAAGTGCTCCACTTCGCCCTCCGCACTACTGCCTCTGCCCCTGAAAAGCTGGAAGTGGGGAAGAAGGATCTTCCCGTGTCTGCTTGACTTTAATTATGAGGGAGAGGCTGAAGTACCACTGAATGTTGAATCACATCTCTCCCCTCAAAGAATGGGGGGAAAAAATCTAATTAAAAATCCAATATAACTTTGGATTGCCCACTGTATGAGGAATTAGTGTGGAATACCCTGGCAGTATCACAGTGCCATCTTGCAAATCGATGGTTCAGCCACACTGAAATGCTGTGCTTTGATCAATTCTTTTAAAAATCATCAAACAGCAAAGAGCCCACAGGAGAGAACAGTCTGTGGCCACAGAGGCTTCAGAGGGCTGGCTGGGGACACAGACACTGTCTGAGGAATGAAATGGGTTTTCAGGCCCTTCCTGAGCCAGGGGTTGCATTTAATAGCCAGTATTTAATCATCAGTTCATGCCCAATCCTTCAGGTATGTGATGGATGATTCAGAATTTATAGATAGAGCTCTGTCATTTCCTTTTCAATCAACTTAATCCATTTAGAAAGATTTTGTATGAAGATATTTTTAATGACAGGAAGTCTACACAGCCTTTGAAATGTGTAACTACTTTTGTCTATTTAATCCAAATGAAGACCAAGTTTATTTAAAAAAAAAAAAAACAAACAAACAACAAAACAAACCTTCATAATAGTATTTGACATCAACTATGGTGGTATCTTCTGACCCTTTCCAGCAGGTATTCCATGGCACCCCAGCTGCTGATTGGCATAGGGAGCATGTCATTACCTGCAGCAAAGGTGACACCAGCACTCAGTGCTTCTGCAGAGCTGAAGGACACACTGAATGCTGCTGCCCGTCAGGTGCCTTTACTGACAATCTGATCACCACCAGCTCATAAATCCACCCTGATTTATGGTCTTTAGCATTTCTGATTACAGATTTGTCAGGGTTTCTTTCAGCTTTATGCACTCTCTGCAATTCATGACTATTCATTTAAAGCCACCCATCTCCATTTCTCTTTTTTTGCCAAGTTTTTCATACATAATTTTACTGCTGTTTATACTTTTTTCAATGGAGATGAATTTGATAAATCTGACTTTTGTGAGGAATTGTTGCTGTTTACAGAGGAGAGAAGGGGACAGGTATTGAGCTTCAGTAAAGGCTTCTCTATTATTGCCCTACTTTAATTTCTTTTAATATTTTCCTCTCCTGTCACTTTTATCCAGAATTGTTCTCAATTGCATAAAATGAATGCTTTTTTTATTGCCAAATATATTAAAGAAAATGAAATGTTGATGGCATGAGAAACTACAGATAACAGCTCAGCAGGACTCAGAAAAGCAGTGCTTATCTATGCAGACATTCGGACTTTCCAAAGCAAGATAAAAAATCTTATCCAGTTGGAAACAGCCCTCGTGCCGTATGGTGTAAGGCAACGGCTAAGTGGTGAGTGTGAAAGGAAACATGATCTCCACCCTGAGCAGGGCACAGCTGTTGGCAGCCAGAGTCCAGGAGGTATCTGCAACTTCCTCTGGGGATTTCAGCGTTGTCTCTGGTCACAAGAGGGAATCTCATGGTCATGGGACCTTAGTTCCAATTACCTACTGGGATTCAGACAAGTATTGCTACAATTTCACTGAAAATCTTACCACACTTCAGTATATTCTCTGGGGGGAAAAAAACCCCAAAATGCTTTAGTTGAAGGTGTCATTTACTTTGTGTAGCAGCCACAACAAGGTGGAGGAAACTTGCACACTGTGTAAACCCAGCACCAAGAAAGTACAAAACCTCCTGTTTTTCTAATCAGCAAAGCATGTGACTACTGCAAAGACCTCCTAGAAGGTGCAGGAATGGTTTGTGACTGTCATAACAACTAGCCCACTCCTAGATGTGCATTCCAAATTTATTACCTCCACTGTGCTACAAGTGTATCGCACAGAGACGTGTATCTTTAATCTTAATGTACATGGATCATATGGGGTCAGATGTGGTTGAGAAATTTCTGACAAGCTTGGAACCTTAAGGTCCTCGATTTTTTCAAAGTCTCTTTCCATTGCCTGTCAGGGCCACCAACCCAAGTGCTTGAGGAGCCCCAGCCATACAGGAAGCCCTGGCACCTCCACAATAAGACAGGTCTATCTTGGTTTGTGTGGATGGCCACACTAGTCCCTATTGCTCCCAGAACCTCAGGGGGGACACTCTGTTGCCCTACCTCTGGACATAGCATGCTTCTCACTCATCAGTAGGTTCATGTCTGGAGCAGGAAGGAAAGTGACTTTCTGTGCCAGGTTTCTAGAAAAACTAAGCCAGACTCCTGAGAATGATGGACACAAGATCAAAGGATGCACAGTCACTGCTATCGTACACATTCTCTACCTGCTTTTGTTTCACATTGCTATTTGGCCCCGCTGTGATGCTGCAGTGTTGGGGAAGAGATCTTAGGAGACATCAAACCTTGTACAACTAGAGGTTCTGCAGCGCCCTGGACTTGAGCCCCAACTGAGCAACACTCCTGTAAAAAATGGTTATCAACATTTTAATCACTGAGCCACTTACAAACTCGACATCTTCTGAGAAACCACTGGCCTGTGTTATCTCCCAGGCCCTCAACAATCCCTCTGCTTCATGGTGTTTTGTGATTCCTGAGAGGCAGCCACTGCTGAGCTACTGAAGAGTACCCCAAACTGTTTCAAAAACTCAATGCTGGACATTCCAGCAGCACTCAGTTTTCTAGCAAATCCTAGCTAACAAAGTTGTAGAGACTGTACACCTTGGAAAAGATGAAAAACTGCCATCAAAACACAAAGCCAGGAGCTGCTACTCTAAGAGCACACACCAATTTCCTACACAAAGCCAGGGCTCTCCAGAGGGCAACACAAAGCTGCGCCGAGCAACAATCAGGGTGGTGATGCACAGAGGCAGTTGTTTCTTTAA
The DNA here is from genome assembly GCA_035221455.1 of Xenops minutus. Classification (NCBI taxonomy): domain Eukaryota; kingdom Metazoa; phylum Chordata; class Aves; order Passeriformes; family Furnariidae; genus Xenops; species Xenops minutus. The sequence goes on along the minus strand of JAWWEE010000105.1, from coordinate 79,786,035 downwards.
GTTATTCCTCAATTTGTAGAAGAAGAGATGTGTTATCAGTGAGGTGGGGAATGCATCAGTAAGAGAATATTAAATGTAACATAGTTTCTAGTTAAGAAAGGATTATCCATTGGGCATTCTGAGCATCAACAAAAAATAACGTGTTACAGTTCAGTATTAACATAAACCAAGGGGAATAATTAAGGATGCAGAGGCAACCCTTGTCTTGGAATTTCTTAATTTACGTTCCTAACCTGACTTACCCATATTCAAGGCAAAGGCTCAACCACTTCCCTGCATAACCTTGGCAGACAGCTGTCTCGGCACCTGCAGGACCAGCTACCCCAAGCCCTCAGCGCTCCGTGGGTAAGGACCTCCAGACAACCTGAAACTCTATACAATGTTCAAGTAATAAACTACAGAACTGAAGGTGTTCTGCACTTGCACAATCCAAGCTTGCTTCGTGAAGTCAGTACAAAGATCTTTAGATCAGGTTAATGGACAAAAAATATCAAACTTATCAAATGTAGATTCCCAAATATAGGAATATTTTTTTCTTGATTAGTATGCTTACTGAAAAATTTACTCTATTTCTTATGGTATGTCAGCAAGATAAATACTAAGCAGAAAATGTGATGAAATAACTTAAAAGATCATTCTTTTAATTTCTCTTACATGATTAGAAAACCAAGCATAGAAACTAATTTTAGTTTGCTTTTACTAGATGAGTCCACTATTCATTGCTGGTTTAGAGACAATTAAATTTTTTCTGTGTAACTGGAAATTTAAAATATTAATGACACTGCTCCATACACTTAGTTTTGTTGCAACATCGCAGAGTTCTCTGTATTAAAAATGTCATCCGCATTTGATAGCCCCTAAAGATTGATTTTATATACTTTTAAATAACTACATTGCACAGGAATTGTATGTATTTTTATATAAGTAAATATATATAATTGTATATATATATGTGTGTGTGTGTATATACATATGTATATAAAATACAGTTCCTTGGGTTCTACCTGACTGAAAACTGTTCATTAAAACCATTACACCACAGAAAATTAAATAGTATCAGTTATTCTTTGTAGTATGTTTATAAAAATAATTTTAGCAGTGTTTTGACTGCCACTCTATTACCACTCACAAAAATAACACCACTATAGGAATAGCAAATTATTTTCACCATGTTCAAATGAAGTACAAAACTTGTAACACAGAGAACGGTGCTACTTTCAAGCAAAGTTGTATGTAAAGAAGGATTTAAACTACTTTGTTACTTCAAAGCAAATGATCTCTACTACACACTAATGGTTTGCAAGGAAACACTACTGCTGAATCCTGCACAATCCCCAGAACACAGACTTTGAAAGATTTTCAGAGTTAAATGAAAGACCTCCTTTGATAATTGAGATTTAGTGGAAATCAGTAGTAAAACTTCAGTTGACTTTAGGATTTCAGGATCAGGCCCAAGGCTGTTTCAGCTTTATAACATTTACGTCATTAAAAGCATATGCCACTGTATTTTTTTTCAGTAAGTAGAGTAAATCTAATAGCATATTATGTATTCTTTGATTTCAATTATATCACATTTCTTTGCAAAATGTTCAAGTAACAACATTCCCTGTAACTGTGGAGTGTTAAACCAAAAAGTCCAATAAAACAAATGAAAATATGAAAGTTTACGGCTATAGTGAGGCCATTTAATAAGATGGATTAACCCAATTTTATTTTTGAGCCCTTCAAACAATGAATAGTCTTGTAAGATATAATTGCCACTGGATGACATAACCACAAAAAAGGATAACATACTTTGGACTGTCTGGCAGGTTTGGAAGATTATCTTTTCTAATGTAAACCTCCAGACAAATCTCAGCAACGGTAAATCTAATAAACTTTACTAATACCCTTAACTCTTTCTTGTCCCTTTGCTTGACTTTAAAATACATTTTTTTTAAGATTCCATGTATTTCTTCAAAACGTATTTTAATTTTACAATCCCTGGCTAACTCCCAGAGTTTAATTTATCATTAGTTACTATACTGCATGCTGCCCATCTCAATCTGTTAGAGAGTAACAGGCAATTCCAAATGAACAAGTAGCACAGAGATTCTACCCAGCAGGTAAATATCCTGATCTTGAAACTGCTCAAACAGTATGTGCATCTGAACATCTCTATTAACTGCTACTCCTCTGAATTATCTCAGTGAACTGCATATATAGCTGAGAACAATTTTACCACAATCCATCCTGAAGCAGTCAACTATTCTGCAAGACCTGCCTCACTCAGAGTTAATCAACGTTACCATCAGAAGTGTCTACTTACACTTAAAACTGATTATTCTACAACAGACTGCTATAGAAGCATTATCTATAAAGCTGTTTGCACATACAATAGACACAAACTGACAGAGTGGGTTTTTATGTCCGTGTAATAATGCATTTACAACAATCCAGAGAGACATGCTGTTTTAGTAACCCTTACCTTGCCCTCTGCACGTCCAGCTGGTTTGTCCACCTCCTCCTCCTGTGTTTTCTGCTTTCCACGAGAAGAACTAAGCAAAAGATTAATAAAAGGAGTTTTGCAAAATAAGGCATCTTGCCGGAAAGGGGAGCTGGGCACTCTGCACTCCAGTGACCTCCTGTAGTACAAGTCCCCCCGGGCTTAAACATTGAATCAACACTAATTCCGGCGTCGCGCGTTGGTTGGCGATCAGCGGCAGGAACGCTGCTTTCCCGACGTGATGCTTTCGACAGCCTTTCAGGGGCTTCGCACTCAAAGCTCTTCTCTCATCACCGCTTAATGATTGGCCATTACTCACCAAGTTTGCCTCACTAAACATTTCCACTGGGTCCTAAAGGATACCCACTAAAGCCATTATATAAAGACCCGCAATTCTGCACGCGGCTTTTTGCTCAATCCCCTAATCTCAGTGCTATCCTCCCGCCAGACTGTAAAACCAGGCTGTCCCTTTTCATTAGGCTTTCCACATTTTTTGATCCTTTGTATGGTATCTTTTTCAACTGGAAAGCCCCTATGTCACGTTTCAGATATGTATCTCATGGTGAAATGTATGTATTTTGATGGGTTTATAGCAGTTGAAGGTTTATTTTCTAATTTAGTCTGGCTCTTCCTGCTGTTGAAGACAGAGTATCAGCTATTTCCTCTGAAAACGCTGGCTTTGTTTACTGTTAACTTCTAAAGGAAAATTAAAACAATAACGCTGACTCTATACATTAAATTGACTTTACATAAACCAAGTCACCATTACTTTTTTTTTTTTTTCAAATAGGTATTTGCACAATCAGGCATTTGAACTCTTATCAAAGATTTAAATGAAAAACTAAAATTTACAAAGTAGCTGTTTCTTTAATCACAAGGAAGAGGCAGTTTACAGAAATCATTTGAGGCTGATTTCCCCCCAGCCCAGCCACAGGACTGTGCTGACTGCCTCTCTGCGCTAATAGCAGCCAGTGCATGGTACAGGTATAAGAACAGGTGTTTGCTTGGCAGAGCAGTGGCTCTGCAGGAAGAGAAAAGCACACTCAGAGCAAGCAACTCAAAACCCAGCAACACTGCCTTGTGGGTCAGACTTCTTCCAGAACTCTCTTCTGCAAGCCCAGGTGTGCAATACTTGAAGTGAATGGCTAGTCAAACTCCAGATCAATTAGGAAACATAGTACTTCCGTGTAAAGGCTACAGGAGCTGGAGAGGTTTTTTAGGGGTTTGGTATGCAGGGGTTTTTTGAAGAGGGGGAGAGGGAGTTGTGCGTTGGGGAGTTGTGTATTGGGGGTTTTGTTGGGTTTAATTTCTAATGAAATGCACTAATTAGGAATACAATGAGATCAAATTGTTCTATGGCAGAATGCGTTAGCAACTGCTCAACAAATGACATACCTTCATCTAAATTTCTTAAAAAGCTGTTTTTTCATCCTTGTTCCACAGTACCTGCAAACAAGATTAACAGTCCACAGAAAAGCTAAAAAGGAAGTCAGGTTTTGGTTTTTTTTTTTAAATTTCCACATCCCACTTAAACACCGAATGGGCTTTCCTTATTTTAGATGTTGTTAGAGCTACTTTAACGTAATATATACTGTAACTAGCAAAATTCAGGAAAGCTGTAGGCAGCTTGATAAATATTTGCTGAGAAACAGGATTAAGAATCTCACTTAAGTCAATGCTATCATGTTTGACAGCAATGAAATGAGAGCTAGCTAAATTTCCTTGTCTTTGAAATAAACACAATGAAAAATATTTGAACAATACAAGAGCAAGATTATCCCACTCATTGCTTTCTTCCACTTCAATATTTAAGCAGTCAGAGACAAAACCTCTCAAAACCCTAACAGCTGTAGGTCAATGGCTTGTATATGCATTTTCACAGTATTCATGAATATTACCAGTGAATTTTTCAATAAACTTATAATAAGAAAGTATCTGGGCCCAATATAGATTCTACACTAAAAAAACTCCAATAACTAAAAAAAAACCAATCAAAAAAAAAAGGAAAAAACAACCAAATAAAGACACCCCTAAACATAAAAACAAAAACCAACCAACCAAAGAAACCCCCAAACAAAATATCCAACCAACCAGGAAAAAAAACAAAAACAAGCAAAACAAAAAAACCCTCCAGACAGACAATAAACAAATTGCCATGTGATACTTGAAAGATATTCAAAGACTGGTTTGAAACTTTATTACTAGCAGGGTTGTAATAAATACTTCTCTTGAGCATGTTCAGATATATGAGAGTTTAAGTCTAATAAGGTTTAAACTTTCTTTAGTAAATAAAACCACATATGAAACATTCAGTTCCAACACATTATGTATATTTCTGTTATAATTAAAAGACAATAGCTCTGGGTAAATAATTATATTACATATTTATAACTATTGCAAGAATAGACATGTTTCGTATAATCTTCCAATTTAAAAACAAGATATACAATTTAAAGTATTAGAAGAGGACATTTAAATCTTTCAAAAGATTATTCAATCTTTCTTCCAAAAAATAAAAATCAGAATAATGCAAGTAGTTTTCTGGCCCCTTCTTTCCTCCCCTTCTCCTTTCCCCCTTCCACACACACAAAGCAGCTTCACAAAGAACTTGTATGTGTTCCCGCTCTAGAAATGTGTCATGGTAAATAAAAGTGGTTATGAAAGAGTTCACTGGACATAAACACATAGTAGTGTTTCATTTTATAATTCCCCCTCCAATTTCAAATCTTATACTAACTTAGATGGGGTGATTAATTGCCTTTATGTTCCATAAAAAATTAATCAACCATTTTTTAAAAATTGTTTTTTTCTAGTTTATAAATTACTCAGATTTAGTTCCCTCCCACATGCCTTAACGTTACTACTCCACTGCACTGTTTCTCCAAATACCTAGTGGGTACTCAATTAACACTTGTAGCTACATGTCCAACTTTGCTCTTCTTACACGTAATGTATCTGTAGGTACGTTAACATTCATAAGGGTTTAAGCATAAATACAAAAAGTAGCCTTTGTAAACAGTTCTCATGTCATACCCAATACAGAATGTTCAACGAAGCATTCAGGTTGCTGCTGTTAGGGCAGACAACCTTATAACTCAAATACATACTCGTTAGCCAAACATATTCTACGAAATATAAGAGCTGCCAATGCAAAGGTCAGAAGGACAATCAGAACAGTTGATCCAGTATGGTTCGTGTTGACCCTTGGCTGCTGCACCCGGTTAAAGTCAGTGGAGGATGGAGCCCTCCTCTGACTTTGCTGCTGGGCACGGCGCTGCCGAGGACTCAGCGATGTGTTGGTGGATGCAGCTGGAGCACGCTCCTGACCGGCCACTGCGTGGCTGTTCTGAGCTTCAGACTGAAACAGAAACATGGAAAGTTGTGAGACAAGACACTGCATAAGATTAGCATGAAATAAAATCATAAGGACTAAAATGTACTCTTCAGATCACTGTTAGTACTTGAAAGCCTGATAATACATGTCACTAATAATTAAGAGATTTATAGCTGTCACTTTTGTCCATACACTATCCTGAGAAGTGTATTTCAAGCTGCAAATTAGCAGTTCTATGAATAAGAAAAGGCTGAAGAAAGTCTGTCAAACAGTATTTCTCTTTAAGAGATCTCAAATATCCTTGTCTAGGATTTCCTTAACTCTTTGGTGTTCAAGGAATCTTTAAGAATCCTCCACACAGTTAAGGTTCTGAGGATTTGTAATGTCACCTACACTGAAGGGGAAATAAGCTGGGGATGCCTAGAAAGGAAGGAGAGAAGTCCAAATAATTGTAATTAAGTAGTGCTGCACTGCTTCCTGCGGACAGCTGGGTAAAGAAGTCTGTTCTCATCACCACCAACACCACTGGAAACACAAAAAAAAATCCTAAACACAAACCACCTCCATGGTCCCAGCAGGAGTTCCTAAGCACTCCATGTGTGCAGGCACTTACCTATTGCCCTCTACTGGGCAAATGTCGGTTGGACATTACAAGTACTAAAAAAATAAAATTCAGCAACTGATGTTCAGCTCAGGAGATTATTACTCCAAAGAAAACATTTTTCCACTTTGTAAGATTGAAACTATGATCTCTGATCTTCCATCAGACTAATCCTGCTTGTAATACTAAAAGGCCCAAACTCCCAAAGTTTTACTATTAAAAACAGTAATACAGCACAGTCATTAGAAATAAACATTTTGACAAGGTTCAATTTAAAAGAGCTTTAAAAAAAGAGAAGTAACTCTGACACAAAATTGCAGGGTTTGGTTTTTTTAAGTCTTATTTTCAGTTCTCAAAACACTTTGCTAGTATTCCTACTTAGAGCAACTTGCAGTTATTTTTCAGGGTCAGCTTTCTTCCTCTTCTAAAAGATGGATGATTATCATTACAGCAGGGAAAACTAGAATTCTGGACATTTTATATCTGCTTCCAAGTAAAAGCATTTTAATGAACACAATATCCACAGCCTTAAGCACTGTTTCAGCCAGCTACACGATACCCTTTCTACATGGCCAGATAGGGAACACTCTCAACTGTGTATCAGGTTTGATGACTCTCAACACAGGAAGCAGCACTTGGTCCCCTGACTCTTTGGCAACGTGTTCTGCATGTGGAAGAAGAATTCTCCTGCTTTTATAACTAGTCACTGATTTGACAAGTCCAGGGAAGAGACCTTCGTTTCCTAACTCCTTATGTGTTTTTCCCACTGTTTATCATCGACAAGGAAGTACTGATGTAATAACTCCCACTGTTTGACAACTTGCCTGTTTACACGGATTTCTTGACTAAGTAAGAAAGCAGCCTGGGTAGCTTCAAACAAGACTGTTTTTAAAAGATACATTTTATCAGCAGAGACAGCCAAAAACACCATAACTAGCCTGCCATGATTTCCACTCCACTGCAGAAGTAATTCTGCTTCATATTGAACTCACTTGAAAGCTTCTCATGCCAAGGAAAATGAAGGCTCAGGGAGGCCAAGTCTTTGAAAAATTACAGTTCCTAGATTCAACTAAACTCTCATCTTCCAGAAGGGGAGAGAGAGAAGAGTGAATTTAGGACATAAGGACTGCCAATTCAGCAGACAAAGTGTTTTCTTCTTCAAATAGTTTTAAAGAAATAAAAAGAAAAGCCTAGAAATATACCCAACCCTTCATCTTACTAACAAAAGTAACTAGCATTGGCTGTCATACACATTTTCCTGACACTGAAAATTTTAAATTAAAAAATAAAACAGAAAGGCCCTGTTATGAATAAAACAAGGTGCCACACACTGACACAAACAGATCTCTGATTCAAGAGAAACTTCACTGACAATTTCAAGGCTTTAAATTATTTTTTTTTTTTTTGAGGAAATTATAGATGGATCCGGGAACTGCAGATTGACTGCTTCACCCAAAGCTCAGCTAGTGCACTGCCTTGGGATTCCCCTACATAATCAATGATCAACTACTAGCAGAGAAGCAGAACTAAATCAGGTAAGAAAAGAGTGATCATTACCTGATATAAATTTGAGATCACATGCTGCAGTATCGTAAGATTTATATGAATCTCCAGATAGAAATTTTTTGTTGAAAAATGTAATTATTAAGAGTCCCATATGTGGCAGATGGGCTGTATTATAAATTTGTTTAAAAATCACAATCATTTTGTCCTCAACTTAATGGCAAGTCTTTGAATTCTCCTTTAGCAAAAATATCGAGATTTTTTGACTAACACAGCATCTCACATGACAGCATTTCCATTAAATATTAAATTTTCTGCCAAACCACACTGGAAATATTGTGGATGAGGGCTTAGTAGAGAGCTACATTGTAGTCATCTTTAGCATCTGATTTTTAGAGTAATTTTATACGCACTTGTATATTACTATGTGTTAAATCTGAAGATTCTGAAACTGTTAGGACTGCTAGAAAACTTTGCTCTAATGACATTTGAGTTTGACAAATAAAGCTATTTCAGAAAAATACGCATCTGTTAGAACTAAAAAAAAGTTTTATCATCTAACAAAATGCAAGTAAAGAAATTTATACTATCTTCAGTCTCACAAAGAATGGTAGCATTCACTGCATCCTTTATATTTCCAGGCCATTATTCTTAAAATTTTTTATCAGAACTCTAAAAGGATTAAACAATCATCTTAGAAGGGATGTTTTAAAAATATAGCAGACTCCATGAACTCGGAACCATATAAACCCTCTGGGTTACTGAAGCCTCTTTCAGTTACACTCATGATCTCGAGAGAGATGCAGACATAAGACAACAGAAAGACAGATGGAATATTTGTCTGTATAACTTACAACTGAAGAAAAGATGAAGTTTGACACAATACAGCTCAATGACTAATATGAATTAACAAATCAAAGTTGGGCCGAGTACTCCCAATTGCCAAGCATTTAAACTTTTTGCTGTAGACACTACTTAACAGTGATAACCACTTTTTATCAACATTATCATTTGAACATATGATTAAAAAATAAGTGCTTCTACAAATCTCATGCATCAGAACACAGCCCCATTTTCTGACAGAAGCCTCCTTCAGCAATTCAAGATTAGCTGGCTTCAGATACACTGTTTACCACTCCTCATAATGCTTCATCCAGCCAAGATACTAGTGCAGGTCACTACTATATCACCCTGTTTAGTAACAGGTGTACTGAGGTTTAATGTATTCAAAGGTTATCAGAAAACAGGCTAACCACAGTTTTTACCTTATTACTTTAAAAGTTTTACCAAGTGTCAACTTTATCCATTAACTATAAGCACCAAGGTGGGACATCATTCTGCATCAATACATCAAATGCGTTCCTACAGGTTTGGTAAGAGCTCAGACACCCACAACAGTCCACATGGATTTAGTCAGAGCAATCAGGGCCCACCAGTCTCTGCTTCTCAGTAAGCTGCAGTGCCCCCCAGTTTCCACCAACGTGTCCTAAGGACTACAGTAAGACTTTTGATACCTAAATTTAGGTGAATCACTAGCATACTAGACAACTTAATCCGGACCTGAATCCAATCTGAGTATCTATAATACATTCTTTCAAAAACATTCTTTTGCTCAGATGTGGAAGGATCTCATCTTCTTAATACTAAGGGCAATTACTTTTATGAAGCCAACTTTTCAGCAGTACGCTGTACTCATTGGACTCAATGATCCGTGTGGGTACCTTCCAACTCAGAATATTCTGTGATTCAGTGATTGACTTGCATCTGCAAACCTCGATAATGTTCTCATGACAAGTTCTCCTGGGAAGCAGCTGTCATTGGCATGAGAATCAACCCCCTCCCCTTCCCCTCCTTTTTCTTCATTCAAAGGTAAGCCATTTAAAGACTTGATAAACATTCTCTAACAGCCGGTGCACAAAATCTTAACAACCAATGTGCAACATATGCACCAGTGCTGCACACTTCAGTCTTTGCTACCAGGACCATGAATGGGAGCAACCATCGAGCAGCTCTCGATGAACAGTACATAGTACCAGGTGAAGAACATGTGCTGTGCTGGAGAGACAACCTTTATCCCTCTGTCTGCTTTTTACACAGCAGGAACTCAGGGGATATGTATCCAACGTTACACTGGGAAGGTATTTAGTCTTGTTTTAAGTGTGGCATCAAGACACTGGCCATTGGTCTGGCAAAAAGACAAGAGAAAGTGGGGAGGGAGGGAATTGACCCGTAAGACAGGTTAGCCAAAGAAAGCCCTAAAGTCATTAACACTGAATTCACCTCTTCAGTAGCATAGACCAAGCCATGTAATAATTACACAGTAAGTCTCTCCACAGGCAGGAATCCCTAAGACTAAAGTACCAAATAACACAATGACAGCATTGCTCTTAATACAACAACTGCCATCACTAAAACATAAGCTATTGTTTCAAATCAAGTTCTGAAATCTGAAACAAATACGTCTAACTGAAATACTGTAAGTCTTGGTGTTTCTTGAGACAGTGAGGCTGTATTTCTTTCTCTAAGTGGAAGGTGACAGAAGGGAAAGCTAATTCAAAGTACATTTTCTTCTGATGGAATGAGAAAATCTCTCTTCAGGAACAAGGCCCCGTGTGGAACAGGGGGAATGAACACAGAATGATGCCATCCCAGAGACCCATTTCAGTGTGCTCTTCACGTAAGAATGAAGTTAAACCTATCCCAGAAAGGGTGTCACTGTTCTCACAAATACCTTTTCACTAATTCATTCCAAAAATCTTTGTCATTCCAAGAATCTTACAGATTAAAACAATCATGTAACGACAACTGTTGCTGGAAAGAACAAACTCTACCCCATGAAACAGTCCCATAGTAAAACACAGCCTACAGATTCCCTCACCTTTACCTAGAGGTGACCCTTTCCTTAGCACCTATTTACCATCAGGTCTTTAATGAAGATTGGTTACAACTGTTCTAAGAAAAGAAGAAAGGTAACACTCCATTCTTTTTGCACTATTACTTCCAATTTTCACCTCTGTATTGTCTAGAAGGACATGAAGTTTGACTTCAGAGTTAAGATACATTAAATCTACTATATCAGAAGGGATTACACAAGCTTATACAAGGATTCAGCATTGGGTCTACCTCTTCCCTTTTTACTCTCAAAGGGCATACATTTCAAGTTCACAACAGCAAATTTTCTATAATAGCTATTAATTAAACACACATTTGTAGAGTAAGAGTAAACACTTTATCCACAAAGAGGAAAAAATAGTTTTGATGTTGCCCACATCTAACACAACAAGGTAGAATTAGGTCTTTACACAATAAGAACTAACCTAATAAACTGATTTTACACATGCAAGAAGCCCAGCCAAGGAGAAAGGATATGAGGTTTGCGTGCATACTCTTTCATACCTATTAGCAGATCAAGGCTCACAGTTCTCTACTTTGAGATTTCTATTAACTTTTGCAAGAATAAGAAACAAAAACAGTAAGTTCAAAATCCTTAAAATACCCTTTCCTGTTACACTTTTCTTTTTTCCACTATGAGGCTGTTTTCACTCCTGAATGGCCCCAGGTAATTCCTAAGCCTCAAAATGTGACAGCCCAGAAACACAGCTGTTGCATCAAACTAAAACTATCATGAATGTGACAGTCTGATCCCTTAAAACATAGACCCACTTATTTACAGTTAATCATATATATAAATACCTTAAGTACATTTATGCATTTAAAGGTCTCATTTCCCATGGGACTGTTCTGCTGAAAAGTTAATCACTACTTATTAAAGCAGCATAATCAATTAAAAGTTTTATTTAAAATGGGATTAATCAAAAAAAGTCTCTTTTTCCTCAAGAAAATGCCAGCAATGTCTGTGTGTCAGCTAGTTATACTATATTAGCCAGGATTTGTAATAAGAAGAATGAAATAAAATGGTTTTAAATTCTGAGCAATCTGGAAAAATCCTTATTGTGTGGAAAAAAAGTACGCTATTAGCATGTTTATATTTCTACATAGCTTGAAAATATGTTGCAAACAGGCAACAGATGGTCTGATGTTATTTGACATGTTTTATGTTTTTTAACCAATCTGCAGCCCCATCCTCTCTAAAAAAGGCAGCTTAGCTGGGATTTGCTTGCAATTTATCAGTGAATTTAGATTGCATTTGCCACAGTCGTAACAGCAGCTGCCTTGGCCCATCACCAAACCTCGGTCACTTCCGAAACCATTATGTAAGCCCTACACCTCACAGTATTAGAACATAAATGTCATACTTCAAATGGCAAGAATATTTCAGACGTACTTAAGAGGTTATAAAAACCAGGAGGACAATTAATATTTAAAAGCTACAGGTTATCACTGAAATATTTTTTGCCTCTGGCTAAGAATTCTGTTGAAAAAACCCGTGCTACATTATGCAGATGTAATACTTCAGATACCATAATATTTTCATGAACAGTTAATCCATACATTAAAGGAACTACTGGGAACAAGAACTGCTAAAACAACACTACTTATTGTTTTTAAGAGAAGAAAGTGAGAACAGAGATCACTATTTCTAAAAGTGATTCAGCATATTATTTACTAAATTTTACACATAGATTTTATATAAACATATGCAGAAGTTCTAGAGAAATGTACGAACTACATACTCTTAATTAAGATTTCAATCAGCTTAACAGGAAAGCTCAAAGATGGACCATACCGTTGCACCTGTTGGATCCTGGGATGCTCTAGCTGCACCCTCCTGCTGGGGCTCACGTGAGGCAGAAGAGTGGTTCAGTCCCGACGTGCTTGAGGGTCCAGCGTCAGATTTCCTGGATGAATTGACTTCTGCCTACAAGAAGTACATGTGCACACTTCAGAGACAAGATCAATAGTGCTCCAAAACGATCTGGTTTAATTTGGAAAATGTATTTTAACAGATGGAGAATACGAGGTTTACTGAAATGCAATTATCAGGTATGCCAATTACCTTTCAATCACACAGTAACAGGTTTAAGAATTTTTCATTCTTTAGAAACAAGACTGTAAACGTGCAAACATCAGTTTAAAAACAATTTAAAGGGCGTTTTTTGCACGTAACAACAGACATAAGACTGAAAAAAAAATGCACAGATGTATAAAGCAAAAAATAAGAGTCTTTACAAGATCCAGAATATTATGCCAGAAATAATACCATTTCTTAAAACTTCTGTTTTGCACGTCCTTAAGACAATGCTGGCTACTGTTCCTACAAGCAAAGTAACACTGCCTGTTCCTCTGTTGGACTAACTTTGGTTAGTCTTTGGTGAGTGCTAATTTAAATGTGGTTATACTGGTTCTGGTACAAAGTTGCCTCACAGCCAGAGTGGACATATATGCATGACAATACACTGGGTCAGGCCTGTATACCAGTTTGCAGTATTTAAATTTCAGCATAAACAGAGTAAAAGAAAAATTACAAGTCCTTATAATACTGCTTTCATACACATTTATACAGTATTTACAAGGCATTATTTTCCAGAATGCAGGTATCATGCTTTTGGAAATTTGAGACAAGAAATCAGTAGCAGCATGTGGAAGAATACGAAAACCAGTATATACCTGCAACAATCTCTTGGGAATGGAAAAGGACATAGCATCCTAGGGCTGAACCAAAATACTTTAAAATTCATACATGTCAAAAAAAAAGTCACGACCAGATCGATTTTCACTGGCAAGGAAGAGACCTCTCAAATCACGTATCTAGATCCCAATTTACGCTAAAGATGACAACTACAAATCTAGCTACTGTCTTCAAATGCAGATATAAGTAATGGTGGTAGTAGCAATAAGAAGTACAAACGGTGTATTAGAAACCAATCAGTTATGGTGAAAACAAACTCATAAGATCACAATACAATATTCTTTCATGATACTATTTTGTGTGAGGAAATTAAATTCCCTGTTTCTTGATGTGTATTATCTCAGAAGAATCCAAAAGATGCGTCACCAAAACAATCTGAAGATGAATTTGACATTTGAAAGCAATTTCACAACACTGCTTTCCCTTTGCACTTGACAATTATGAACTCTAATATTAGACAGGGTAAGTTATGACTCAGATATGGATCATCAACAAAGTAACACAGAACTATGAATAATTTAGACTGGAATGGACCTCTAGATGCCACCTGGTCCAACTCCCTCTAGAGTCATGTCCAGTCAAGCTTTGAGCATCTTCAAAGGTGCAGATTCCACAGCCTGTCTGGGTAGCCTGCTCCAGCATTTGACAAGCCCAAGGGTGAATTTTTCTTTCCTATATTTCAATTTTAAGTTCCTTCCCTGGAACCTGTGACCACTGCTTTTCATACCTCTGCTTTTTTCAAGATGAGCTTATTTCATCTTTACTGTTAATCTGTATAAAGCACATACAGAACACAATATGCATCTGATTTATTTTAGTTTATGAAAATGCTAAGTCTAGTGTCTAGACTGAAGTCAGGCTAACTTTAAAAAAAATGACACTTGAAAGTTCCCAAAACTGAAATATCGTTTTTGTCACCTTGTCTCTCTTTATTCCAGCCCTTACCTCTACTTCCAGGAAAACTGGAAGGCACACAGACATCAAGGAATGATGACCAACATATTTAAACATAATGAGGGTGAGTGGAGAATTAATTTTACTGCAAAATATGCCTTGTGATGACAGTGTATAGGTAAACCATATGGTTTTACAGTGGTACATATGCTATTAGTGCTATTAATCACCTATCTTTCCTGTTGGTTTTTTTCAACCAAAATGGAATTTATGGTATATGGCACCTAAAATGCAGAAAACAATTTGCAAGTCAATATAAAGCTGATAAAAATATACTTTTCTATTAAAGCGGATAGGAACACAAGTGGAGGCTCACAGAAGTAGGAAACTGTAATGAGAAAATGTGTTGGGTTTTTTTTTCCCCCTCCTGAATTTCATAGTCCTATCTCAATACCATACTGCATCTTTTTAAAGTTACCATTTTGCTTAAAGCTGGTATGAAACAATTTCTCATAACCCCAGGATCAACTAGAAAAAATTAGGAAATTCCTTCTTAGACTAAGCTAATGCAGAGGTTGCTAGTGTTTGCCATTAAAGAGACTCTCAAATTATACACTCTATCAGCAATCTGATATTAAATCTTATCCCATAAATAGACATGGAATGTGTCCAAATGATTAAAAACTTCTGTATTTCTTCCTAGTGATTCATACCATTATTTTACTACAAACAGATCAATTTAATACTTCAACCTAGCATTAAACAAACAAACAATAAGAAAGTTAAGCAAAGCAGAGAAGTAGGAAGCTTAAAAAACCCCAATCCCTAAAATTTTATTTGAGAAGTGGAAAAAAAGGCGCAACCAGAGGATAGAACTGATTTACCTTGTAAAAAAAACTACAATGGATTGTAAAAGGCTGGAGAAACCTGAGGCTTTTGTTCATTTTTCCCTTGATAAGTGGTTGTTCTTAAAAGGTGGTGTTAAGTTATGGATACATGGAAAGCACCAATATTCTTTAAAGACTGATGTCCCTAAGTCCTTCAATTTTAAAACTGAAAAAGATATGAAATACAAGTTATGAGTTCTTTTCAAAAAAAAAAACAAAAACCTCTGATATTTCTAGAATTTCTTTGATGAAGATTAGCAGTTCTTAAGTAAAAATCTATCCTACACTTTTTAAACCTTATATATTGTAAAAAAGCCAGGAATGGGCAGTTCATTGCTCCTCCAAGCAGCTCAGCTTTATAACTCTCTCCCTGTATCTCATCTTTGTAAAATATTTGGAGTTGTTTTTATCACAAACATTATTACACACAGACCCAACCATGCCAACAAGATGGCATAGGAATATGCAGGTCCGGCAAAACTGGCAGTAATGCTCAGTAGAAGGCTTTTTTAATTTCATAGCACACAAAAAAAGTAAAAGTAATCCTTAGGAGAGTGTTAGGAAAACACTGATGATAAAAGGGGACATATCAGCATCCCTGACCTTAGTGAGGATGTGTTCTGCACTAATGCCCCATTGTCATAAAGTATTTCACTGTAGTTCCCTGACCTCATGCACAGCACTCTTCCTTAGTGGCTGATTTAAGAGTTTAGTAGAAAACCCAGTGAAAAACAACACTGTGCATGCAAGACATGCAATTCTCTAGGGAATGTATTTGTCTAAACTAACCTTACTTTCACTGAAACACAAGCTAGAGAACACATTTTTCGGTCACAGCAACTTCCATACCAGAGTTCAACTTTCAGTATCTTCAGATAGTAGCAGAGTAGTTCAAAAGAATTTGCAACCATTTTTCAGTAGTAATATGTTTTATTCCTTCCATAAGCCAAAAGGAGAAAAAAAAATCACAAAGGAAAAAAATTCAGGTTAGCTTTGCCCAAATTTTCCTAACACTTTTATGATAAGACTAATTCTGGAGAATTTAATAAAAGTTATTAGTGTCTGAAAATGTGGAAGTAAAAGCAACATAGTTAGGCAGTTTTTACCACAGCGCTCACTACTAAAATTAAAACTAATCAATCAGTGTTTGAGATGCACAATTTATTAACTGGCCAATTGCAAGAAATCCATTCTTATTTTTCTCTTTCAGACTGTACTAAAAGAAAGAAGCAACTGATGAAGGTTTTCTGAAATGACAAATGTCCCTGCGATTTACAAGTTTTTCCTTGATTTTTTTTTTAATTCTGTATAAGAGAGAGAAAAGTTTAAACAGTGACTTCACCTTGAAGCTAATTTGTCTGGCAAGTTCTTTAGCCTCCTTGTCCGCCTGGCTTGACACACTTCCAGATGTTAGTGGTAAGAGGGCTGTCTTCATAGATGTGCCACACATTTCACAACAGAAGTCTTGTGACCTGACCACAAATGACATAGCTCAGAATAGCATGTTCCCATAATGTTCGTTCATGCTTGTTTAAACAAACTATTTGCAAAACAATCCATAGAAAGACAAGTGGTGTCAAGACCAGTAGCTTAGAAGTATCTCCCTCTGCTTCAAACCATACTGTCTTGAAAAACCATGTTGAGAATTATCTATACTATAAACACATATTCTCTCATATCATTTAGGGAAGTATTAACAACTGACTTACCTATTACTATTATTTATACTTTATTAATAGTTTCTTAAAATTAAAAAACTTATCTCTATAGCAAATTAAAATTATAAATTATAATGATCTAACTATTATTACAAATATTATATTGAAACTAGGAGCTTGCACCTCAAATTCAGGAATTTCAGCTCCTGTGACAGCATTGCCTTCCCTCTCTCACACATGTAATTTGTCTATAGGGCAGACAGCTCTCCAAGCCAGTGAGAAACCTTGAAAGCACAGTATCAAAACCAACCCACTAACCCTATCCCTCAGCAGGGGTATTATTAGCTTGACTCAGCGCCATCAACATGAAAGCTGCAGCTTCTGAATAGCTCAGTGTACAGGCACAGTAAACTCACTTCTGCTTGCAAAATAACATATTAGTTTCCATTTGGAATTCAGTGATACCCAGGATACCATTAGCCTTCTTTGCTCCAAGGGCACACTGCTGCCTCATGATCGCCTCGGTGTCTACCAGGACCTCCAGGTCCTCCCCCTTCCAAGCTCTCTTTCAGCTAGTCAGCTGGTGTAATTCCTCCCCAGGGGCAGGACTTTGCTCTTTGTTGAACTTGATGACATTCCTCCAGCCCATTGAGGCTCTTCTGGATGGCAGCACAACCTCCTGGTATCAGCTACTCCTCCCAGTTTTGTATCACCTGCCAGCTTGCTGAGGGAGCACTCTGTCCCAGCATCCAGGTCATTAATGGCACTGAATAGCACTGGCCCCAGTACTGACCCTGGAGCACACCAGTAGTAACCAGCCTGCAGCTGGATTTCATTTTGCTTATCACAATCCTTTGAGCCAGGCAGCTCAGCCAGTTCTTAATCAACCTTACTGTTCTCTCTTACCTAGGCTGTACTTCAGGAGTGAGGATGGTAAGGGAGAGAACACCAAAAGCCTTGCTAAAGTCCCTCTAAACATCATCCATTGCTTTTCCTTTGTCCACTAAGCTAATCGTTTCATCATAGTCATAAATCTAATTTTAAGTTCATTCCCCGAAGATCATTCAGAAACAGTTGCTTCAGAATTTTGGCATCATTTCCTTTTAACTTACTTAAGAGCAATGATACATCACTGTTTTGGTTGTTTTTTCCCCCACTTACTATCAATTCCATCATATTCCTTTTCCCTCCATGCTGTAATTACTTCTGTATCACAATGTTAATTAAAGCTCCAAGCCTAAATTTCAGACAAATCTCTAATGTGACCACACAAAACTGGAAGGAATACAGCCATCTCACAGTATTTTGTTTGACTTAGTTCCAAGTTTGCACAATATTCAGAGAAAAAAAAACACTACACAGACAAGGCATCAAGGCATCATCCCTTGTTTTATATTTGAAATAAATGCAAGAGAACAGACTGAAGGGGCTTACTTTCTACTCAGTGCATTACCCTTAAAGCAAGTGCACACATATGTACCTACAGCAGCAAACTTAATGCTTACTTCTTTGCAAGAGCTCTCCTTTCTTCTGGTGTGTAATCTAGAGATCCTATTGCTCCTTCACCTTTGGTTGGCATAAATCCAATAATGGCCAGTAAAGCTGTTCTTACTAAAATGGGAAAACAGAGATATAAACAAGGTGGCAGAAACAGATATTATGTCATCTTATTCTACACTCAGAAAAGATGCAGTTCTGACTGCAAAAATTCATTTTGTCCAAAGGAGCAGTCTGGATTTCATACAAACAACATTGGGGTTTTCTGGTACACGGCAAGGCTTTCTTAACTTTTATTTTTTTTAAAGGCACATTGTAAACAAAGGTAAAGTCAGCAGCCAGCACAGAAAAGTTGTCACAAAAACATTGCATCAGTATAAAGACTAGAGTTCCAGACTTTAAAAATCGGTTCTGTACATAAAAACATTAGGCAGAACTAACATATAAATAAGGGAGGGGAGAAGGTCCATAGGACATTCTTCTTTTTGTGCGTGTTCTCTATTAGACGTGCACTCTGAAATTTAGTGCACACAAGCTCAGTGGTTTCCTTTTATGCCAGCAGAATTTGTTCCTTTTATGTCACCATGCTGGGGAAGGAACTCAAATAGTAATAATTGCTTTAACAGAACTATCATCTCAAGTATTTCTTCTGACAACATCTACACTTGAATTTTGTTCTATATAGTCATGAAATTTAAGAATTCAAGACACTTTGCTAGTAGATTTGCTAAATAAGTATCACATGAAGGTAAGTACCACAGAATATAGATAGGATATTTATAACTCCTACTTACAAACACTGCATTTTCTACTCTTTAAAAAAGCATAAGAGAATTTACAAAAGTTGAAGAGTGGTCTGCTAGAAAACTTCTAAAATCTTATCAACATATTTTACAAATGAAACTGATATACAAAGAAATAATTGTTCTCTGTACTCAGCAAAACTAAAATTATATAAACACAAAAATACTGCCTTGGATTAATTGTGCCAACTCTCAATTTCTGTGATAAGATTAAAAAAAAATAAAGGTAGAAAACAGTCAGTTATTGTGATCTCAGACCACACTGTGTTTTCTCTTCAGTGCCCAGAACTACAGCATTAGAATTAAAAACTCCCTTCTATTAATATTCAAGCTGGTTTTAGTGATAATACAGAAATGGGGTAAAGTAATAGGATTTATTCTCATAAGAACAATTTAGAAAAACCCCACAAAGAATATTCTAAGTAGCCTGAGAAACTGTAATGCTTGTGCAGTCATATAAATGAGAGGTCACCATCACCCCTCAGTTTCTCAACCCTTTCACCCTGCATTTATTTAATAACATCCCCAAATCCTTCTATGTCATTCTTTCAAGACCTTACATTTTTCAAATTCTCCCATACTTTTATGCCTCAAAACATCTCCTTTTCTACTATGAACATACTTTATGAGATTTTTTTTTCAGTTTAAAGATCAAATTGCTTGATAGAGGTAACATTTTCCAAATAATTGCTACTTACTACTCCATGAAGGCTGCCATGTTTCAGGATGATGCCCTGAGATGCTTAAACAAATTTTCTTTCCCACTTCAAACCTGCCATTGGCCTTCAAAGGAAGAGGAAAGACACAATAAAACATGCTGGAAGACAACCCTTGGGTTTCAGTACAAGTTGTAAAAATAATAATAAAAAAATTCTATGCTAACAATACATTATATTACTGTCAACCTCACAAAACTGGCATTTTGTCATCTGACTCTATTAATGCATGAAGAAAACCTTCTGCAAAACTATGCACAAAGAAGTGCCTTTGCAACAAACTACAGGTCTGCCTTCCCACATCTGAGCAACATTTCCGACAGAAACCAAGAGAGTCTATGGAGAGAAGAGAAGGTTAAACAATCACATAAGCAATGTGATTTCTCTTGGAGAAAAAGCTGTTATGGAAAATGCAATTACGGATTACCAGTGCCATCTTGGAAGACTTCTGGTGTTTAACTGACAGCGTCAACTGCACTATGTCATCTTTCTTACAAACATAACATTATGTTAAATGCCAAGAATCTCTCTCTGACACCTGTAGTTAAACTAATGACGTAAAAAGGAAAAATTAGCAAGCATACTTACTTACCGTCAGCAAAATGATGCTGGGTGGTTTCATGGGATATTCAGGTGGTAGCACTATTCGCCCATGATAAATCCCTCCATCAAAATCTGAATCTGGAGGGCCTCTAACAGTGAAGTGCCATTCAAACAGATTATCCTAAAATGCCCCCACGAATAGAAGAAGGAAATAAAAAGAAGAGTTTGTCACAGAAATAAGACAACTAAACACCATATTCTTCAATAAGGTAAAGAAACGACACACAGCAGAAGTTTTGTGAAGTCAAAATTAAATGGAGAGTTAAGAGAACCAACACAGTAAGAAAGATAAAATACTGTAGCTTTCTGATAATTTGCTTACACAGTGACTTCATTGAAACCCTCAAAATCATTATCCAAATTCCTCACTCTAGCTGTTTCAATTATGACAAGAGTTATATTACCCAACAGATAACTGAGTCAATTATGAAGAAAAATGGATCTTTGTCCCAGTAAACAATAACTTCTAGAGAACCATGGGGAAACCTACACCAAGAAAGAACATTAATGACAATCTCCCCAAAGCCCCTTCCATGCCCAGGTCACCACAGGGACTTGACTCACACCACAGAGAATTCTCACCTCTTTTGCTTCTCCACTAACAATCATGAAACAGCTACTGTGCCGTACTGCACAACAGGAACACTTTGAGATTTAGATTATTTTCACCAGACATTTAAATAACTTTAAACATTATTTCTTTGGGGTTCTGAGCTTGGCTTTGTGCATGAGAACTAGGGCTGCCCACAGATTCCCAAGTATTCACAAGCACGACAACTCCTACTGTTAGGACAGGCATCCAAATGAGGCTTGATGTCAGTGACTGAGCTCTCTGAACTAATGCTGAACCCTGGTATTACAGCATTAGGACTGCCCACCTAGTTACAATTTTTTTCAAGTATGGGAAGTAGCTGTCAACATTTCCAGCATTTCCTTTCATCTGCCATTGCTCTCTTCCCAGTGAGTCACTGTTCTAACTGAGAAATAAGACCTTCACGTAAGGCACAAATAATAGGATGAATTAAACTCTACATTCCACTACAGGAAAGGGAAACACAAGGTAGAGGAAAAAAACTAGCTGATAAGGTATATTTTATAGCACCTAGGAAAATGCATTATTGCGTAAGCAAGTTGAGCATGTTACACATTTCTGGGAACAGCTAAATCAAACCTCCCAAATCAATACCACAGAATATTGCCTTTTTAAATTAATCCTGTGAAATCAGAAGGGACTTCTGTTTGAGTGTCTAACCAGCAGAACATCACTGTCCCCTCAGCCCAAAAACTTAATTGGGTGTTAGGAGGACTTCTAGAAGCTACTGCCTAAGTGAAATCTATGTCTTTTACAATGCATCCAGAATTGCACTAATTTACATTTTTCACAGGTTTTTTTTTTTAATGCAAAAGGCAAACCCTCAAGGATCACCTAGGGTTAAGTGTTTCATTGAGCAACTCAGCAACTGAGCTGTACGTCACATTTGGGTGTAAAAAGCTTAATTTAAATATTAAGCATTTAAGTAGTCTCAGGAAAGAGATGAGGGATACCCATAATATAAAACTACTCAGGTATGATGTAAACCCGTTATTGTGTACTTTCACTAACAACCTGGAGCTACAATACCACTGAAGTGGAATGCTGCTGTTGGTTTCCATCGTATGAAAAAAAGAAAGGTCTGCCAGCATTTAAATATGTACATTTTAAATACATATGCATTACAGATAGGTATCTATTAATAAGAGCATATATGAATAACGCTACTTAATTAAAAGTTTTTGCAAACATATAGAGAAACAAACCTCCAAAGGCTGTGCATGATAGTGATCCGTAGGATCCTTCAGTTCTGCAGCCTCTTTCATCAAACGTTTGACAGCTGAAAGAAAAGCAAGCATAAGACATGAAAATTAAGAAAATACATTAATATGCAATGCATACAAAAATACATAAAAGTTTCACTCTTTTCAGCTAACTAATCTTTTCCAGCATATCCCAGCTTTTTCACAATTCAAGACACAATACAAACTACTCATGATGAATAAATCTTAAATGAGTTACACAAGCATAAAGTTATGAAAAATATGCTGCACGGTCACAGAGTTTCTCAACACTGAACACCATGACTAAGGTAGTTTTATATCAACAATTGCACCAAAAACATGAGGAGAAACATATGTGCCATTAACAGAGTTTCAGACTACAAGACGTACAAGGCCAACTACCTCAATATTTTATGATAAAGAGCATCACGTGAATCTTTAAACAACTGCTGAAAAGCTTTATCCTGACACCTCCCGTGACAACTACATGACTACTCCCTTAGTTATTCAAAAGGAGGTCATGGTAAGACTTGAGAGAGACCTACACATCAACAGTAAGAGAAGACGAAGTTTTATATTTGAAAACTCATATGCCTGGCCAGAAAAATCTACTGAGGGCCTTTGCAGTTTCAAACTGCTACTGAGTGAGGACACACAGGTATTCTTCTATCCTAAATTCAGGATAGTCATTAGTAACTCTCTCTATTCTTCTACTTCAGAAACACCAGCATCATCTGCATCTTCTGCATCTCCTTCTCCCGGCCCCTTTAGTAAATTCCATTACATCACTTGTCCTGCTAGGCGCCCTCATGTGCATCATACACTAATGCCTAATAAAAAACTTAGCTAAACTGAAGAGCAGACTAAACATAAGAACTGCAGACAAATTCAAGGATGACAACTCATGAATAAGATTAGGTAGAAAGTTCTTTCTCCCTCCTATGTACAGGAAAAAGTGCAAATACTAGTTACCTCTTTAAGCAACAACATGGGAATAGGATACCTTAATCGATCCTCCACATTCAGTTCAAACGCTGGATGTCCCTGCCACTCATGTAATTCTCTAACTACAGAGAAGGAGCAACACTGCTCAAATTTCCTTACAGTGTAAGCATTAAGATATAGTGAAAGTGAACTGCAGTTCCTTGATTTACAAAGCCTCGCATCACCAGATGACTGTAGGCTTTGTAGCACGCTCAGACTCCAGGGCTTTACTCACTTTCATGATGCTGTGAAGAAACCTACTCAAATCTTCCCACAGAGGAATTTCATTCCAATCTACTGTGAAAAGTTCTTTTCCTCCTTCACACTTCTTGACAGCTACAAACAACAGTTCAAAGTTTAAGAATTTCACTTATCACAACCCAAAAAGAAAACAGACTATGTGGAAATTTGCAGCTTCCAGTTGTCCCAATTATGCTACTTCCAAGGGGGAGGTGTCAATCAAACACCCTGCAGAGCCCACCAGGTCATGTCACAGGCAGCAGCATTCGGGCTCCACTGAATAACAGTTTGTCTCTTTCACCTTCATTAAGGTTTACCAATTCATTAGCAGGGAATAGACCAGAAAAAGCTTCAGACCCAGCACTGCTTCACAGCCAAACAAGCCTGGACACTTGCCTTCAGAAGAAGAGTAGCATGCACCAGGATGAGCTAATTCAGGACTGAACACCCAGTGAACTAAAAGGGTAACCATGAAAAAACTGAGAACATATGTAACAAAGCCTAATGAAGACGGAATAATCATGGACAAGGCAGACAACTGTTACTGAGGTTTCCCAGATGAGGGACCAAGACAGACAAGAAATACAGGCCCCCATATCAGCATCATGTGCAGTCACCCACATTCACTGAGGAAAAACTATTAGAGCAAAATATTATTCCACTCCTGGGGCATGAAATACAGCAAAATCTAATTTATATATCATAATGTGTTTGTAACAAGTTTTCAGTATTAAGCAACATAGGATATCTTAATATATCAGGTGACCTAATTGCAGCCTTCCAGTACCTGAAAGGAGCCTGCAAGAAAAATGGAGAGGGACTTCTTCACAAGAGCATGTAGTGACAGGACAAGGGGGAATGGCTTTAAACTGAAAAAGAGTAGGTTCAGACTGGATATTACAAGGAAGTTCTTTGCTGTGAGGGTAGTGAGGCACTGGAACAGGTTGCCCAGAGCTGAGGATGCCTCATCCCCAGAAATGTTGAAGGCCAGGATGGATGGAGCTCTGAACAACCCAGTCTACAAAAGGTGTCCCACTCCATGGCAGGGGGGTTGGAGCTGGACAATTTTAAGGTCTCTTCAATTCAAGCCTTTCTATGACTCTAAGAAAAAAGGTTGAGAGATGGGGTTGTTCAGTCTGGAGAAGAGAAGGTTCCAGGGAGACCTTACCATGGCACTTCAATACCTAGAAGGTACTTACATAAGAAAGAGAGAAACTTTCTACTACAGCCTGTAGTGACAGGACACAGGACAATGATTTTAAGCTCAAAGAGAGTAGATTTACACCGGACACATGGAAGAAACTCTGTGGTGAGTGTGGTGAGGCACTGAAACAGGTTGCCCAGAAAAGCTGTGGATGCCTCATCCCTGGAAATGCTGAAGGTCAAGTTGGATGGAGCTTTGAGCTGTGATCTAGATGAAGATGTCCCTGCCTGTGGCAGGGAGGCTAGACTAGATGATCTTTAAAGATCCCTTCCAAACCAAAACGTTCTGTGATTCTCTCCACATTGCTGAAAAAAGCCAACTGACGGGCTGCAGGAAAAGCCTGAAGCAATAAAGGTTCAATTCTGAGAACATGTGTTCCAGTGAAGAAAGCGTCAGATTGTTTCTTCTTTAAGCACTGCTCCAGTATTCATGAACACAGTCCCTCCTTTGGCTACTGAAAACTGCTATGGAAGAAAAAAACAAAATTCACAAAGTCTGCCTGCAACAAGTACATGACATTCTTACCCAAACATAATTAAAAAGTTTTGATGCAAAATATGGTATTTCAACCCACTTAAAGCCACACTGAATCATCTGAGTAACTGTTTGGCAATGGCAATTATGAAAAATGAGAACGATTTGGGCCCATTCAAAATAAAACATTAAAAAGTGTCAATAAAGTCAAAGAGTATCACCAATTCAGAAAAAAAAAAATAAAGACATTCAGTCTGTAAAAGATACATTTTAGAGAGAAAATAATCACTCTAATTTTTAATGTGGCATGAAAAATAATGATGCTTTCACAGGTACACTCATCAACACTTTATCATAATGTTCATCAAAATCAAGTCTTGAGGAAATTTAGTGTCTGGACTAACACCAGAGGCAAATAAGAGTTCCCACTCAAAAGCGTGGCAGCTCTCTACCACTCGGGTAAAGAAAGGGAAGAGAGGATGTCACAGGTGAGGCTCTTCCTGACAATCAATACAATCTGCCTGTTGTATTACACTGAAATTTGCACAATGTATGGATGTCTTATTTGCAGATTTATTTGTGACAAAAACTCTCTCCTGGTCAAATCTCACTTTTATTATCATGTACTTTAAGCTATCTGGAAACTTCTGTTCCCACAACTGCTTCTCTTGCATGTATCTTGAGGTCACATTCCAGTACTTCTGCTATCCTGCCCAACTAGACAATTCTGCACCATGTGGCTGGGAAACTTCTGTATACAAAAAATGCAAGTGCTCAGCCTTCATAAATGCCAGTATTACTGCTTAAAGAGATGACAGGATTTGAACATGAGTGGATTTCCCTTTTTTTAAAAAAAAAGGTTGTGCATGACAGAATCTTCCTCAAATGGACTGTAGCCATTTCATTCTACCAGTTTTCAGTTCCACTGTTTGAAAAAGAAAATACATAATGAGCAAATAAATAAAGGAACCCAAAGCAGCTGGCATACAGCTAGAGATCTCTTAATCTTTCTAGTTGACTTATCTGATCTGGGGGAAAAGGAATAAAACAACCTGACAGCTTTTACTGCTGCAGCAAATGCTTTCTACCTTTTTTTCTTCATTTTAAGCAAGATTTATAGGTCCACTCCACAGAAACACAGAAAAAGTAGCAGTTTTTTCCCCATGGCTCTGCTGACCAGCATACGTAAGGATGCAATTTATTTGTCAAATACCAGTTTTCCAATGAAAGTAAAACTCGTACAAAACCCTTCATCCCAGAGAAACTTTGTTAACTTCTCAGTCCACTTAAACTATTAGTAAAATACAAGTCATCTTCATTATGTGTTTGTCTATTAATGATGCTACCATCTGCAATTAGAAAAAAAAAAAAAGTAATTTTAGAAAAATTAAAAAATTGAAACAATCCTTTTGAGACAACCACCAAGGCCCTTCAATTGCATATGCCATGGATGACATTTTGGGAGGGTCTTTTTAAATCAGGCTGGCTTTGTTTTTCCCCCCTTCCATTCTATATCTGACCACTGAGCCAAGAGTTCCTGACCCATGGCTGGTGTAACCACCAGGTGACTTCAGAGCTCAGAGAGTCACCTGCTGAATCACCACCACCAGTCGTCACAGCAGCCCAAAGCTCCTGGGAACCCATTAACACAAACTGCCTGTGTTGACACGCAAAAGAAAACCCCATTTACTAAAGGTATGTTTAAATTTCATGTAAGGAGAAAAGTTACAGTGATTCATAGTCAGTAGTTCAACTGCACAACAACTGGATCACTCCATTAAAAAAAAAAAAAAAAGTAAGGATTAGGTTTTGTGAAGTATATGGCACTTCTTATAAGATGATAACAGTTGATGAGCTTTGACATTTTAAGTCCAAAAAAATCACTTTAACTGATGTGGTCACTAAAGCATGCAAGAAAACATATTTATAGAGTCACAACAGACTCAAGAGTTACAAAATACTCTTACAACAGCTCTTTGATATGGAGAATGGTATCTTTTCAAGTAGTGTTGTGCACTCTAGAAGACAGTTTATTAAATCTAAATATGCAGCAACTCTATCAGATTCACAACAACTTTTACAGTGTCACTAGGTCACTGTGTGTCACCTATTCTTTGTGGTTGAGCTTCTCATGAACAGTTTAGAATCTGTAAATTACATGTGATCATTAGTGAACTAGAAACAATAGAAGAGGAAAAAAGGGGGCTTGAGACAAGCACTCTGAAATATCAATTACCATCCTTTTGCAGAATAGAGTGTTAAATGGTATCTACTCTAAAAATAAACCCCAGTAACCACTTTTTCAAGTGAGCTCCACATCACTAGTGCTCTTCTCTATGTCTACATTCTTTCTGTTTATTCATTTTGCCCCATCTTAACCCTTTTGAGTTCACATCTGTCTTTAGATTTTTGAGTTCCTGTACATATTTTTGTACATCACTTCACAAAAATGTGGCTATATTTTCATTAAAATTTGCATAGTAGTTTATATCACATAATTTGGAATCAAGACTACAATTAAAGTTTTATTAGCACCCAGATACCTGATCTTTGTTCGTTAAAAGAAGCCCAAACAAACACATGTCCCAGCTGCACCCATCCAAAATAAAACTCCTGGACTTCTACAAAACAAATGGAAACGCCATTTGCCAAGAAACAGGCCAGCTGCTTTCCATCCTCAGGGTCTCAGACACATCCTTTCTCAAGACCCTGAATAGCTGCTTTACATCTTCACAGTCTCAAGCACATGCTTTCACAAGACCTGCAAACCTCCTGTACTCATATAAACAACTATTAAAAAAAAAAAAAGAATACTTTTAATTAGTCTAGTCTTGCTTTTCTCTCACCCTCAGAAACAACCAACCTCTAGCCCTCATTTCCCTCAGGGCAGTAGGAAGTACAGTTCTCTTCTTGTAGTTACAATTCAAACCAACTGCTCAGTCAACACAAAGGGAGATAAACCCTACCAAATGTAAGATGCTTGTTGAACATGCCAAAATCAAACAATGTCTTCAGCCTAACTAAATTTTTAACATTTGTTCAATTTTTTAAACAATCTATCCTTATTTCATATACAGAAGGTACTAAGCAGCTCAGTAGCTACTGGCTGTTTACTATTAACTCTGTTTTATTAACAAAGAACTGACGCATGCTTGTTGGCAAGGAACAAAAGTACAAGTACAAAGTGGGGAGGGGAGAAAGCAGTACAGTTTGTAGGAAAAGCACAAATGTACTGAAGATGACCCCTAAGAGGATCACGATCTCAGTATTGTTATGTTCCCTGTGTGTCCAAGACCCCAAAGCTCCATCCCTGGGCAACAGATGCAGGACACACGTGCCATGCCTCCCTCCATGTGCTCTCCCCAGGCTTTCAGTGCCCTCGCTAATCAAATCCTCGATGAAGTGGTCTGCTGACAACAAAACAAACTCTGCTCAAAACAAAATAAAAAAAAATCACTGCTGTTTGTGGGCTCTATGTGAGGCACTGTAAGTAGCTGTTCATAATTCTTCAAGTGTCTGTGCTAATACCCATTCAGGGGCCTGGTAACAGTCTACGTGAAAGAGAGGGACTATCACTACAGATACAGTGACTACAAGATTTGGTGTCTGATCTTGCAGCAGGCTAAAGGTCACAGCTCTTGTGAGAAAAAAAAAAAGTAAAGAGATTATTCCAAGTAGCTGTCTTATAAATTTCAGAAAACAGGGATGTTCCTGAAGCATGAAGGGGATGAAGTCTGTGCTTTAGTCAGCTGAGCTTTAATATTGATGCAAGAGGTTTATCAGCCATATGGTAGCAGGCTGATATACATTGACTAATCCATTTTGAAATCCTAAGACAGAAAATAGCTTGCCCTTTCACAAGTGCCAAAAATACACACAAAAATATGAAGCAACAGCTTACAAGGCTTTGCTTTATTGAAGCAATACAAAGAAGCCTGAAGTGTGGAGTGTGAAATTTTTTGCCTTCCAACATTAATGGTCTTCTGGGGAAGAAATAAAAAAAGTAAATCCAAGTTCATAGGCCATGTGAGAAGACATCATCAGGTGAATGCCCACATAGCTCTTTGCCCTTATAAGGGGTGACTGACAGAAGTCAGCAGCAGCTTGGCTATGCCCAGACCTGCAGTGGCCATGGCAAAGAGAGACCTGACTGAACACTAGCTGGGCTGCCTCTCATTGACGGACACATGGTGTGCAGGGGAACAACTTGCTTTGTGTTGTGGAGAGTTACCATCATTTAGATAAGTTGGGATGAACTCATATAGCCATAGACACTAGGATAAGGAAGAAGATGAACACATTGCCAAGGAGCAACCAGCAGCAGGACAAAGCTGTGCAGCAATATTATTCTTTACTTGGTCTGCTTGAAAGCATACAGAAAGCACAGCACTAGAGAGCGAAACTGATCCCCATTCATCAATCTGGTCTAGCACACCCACTCACAGAAGAGGGATCCATGTATACCCACAGATGAACTTCAACTCCTGTCATAGCTCTACAGCAGAATTTGACTTAAAAATGAAGATCAGTAAAAGCACAAGTTTCTTTTAAGAAAATTTTCCTATATAAAATGTATTTTCCTCTATGATATTTCAACTAAAGCCTACCATAATCATTAAAATAACTTATCTGGAAGTCACCACTTGCACACAGTTTGCTCAAGTCCAAAAGCAGATTTCAACAGGAAGAGCCTCTTGTACAGGTACAAAATGATTATTTTTTCCACTGACTCAAGATAGCACATTCCAAATCCCTCAAGCTGACCTAAAGGTTAGCAGCTTGAGTCTTCCTCTATTCAAGTCAAAGCAACAACAGGCACAAGGACAGCTACTAGTTCTGAAGCCTTAGAGGGCTCAGTTATCAAAATAATCCCATTAGTCCACAGATGACACAACCATTTGATAGGAAATATGATGGATTTTTTAATCTATTTTTAGTGCATTTACATTAATTGAAACCATCTTAGTGTCAGAATATTCTGCAGTTCCATCTCATGGCTTCAGTCAAATGGCAAGTATAAGATACCATCACTAAACTTCACATGTAATGAGACAGGACTTTGCAAAACAGACACAAAAATATTAAGTAACTGCATATGCTTATCTATCTGGTTAGCAAGTAAAGTGCCACACTAAAAACAATGGCTACACATAATTACAGTAAATCATTTTAGTAGACAATAATAGTTGAAGAAACAATATTTTTTTTTTTGCTATTCGATACTTTTTTGCCCATCTGTTTTAATGACAGATTTCACACATACTGACTATCAGTATTTTAAATCCTATTATAGAGATTACCACAGTTATTTATATCACTTATAGACTTTCAGCATCTATATGACAACAAATAGTTTACTATACTAATATACTACAGAGCATATTTTATTTGGGGAAGTATATTGACCCATTGTACAAATCATTCATCTTTGCCAAGAAAAGTTCATTTTGCTATGGCACAGCACAGGTGCTGAAAATCAATTTTAGTAAAGGTGGTTTTCTCTTGAAAATAAGGGGGACTAGTAACAACAGATGGGAAGAACATTTTTAAGTTTAACCAGAAGTATTTGTCCTGTCCAGCCAGATCTCAGGTGCTCGTCATACAGCACACGAGCACTGTTTCCAGTGACGTGGCAAACTACAACTACTGGGCATGTTTGTGTGGCCTTGCCAAATTAACATATGCCACATATCCAGCATATCACCCTAAAAAGAAAAGTATCACCTCCTGATATTTTAAACCTATACAAGTTCATCATTTGCTTAGCGATCTGATCCTTCTTATCTCTCAGTTATGCAACTTGGGTGTGAAGGTAAGGGACACAATTTAGCAATAGATACATCATCCACATGAGGCGTATTTGTAAACAAGCCTGTCACTGGTATTTGTATGGTACAAGTCATCACAGCATTCAGCTTCTCCCCACCTCCCAGTGCTGCCATACAGGACGGTATGACTAAAGAATAAAACCACCATTCACCACGATAACAGGAGAGCTGATAACGCCTACTTCTCCAAACCACATCAGGGGAAAGCAGGGGCAAGACAGGGACGGACACACAAACGCAGCCATCCCCCAGGAGCTGTGGAAGAGGCTCTTCCCCCGCGGTGAGAGGCCCCGGCTGTGCAGGCAGCTCGCGGAGGGGCAGCCCGGGCACAGGCGGTCACAGGGCGCTGCTCCAGCACGGCCACACGGCACGGACACGGCCTGTCCTCCGCTCCCTTCCCGAGCAAGGGACACCTTCCCCTTCTGCGCTGTTTCTCACGGCATCGCTCGCATCTCTTGAGGCGCCCTTTTCACTCCAAGGGTTCAAAAGAGAGCCCAGGAGTCACAGGCATAATGTCAAATCAAACATACGAACAAAGACACACACACAGGGGTAAATACAGCCTGTACAGCGACCCCTCAGCCACAGAAGCAGCCGCCGCACAGGCCAGGCGACCCTTGGCATCACACCCCGCCTCGGGCAGGAGGGGTGCCAGGGCACAGGGCACACACACACAGCCCTCTGCCTTCCACCGGGGGTTCAAAGGGGCATTAACACGGGCCAGCAAAGTGCGCGGCCACACAGAGACCCGGCAGCCGGGGTGTTCGGCACACGGTCACGCTCGGAGGGAGCTTCCAGCGCCATCGCCCTGCCGAGCAGAGTGGACCTGGCCGGCCTCCGACACAGCTCCGCCGCCTCCCCGGCCCGGCGGGCCCATTCCATCCCATCCCGGTCCCGTCCCGTCCCATCCCATCCCACCCCACCCCACCCCACCCCACCCCATCCCCTCCGCCGCGACCCCCGGCCGGCCCGCCCAGGGCGCAGGGCAGGGCGCCTACCCGGGCTCTTGAGGTTGTACCGGGCCTCCATGGCAGCGGGCACCGCTCGGCTCGGCTCGGCCCGGCCCGGCGGCTCCGGCGGCCCGGGCACGGCGCGGACGGGCGGCGGCGGCAGGAGCAGCAGCAGCAGCAGCAGGAGGAGGAGGAGGAAGAGGAGGAG
>JAWWEE010000105.1:79722442-79753661 GCA_035221455.1 Xenops minutus | reverse complement strand
GGATCAGGCTGTGGGGGAATGGGCTGTGGGGGGATCAGGCTGTGGGGGAATGGGCTGTGGGGCCGGCAGGGCACAGGCTGCCATGGGGTCTGCACGGGTGAAAATGCCCCCACTGCATCCCCGGCTCGTGTCAGCCCCTGCCCACGGATGGGATGAGATGGGGTAGGATAGGATGGGATGGGATGGGATGGCATGGCATGGGGTGGGATGGGATGGGGTGGGGTGGGATGGGATGGGATGGGATGGGATGGGGTGGGGTGGGATGGGATGGGGTGGGGTGGAGAAGGTGCTCAGGACCTCCATGGGTTTGAAAAGTGTGGGTTTAGAAGAGGGTCTCCCAAGCCCCCGAAGACCCCGCACACACCCCCGCCCAAAGGACTTTCACTGTACTGTAAGGCTTGGCAGGATCTTGTTTGGATCGGGAAAGACTGAAATGGTGTCATACGCCAATGATTGTTAGTTTAGGCGAGAATTACCAGCAAGAGCTGGACTTAATCGCCACCTTTTCCATGCCACAGTGCCAGAGGGCAACTTGGTTTCTCTGTCACCTGGTTACAGGCACAGCACACTTGGGATAGCACTTTCTAGAATTTGTAGCTAAGGAAATACCTAAATTAAAGTCAGAATATCAGCAGTCTCAGTTTCTTTTTGATTCAGTACAAGCTGTCAATAAGAAACCTGTATGAGCTTTTACATACTTGTTTTCAATAGTGTAAGCTTGAAATTCACATCTAGCTCGTGTTGTCGTTAATTTCATTTATGAAATTAATTATCCTTAATTTCATCTATGTTACTTTCACATTCTTCATAATCATCTTTATTTATTTTTTTTCATGTTTCAATGTCTTAGTTTTCCTCTTTCCCCCTTTGATTGAACAGAATGGAAAACAGTTGTAAACAAAAACATTTGAGCAGGTACGGTTTTTTCACCTCATGTTTTCAGAATTTCAAAACAAGGTGTTACTCTTTCCTGCTCTGTTGCACAGTGATGTGAGTAAAGAAAGCAACTTTACCTCACATTAACAACTAGCAAAATTTTCGAAGGGGCAAAGCGATCATCCTTTTTACAAGACAAAACACTATAAATAAAAAAAAAGCATCAATAATGTGTAGCATCATTAACATATAGCAGAAGGGAAGGGATGGCATCAGACCTTGGGGTTCCCTGCAGGGTACATTTAATGGCCAACAATTCTTGATGACATCTCAGCATTTCTGGCTAATGATGGCTAATCTGGCCGCTGGAGATGATGAGCTGTAGGCACTGGGTGTCATGTTCACAAACTGTTCTGGTCATTTTTAGTAGGTGTGTCCCATCTTTCCTGGTTTCCCAGAGCCATCTTGCTGTGCAGTGGGAGAAGGGCTCTGGGACCATCTGTCACTAAATCGTGCCCTTCCCCAAAGTAGGAGAAAAGCAGTATTTTGCGTTCAGAAATCTGGATTTCCATGTAAAATGTTCTGGGATCCATTTTGGTAGAAGATAATTTTTAAAGTGGTATGGTAATGTGAAAAATATAAAGTCATAGTTATTATGACATTCTTAAGCATAAAGTCATTTGCCTTCTGGGCTCTGGCCTTTGACCCTGGCCACACTTACAGTGTCATTTTGTGTAGTTGAAGGAGGAAGCACCTGCAGTTAACATGAATCCTGGGCTTTTAGCTAAAAAGGATGTATAGTCATTGTAACTGAATGGCAGCTAAACAAGATTGAAAATAAGCTGAATAGACTTAGAGCAACAGAAATTCACTGGGAGAAGGTGCACATTTTCCCCATTTAAGTAAGCTACAGTGTGGCCTGGCTGGGAGCTGGGGGAATCGCCAGGAGATATTGTGCAGAACCTGCTTTCATTTTCAAATGTACTATTAGTTAAAAGTCAGAGCTGCAGGACATGAATGCTGCCAGATGAAGCTGCTGATTCCTGTGAGGTAGTCAGCATATGGCTAGAGATCTGGGGATTAATTCCCAGCCCCCCATGTCAGCAGTAGCTTGGGGCAGAGGAGGGGCAGGCACTGCAGAGCTCTTGCACAGTCACTGTTGCCAGTCCAGAAGCAGCAGCCGCCCTCCTCTTCCTGCCTCTGGTTAAAAATGCCCTTTGGATTTGTGTTTTCATCTGCCTTTTGTTTAGACTTCTGCAGGAAGAAGACATTTAGTGCTAGAACTTGTGGGTTTTTAAAATCAAATGCCAAATATAGTAGCAAAATTGCAGTCAAATCCTACATGCTGGCAGTACTTCATGTAGCTTGTGTATCCTGTCATATGATCTAACTTGGTGAAAAAATAAACACGCTCAGCTGAAGCACATAGAAACTGAAAGCTTGCCTGAACACTGCTGCAACAAAGATTATTTTTATTTAATACTGAATTCCTGCTGAAAGATTTTGTACAACTTCATCAAATTGGTTGCAGCACAGCAAGAATCATCAGTTTTGGTAACTCACAATATTAAAAACTGTGTGGCTTTATTAAATGTTTTACATTGAAGTAAAGCTTCAGTTTTATGGAAAAAACCACTAATTATTTCTAATTTTTTTTTTTTAATTTTCTGGTTTCTGAGAAGATAGTTTTACTCATGTTTCTATATACTTTTCTGTAGTTATCTTTGGATGAAAACAGAGACTCTGATAGACCCACCTAGCTTCAGAGCAAAGGAGCATATAGGCCCCTCTCTTGCAAAAAAAATAATGACAATCATAAGGTTTGATAACATTCTTCAATTGCAGCCACTTCTGCTGTGAAAGAAAGGCCAGATCAGAATAAACACCTGGGCAGAATTCTGCTGAACACTTGCAGAATATAGATATACATCACTTAGCTGATTTCCTGAGGCTCACTTTATAACTAACAGAGAGAACTGGGAGCTTATATACTAAAGTTCATCTTGCCTGGAATAGATGTTACCTGTATATGCAAAAATTCATGCTTTAAAAATTCCTGGATTTTTCAGTTAGCTGCAAAGAGGGGTTAAGTCATCTGTGTTCTAGATCACCCTAGTTAGGTATTTTTATATGTATGCTTATGCTTTATGCTTAAAGATAGCTCTTTATATCTGAGAGAAATATATCCTGCATTTCCCTTCAGTTCAGAAGAATTTCAAGCATTTCAGTCAAAATACCCTCTTATTTTAACAGTAAGATTCTTGGTGAACTGACTTTAGAGGTTCAAGAAGGGAGCTCAGCCAGTAGGAATGGGAATCACAAGAGTCAGCATGTGGAGCTGGAGGATGGACACTAAGAAGAGGGAGTTACTCCCAAAACCTGTTTCTCTGGGAGGCAAGACACCTGTGTGACACAGGGTTTCAGTATTTGCACAAAGGTCTGATGCATCAGTGTGTATTCTTGCACATCTCAGGGAATTATGCTAGTTAATGTGATACTGAACATTTATTTATTTTTCTGTGCAGGTCATATAATTGGATGATGTAAGGTACATTTCAACAATGTAACTATGTTAAATGATTACCAAAGTCAGTTCAGAATGGCGTTTGTTATGCTTTGTAGCCTGTCTCATAAACTCAGCTACAAATTATTTTTTCTAGGAACAGTTTGAGATCACAAAAACTTATGATAATACAATAGGTCTTTGTACAAAGCAATCACAACCTGGTTTTACCAATTCACAAAATGTGGAGTGGTTTGCCTCATTTATAATGCTACCCTTTCAATACAGACAGTTGGCTGCAGAATTAAACTCTAATGGAATTAAGGAATCTAACATTAATATGCCTATATTGTCAGTAGGAACAGATATGACTCACTTGGAAGAGAAACCATGATTATGTTCATCGGTGACTAATAGAGTCTCAGCTTTTAAAATCTTTTATGTGAATTCAGACCTTGTAAATCTGGATTCAACAAGTGCATCTCCTCCTCACTGATAAAAACAAGCATGGCATTGTGTAACCAATGCCCTGTAGCAATTGCATGGTGCTTCTCAGGAAAGCAATTACTGTCTGTTCTTCAAGCTTAGTTCTGAGGCAACCATCTCACAAATGGATGGCTTTGCCAGCTGACTTTTAATTAACATTAGTTCAGAAATTAAAGAAAGAGAACGGGGAAAGAAGTTACTGGATTGTTTTAACTGGCCAAGTGAGTGAGTGCATGATCTGGACCAGTGGTGCAGAGTTGGTGTGCACTACTGCAAGATGTTCCCCAATGTGAAGTCAAAATAAAGGTACATGTTTTTCACCTTTTTTTTTCACTCCCTGAAGAACAGGAAGAGACATACCAGTCACTTGACACACAGCCCTCTGGCATCATTGCTGTAATAGTTCAGATGGCTTCCTGGTTCAGAAGACACGTGCAAAGGCCCAAGTCAAAGCTGAAGCTGCTGTCCAAGTGACAGCTGTTTGTGACTCTGAACTTCCCATATCTAATTACTCTATCTTTAGCAGCTACAGATAATAGCAGAAATGTTCTCTGGTGCATATGCAAAATGCAGAGCATGCTAGATAGCTGGAGAGCAGTTGCAAACTACTCAGATTGAAAATTATTTTGCTCCTGTGCCATATTTAAGCATAAAAGGCCAGTCACAGTCTTTGACTCATGCATCCAGTTTTTCATGATCCTCCCTCTTCAGGCCTTCAGGCCACAGCTTTTCTTTTTGTCACTTTTTTCTTATGCGAGTTGCTCCCTATGCCCCTTCACTTTAACTTACCACATAAGCTTCCCTCTGGGAAGGGAGCACCTGCCCTCACCATTACTCATCAGGCAGAGGGAAAGCAAGTCAGGGTTATGTCTTTTGGACTGCCAAAAGACTGCAGTCTTTCCACCCCATCCATTCAAAAAATGTTACTCACCACTTTAATGTGAACCTGCGTGTTCCTGCTTGCATACAGCTGTTTGCTTACAGCTCCTATTGACTCAGCAACAGGAATAAAGGACTGGTGAGCAGGCTCTTAATGTAAAGCTCCTCAAAAAGTTTTTACCAATTGGTGTAAGAATCATTAAAGCTTACTGTGCCATTAACCAAGATACAATGAGGTAACAGCTGTCTTCACCAGCTAGTAGATAGATATCTGGGACACCCAGGAGTTTCTCAGGTGGCTAGTGAAAAACTAAGGTTTGATTCAATTGCACACACATAAACATCTGATGCCATACAAGGTACTGTAAGGTATGCCAGATATCCACAGAGAACAGAAAGGTATGATATGGGATGATGGTGCAGATCTGAACCAAGCAGCAGTGCAAGGTCGGATGAAGTACCTAGAGAACCTTCAATAATACAACTGACTCATGTGGGCACATGGACTAAAGTCCTACCTACAGTCAAGAGAGTCCAGAGAGTTGCTCTGCTGACTGAACGTGCCTCCCCTGTGGCAAACTGCATTGCTCTCTGGGCTCCAGCTGACTGTATTATTCTGATCTCCTCTGCCCGATAACAAATCACCTTCCTCTGAAGTTTCAGTGGCTTGGGATCCACAGCCCAGCCCTGGTAGGGCTCAGCCCCATGGCCCTGGCTCAGCACACTCAGGGGATCATTATCACTGCTCCATGAGAAACAGCTGCACAGCACAACCAAGCAAGATAAGGCAGAATGAGAGATGGAGGTAGGGCTGTTGAGATAAGGTCTGAGGGAAAAATGACAACGTGAAAAGGTATAAAATGCTGTAAGGAAAAAGCAGAGTCAGAAGATGGCAGTTTGGTGACGCTTGAGCCGGGAAAGACTCATCTGGTGTCTTACAGGGGGAAGTGAAGATATTAATGCTTATTCTAGTGGCTTGCTAGTCATAGCTACCTGTATTAACCAATAAATTATTACTTTACACTCTTAAATTGTCTGTATCCAGTTGCAGGCTTTTTTTTCCCCTTTCTGAAAAGGTGTCTAGCAAAGTGACTCATGGGGGTGCACACGGCAGGGGATGCAGGCTGCAGAGGAATTTTGTTATTCTGAAAAAAAAAATAAAAAAAGCTGCATACAAAATGTGCAGTCTGATGCTGTCAGATCTGTTCAAATTAGAGATTTATAGCTTGGACTTTAAGGGGCTATTAAAACAAGCAATATAAAAAGGGGAGAGAGAAAGAAAGGAACAAACTTCTCCCATACTAAGTGTCTTTTATAAATGCACTTGCTTCATGGGAGCGGGAAGCTTTCATGGGAGAGGGTGGACTGAGTAAAGCAGGAAAGGCATTTATAATCTGTCAAGAGAACACTAAATTTAAAGCCAATACTCAAGTTTCTGCATAATGGACTTTTCTATGAAGAGTGCAGAATTTGGAATGACTGCTGCTTTATAGATAGAAAATGCAGAATTGAAATATGAAATTACTGAAGGAACAGAACTGGAAACAGTGCTGAGCAAGGGCAACAAGCCTGTTAGGAGTGAGTTGATTTGTGTGCCTCTGCTGAAAACCTTGCATTCAGCATTTAGGACGTGAGACCAAGACGTGATGAATGGCATACTGACAGTCTGAGGAAGTCCAAACAGCTGCAAAGGAGTATTGAAAGAAAAGCAGTTTGTGGATCAGACCATTTGGCTCACCAGAGGGTGATTCAATCTTGGAAAAGGGCATTGCAGAGAAGAAGATTATGGTTCTACCTCTCAGTGCATAGTTTAGACAAAAATGTTGGCCCCTGTGATTTGTCTCTAGTGGGTTTCCCAGGAGTGCCCCCCCACCTCCACCCCGCCCCATTCTCTCCATATACTGCTTTGGAAAAGGAGTTGACACCAACTACAGTTACCACAGCCCAGATAGTTCTGGTTTGTATCAAAGTAGCCCCCAAAACTTATGCAGATGTGCATGAACAACAGGGGAAAATTCAATCAACAGCTGACCTAACCTTGGAAAATGTTGGAATTGTATCACTGGTATCAGGTCCCTGATCTGATATCACTGGTCTCTTGAATGATACCACTGCAAACTGGATGGTGAGGCTTCTAGAAACCCCAGAAGTGCTGCTGAAAGATCTTAATTTTATTGCCAGGGCATCCGCCACTCCATCCAATTATGCAGTTTTATCAGCAGCATTAGAGGAAGAGTGCTGCTGCAGAAGAGTGCTTGCAGGTTCCAGGTGTGAAGGAGTCTGAAAGCATTACTGGCTCCCACTGTTGGATGATTGTTTTATCTGGAAAACAGAAAGCTGAGGAACAACGAGGGCAGTATTTATCAAGGAAGCATGCACAAGGTACGAGACTGGGGGTTCATGTGGGAAAGAGTAAGGACGCAGCCCTGTTCTGAGGACCAAGAACATAGATTTGCAGTGATGCATGGCTTGAACTAGCTTAGTCACCACCTATTTGACACATAAACACCTAAATGCAAACAGGAGTTCATCTGGGTCAGAAACTCAATAATGATGAAAAAGTGAGTTAAGGCTATAGCATTCGCTGATGCCAGCACTACTCGAATTGACACACTCACCACAACTTATAACCATTTTCACTGACAAGCTGAGGTTTCCCTTGGGTGTAGTCAGGCTGTTTGCTCTCCCTGTGCTAAGCAGAGGCTCCAGAACACTGCTGCTCTCTTGCTTTAGAATTCATTTCCAATTTCCAGTGTGAATGTGTTCACGATACTTGTATTTGTACCAACAGTACCCTTTAGTTCAGCACAGAATGGCTTTTAGTTTGCACTGAGTGGAGATTAAAACCTACACAAAGGGTAAATCCTGCAAAATTGCAAAGGCAGCTTTGATACTGTTCTGTCACTCCCTGCCAGGGCACTACTACATGGGCCTTTGAGGACCACGTGGTGCAACTGAGCTCACCCAGACCACCTCTACACAGTTGCATCCAGTTGTGATAAGCCTATTGTCTTTCCATGGTCTAGATTTTGTGAAGGGCAGCTTGAATACACTCAAATGTTCTGGCCTACACACTAAGACACTCAGTACTTTTTCCTCGTCTGTCATACCTGCATTCATCTACATGAGGTGTTTAATCCCAACCCTTCTCATTTTAGGTTAATGCATGTTTAGTTGTTGACCTGGTTTTGTTTTTGTTTTTCAGAGAGGACATCACTGTGTTTTATTCTCTTTTCTTTCTGGTATTCAGCAATTCTGAAATAAATAATCCCTCCTTCTTGTAGCAAGTCCATGTATTATTAAGGAAAAAACTCAGAAGAGTATCTCCTTTGACTAGTCTCATGAAAGTCTCTTACCTTATCAAAAATGTTAATTTAGTCCAAGAGACATTGTGATAGACAGCTGCACTATACTTTTTTTTCCTTGACATATTTATCAGTATTAATCTGTTCTTTTAAAATACATTCTGGAGATA
Organism: Xenops minutus; assembly: GCA_035221455.1. Taxonomy (NCBI): domain Eukaryota; kingdom Metazoa; phylum Chordata; class Aves; order Passeriformes; family Furnariidae; genus Xenops; species Xenops minutus. Next base: position 79,745,442 of record JAWWEE010000105.1, on the reverse strand, counting down.
ATTAAGAAATGTTTAAAATCTTACTGCCAGTATAAACTGCAACTTGAATACAAACATGTATTTTATGGTGTGCATATATATCAGGTATACAGAGATATGTTGAATCTTTTTAAGGATGTAAATAGCATGTAATGGATTTTATATGGTTTAGGTATTTTTCTAATTAGTGGTTTTGCAGTGGCTTTTTGCTCAATACTTAGCTTACTCAATACTTAACTTCATAATGCTTATTAGCCAAAGAGAATAGGCGGGTATCAGACCCATTTATGACGAAACATGAAATACAGAGATAGCAAACTGAGAAAGGTAACACAGAAAATACCAGGGAGAAAACAAATTAAAATAAGCAGTCTGCTAGAGTCTTTTTAAACTGTAGCTATTTGAAGATATGTGCGTGAGCTAATGTGCAAATATTAATACAGTGAGAAATCTGGTGGGATGTCAGCCATATGCCACCGTATCAGAGGAGACCAAAAGAACTTCCCAAACAAGCTTATTTCTCATTTTCCACACAGCTGAAACAGGTGAATTTGATATGTTTATCTGTAATTGAGTAAATTCACATGTGGCTATTGATAAATATTTAGAATCTGAATAAGAAATTTTGGGGTGATGTGCCCTTCGAACAGGACAGAGATGAAGCAGCAGCAAGATGTAATAATGTCTTGCACAACTTTCAATGCAAAAATGGAAAAACCTCAATATTCAATTTAAGAAAAAAATACTCTGTAATGAATATTGTAAATGACAGGAACAGTAAATATGCCATTAAAGCAGTTACTACTGTATACAATGTTTAGGGTAGTTTTCTTTAATTCCTCAACTTAATCTGATGATGCATATAAAAATGGAGGGAGTTTATAGGTTCCTTAAATTTTCTTTTAAAAATCACTGCAGTGCTTTCACAGAATGAACTCCCTTAGTATAAAAATATCAGGAGAGCAATTTCACAATCAAGAAAACCCAGAATTTTTAATGAGAGAAAAATTGTTCTATCATGAAACATGAGATCTCAAATGATCAGTTTAAATTATGTTATCAGTTTGTTCCTGTCAATTACACTTTCATGACAATGCACAGCACATCTGTAACCAATGAATTTTAGAAACACATTCCAGCACCATAACATTTTAAATAGCCACATTCCAGTGCATGCTCAAGGATGTGTTTTCACTCTTCACAGATTACATTCCATACTCTGGGCTGCTGCCTCTTAAATTACTTATAGAGATCTCCTCACTTATAACAAGTTGTTTGAACCAATGTTTTACAGTTATTCGACTCCTGACTTTAAAATGTCTATGGGATACTAAATTGGTTTGGGTTTATTGTAAACCAGTGTTTTTAAAGAGACATGGTTAGCTCAATAATGGACCCTACCATTTCTAAGCAACTCCAATGATATATAAAAAATGCAGACTCATGGATCAGGTATTTTAGAAATACTAGACTATTTGGGAAGTAATTACTTCTTGCACAATTTCTAATTTTAGAAAACGCATCTCAACACTGCCTTGTCAGAAGTGGCTCACGTAGCATATGGGGTATTTAACTCCTTTAAAATAAAAACTAGAATCTCAATAAAATCTAAAAGTAAAAGCAAGAGTTTTAAAATAATATGTCCTTAAAAAGAAAAGAACCTTGCTTGCCTCACTCAGTGCTCAGTCCCTTCAGCCAGAATATGAAAATCTGAGGTACTGATTAGAAAATGATTTCTCAAAAGTGAAACGGGACTTATTGCCTAACCTCAATATATCAAAGTTAAATACTAATGAATTTTTAGCATTCTTTCAATTTTATATTTGAAACATAAGTAATCTGATAAAAATTACGCTTACTCTGATAATACCTAATTAGAAATTTTATACATTAGCTAACATGACCTTAGCTAAATTATGCAGCATAGGCTATTCCAAATTCTAGAAAGGACCACAAAGGCTAACTTCACTGTCTTAAATAAATTGATAATCTCTAATACAAAGGTATGCATGACTATATAGAACTCAGGCCAAATATGTGGAAGCTACATTCAGTTATGATCCATGTCATAGCCATTATGATGTGGTACTATTTTGCACAGAGGGAAAAAGAAAAGGGTGTGTGGCCCAGCCTGGTAGGTGTTCTTAGTCTCACACGGTCACCTGTATCTAAAGGAATGAAGGGAGAAGGACAGAGATTATGATCCAATAGTGGATCTCAAGACAAATACATGGCTAGAAATTATGGCAGCCCTTCAGTGAAAGTCCTGTGGACTTGAAAGCTGCCAAAAGATGGCTCTTACCCACCATTGCTTTGGTGAACTCTGACAAACAGCTTTGCATTTAACTGAGGGGGCTGGTCAGAAGAGCTGCCCTCAATTAAGATGACAGGTGGTGACAGCACCAAAAGGAATTTGAACTCTGTAGTTTTGAAACATTCTGATTTGTCTACCACTACTGACACTATCCTTCACACTGACACCAGGAGCAGTAATTTTCATTATTATCAATGTTTCTTACCTTTCTGAGCACCCAGAACTGCATTACTTATCACGTGAGTCTTGATGGAGCTACTGACTAGCATCTTTTTCTAAGAACTCCCCATATATTCAATAGTCTCATGCCAAAAGAGCCAATTTGTTCCCAAAAAGCAAAGCTATGTGAAATAAGCAGTGGTAAAGGACTTGGAAACTACTAGTCTCCCTTTTGGCAGATGTTTGTGTGGAGAGCCTTTGCATTCATGCCAACTGGCTCTCCCATATGGTGTATTCAGTATGGTACTAAAGCTTCCAAGTGTGCCCATATATAGCCTACAGCAACTCTGTGTCTGCATCCAAACCACAACTTAGACTTGCTCACCAGAGGTTAAACCATTTCTTGTTCAACAGAGGCCAGCAAACACTAGAGGCTCTTAACTCACTGACAGACATGCAGAGTTATGCCTCAGCTTGCCTAAGAGAAAAACTTTCAAGTTCCACCTTCCCCCCGTCTCCAGAATCACGTCAGCTGGGGGCTGGTTAGTTATGAATATAAGATACATCTCCCCTTACCTCCTTCTGGTGTATGGAAAGCTGCCTTCATCCAGGTCAAGGTCTTACCACTCCCAAGAGCGGCCAACACCATCACTGGACCGTGCATGCCATTGGTTTGCAGCAGGATTGGTAAAAGAAGAGTTGTTTTTCGAACTAGAAGCTATAATTTTGTATCACTAATAAAACAAAAACACTGAATACAGAACTTGGAAAGCAAGTGTTACTTCTTTTTACGTTTGAGAGTGCTCTGCTGTCCTGGCCAATCCTGTGGTAAATCTGCCCATATTCAATATTAAAATAAAAAGTAGTGATGTATGCTGATTACTACAGCAGATAGATTGTCCAGTCCTCATTTTAATGGTCTCTTCTTGATTTCAGTCACAGATGTACCCTTGTTAGAGGGAATCAGAACCCAGTGCTCACATCTTTACAACTTCTTATCAGTACATCAGAACATCAGGGTGGAAATACATACAGATTCTCCACTGCGCCAACTGTACATGTGCAGGCTCTCAAGACAAACTTAGCAATGTAACTTCAACTTACAGATACAACACACTTCTCTGAAGCCTTATAAAAATACGAGTGCAACATAGAGCCATTTTACAAAACAACTGTCTTTATAGAAAGGTATTTTAGTGGTATATGCTGAGGTAAATAATAAAAACAGACCCAAGAGAGGGCATGACCAGTGTTATGGAGAACTCCAGATGAAATTTGGCCAAAAGCCTGTTTTATAAAAGCTAATATTTACCTACCAGTTATGATTCCTGGTAAGGTGCTTATTGCTGTAATACTTCAAAATTATTCTTCTGTTTACAAATTGAAAAATATACGAAATTAGATCTGTATGAATGTTAGGTATTAGCTGTCACAAATTTTAAAAGGCATTGTACCAAGTTTTTGTAATTGTTTACTAATCAATTTGATTGTAGCAGGTAAATAAACTACAGCGTACATTTTACCTGACACCATGCATCAAAATCACCATAAAAACTAAGTTTATCAAAGTCCAACTCCACAAGAAAAACATGAAAAAGTGCAAATTATGTACCCAGTATTTCTGTCACAGCTGTTTTTTCTTAATATGGCATGAAAAAGGTTTACAGCATATATTAAGAAAATTCTTACAAGTGTTCACTTCAATGTTTATATACACAACATTTTGCTCAAAGTGCTCACTATATGAAAAAAACTGATTGGATAAAAATATTTAAACAGTGCTTTCTGAACGTTCAGGGAAAATTCATATAATACATCAGTTCCATTTGTTTTCCTCTTCATTCAGTGCAATGAGATGCAGAAGTCACATCAACTTCCTGAAAACTTTGCTTGCCATGTTGCCAGAAAACTGCAGTTACAGTGGCATTCTTGGTGTCCCATTGGGAGTGGGTCTCTTATTTTTTTGCATGTGGCTTTGATGTTTTCGAGATCTTACTACTTTCATTCTTACTTCAAATACTTCTTGTATGGCTTTTCGAAAACAATGGAAATTGTAGTCTATTAATCCTACAGACACAGAAATGTTTTACATATTAATAAATACATTCATACAAATTAGGTAATTAAAAAATTGCTTACATTCTACATTTAGAGAAATACTGTACTCTCTCTCTGGAGCTCATATTCAGTGAACCCTCCAGGCATTTTTTAATGTGCTAAGCAAAAGCACATTTGATAAATACAAATAATTTAGTCAGCATTACAGCTTGATACTATGTCCAATATTAAATATACTTACTAGTTTTAAGAGAAAACAAATAGAAATTAATTGGCAGATAACAGAGCTTTAACTTAATAAAGGGCTTTGAAAAAGTGCTTAGTGTACCAGAAGAAAAATTGAAATATATCATAAAATATGGTGTCATTTTGGAAATCTGCTTTACAGAATAACTGTGACAAAAGTAAGTAGCACCTAGCAATCAAAGAATTTTCATTTTTTGACAGTACATAAGCTTTGAAATGGATACTTTATAGAAATATTACCCAATCTCAGCCAACTATACTTCATCTTACTTTGTAATTGAAAAATAACACAATAGACATGCTGTTAGATTACACACATACGTAACAGGCAGATAACATTACCATGTGAGTGGGCTGAATGTGATCCCACAGAAAAGATGTAAAGCCATATTGGTAGTCAATCGGAAGACTTTCCATGTGCTACAATTGTGTAATACCACAATACAATTTTAGAATTTTGGTACTGAGCTCATGACTTCATTCACAATGCCATAAGCTTTCTTAACTGAAATAATGTGGGGTTTTCCACTTTAATTTTCCTAACAGGAGGTGATAGGTATTTTAAGTGGTTAAAATCCACCACCTTACTCTTGGGGATTTTTTCCCAGGAATTATTTTCCTTCTCCCAGAAAAAATATTATGTGGAAGTCAACAGGCATGAAAAGCTAATCTCCACTATAACAGAAGTGTACTGTTAAGGAGTGCAAGCTACAAAGTGTCCCAACTATGTAGACACAATAACCTGATGCAGCTTTGGACAATCCCTAATGGGTGTCTTTTCTGCTTACACTTATAACAGAAAAACAAAGTGATCACATCCCACATTCGTTTGTAATGAAAGGCTGTATGGGTATGAAAGCGACATTTGACCAGCTGAAGTTCTATAAAAAGCTCAATAGTTTGTCAAACAGCCCAGCCGACATGGGATAACTTCTGCATTCACAGAACACTGACTGGTGAATTAATATCACAAGATGGGGAACATAAGCCCAGATGATGGCTCGTTCTTCTGCTGCTGAATTCTGGTCTTGGGGCATTTCACTAAGACCAGTAACTCAGTGAATATCATGCCAGTGAGCGGAGGGATCATGAACCAAGCTTTCAGTATTCACCTTGACCAGTGCCAGAAAGATAATCAAGAAACTTTAGGTACTTTAACTACAAAATATGAAAGATGCCTAGGCCCAAAAAATGCAACTTCTCAAAAGCCTCCTTTCAGATATAAAAAAAAGCAAAAACATGTTTCTTTCTATCAGTTCAATAATTTTCCTGGGGTTATGGCACCCAAACTGTTTTGAATATGTATGCTGGTGTCAACAGATACAAATCAATGTCAGCCAAGAGAAACTGACACATTTTACTGTCACAGATGGAAACTTTACTGCACTAGATGTAAACTTTGAAATGATTCCAGATCAGAAAGTTGTCAAATACATTCATGATCTTATCTTAATGCCAGCAAAATACTTCATGCCTTTGAATATATTATGTAAACTTTATCAGGCTGTACTTACCTTTATGATACAGCTAGAGAGTGTTATCAGCTAATAACAGCCACAGTTATTCATTAACTTGCTCATATAAGGAAAAAGTAATGCATTACAAGAAAAGGGGAAAATACCTTTTCTCTCAAAGCTTTCTTCTCTGACAAAACACACAAGAGCGAGGAATTTTGTCACCTCTTTTAAATAAAGGACAGTTGTATTGTTCAGTTTTATGATTGCCATTGATTCTTTGTCATAAGGAGTTCCAGTGCCATCATCTTTAAGCCTAAAGAGCAATATTCAAACAAACAGACAAAAAAGATAAGCCACAGATGAGCTAAGAGAAGTATTCCTACATTGGTTCTTTCACCAAATAATCTCAAACTATATGAAATTTTCATTTTAAACTTTCAGGAACACTCTTCTTCAAACTATACACTTTGTAAACTAGTAGGACAAAGAGATTAAGTCATTTATTCAATCACACATGAAATCTGAGATCTGGGGCTTGAATCAGATTGATTGATTGCCAAGTGTCTGAAACGGAGCCTTATTTTTTCCTCTGCTAGTTACCAACCATTTGCCACAATGCTGGTTTGTTTTGTTTTGTTTTTTAATCAATGCACTATATTATGACTTATCTAAAACATGTGAAACAGTGAGTCTGCATTGATAATTCCAAAACCAGAAATCTTGCTTGAGCAGTGGCAGCTGACTGATAGTTTAAAATATCATGAGACTTTGCTCATGAGATGCTGGCTTTTGCAACATCATATCATGAAAAGAGATTTCCCCTCCACAGATGATGTGTCATGATGATCACTGTATTAGATTTTGTACCTTGTAATTTTACCCTTATTCCTGAATGTACACACAGATATTGTTAAATGGACAGTTATCACCAACCTCCCAGAATAATTAGTCTCAATAATATATTAAGGTGGTAAGTTCCACAGATGCCCCAGGAATAGAAACGAATTGTAATATCACGTCTTTAGTCTGTAACTAAAAAAATGGCAAGCAGATTTCTGGTGATAAATGCTAGATGGCTACACAAAGACAGTGGTGGCACGGCATTTTGTAAATAAAGAGGCTCACAAGTGGTGTTCTACAGATTACTAAATGCACAGTCTTTTGAACTACACAGCAGAATCTTTTTCTCCACAAAAATCAGCATCCTTTATTTTATACCTCTGTAAAACACAAGATTCTTATACAGTTACTGAAATGACTACTCCAAAATCTGAAACATACAGTAGAATATACAAACTTTAGAAATTTTAGAAAGGTATTCAACAATTTGTTGTTCTTCTGAAGTTCTAGTGCTTATTGCACATCTGCATCAGGTCTCTCCTTTGTACCTTCTCCAAGAGTGCAAGGAGTCTATCAATGGTTACAAATGCAAAGCTACCAAAGCCTATCACACTCTAAGCATGCTGTGCTTGGGCCTCCAAGTGTATGCAACTTAAGGCACTAATACTTGATGTGCCCTTGCCTTTCCCAGGAATGCTGGCAGTACATTTGGCCAAGAGCAAAGCCATTTAAAACACAACTTGCAAGAAGATAGACATGACACCCCAGGAGATCTCCAGTTGCTAATGTATTAGAGGGAGAAACTGAAAAAACCCAGAAAGGTCATGTAGGGAAAAGAGGACAGAGAACTAAAGCAAGAGAGAAGCAGCTCTCTGAGGCCATTAGAGGCCACTGGATATTAAACAAAACTAAATATGGCTCCACATCTTTTAAAACAGGAGGCATCCTTCTGTTGACTTTGTCCCCTGGGGAAGAAAAAGATAATGTTTCTTCTTATTTTAGGTTAGTTTCTTCCCACTCCTTCCTCCAAGTAAAATTATTAGCATAGAAAGAAGATGTTCACAAAAAAGGCTGAGAAGGGGGCTGTGCTTGTTGCTGGGAAGGGATCTGTACTTCAGAAGCCTGCCCTTTGTTTCCTTCTTCTCCCCTTTCCTGACATATTACACATTATTGTTTATACCCACATCACTCTAATTTTGAGTCTATTCAGATTCTAGATACACAGTTTTACAGAAAATATTCACAATTTACTTACCCGTATATACAAGAAATGTCAATCACAACATCTATCATATCACAGCAGAGCTCATAAGTTTGCATATCCACTGGAGTGCTGTCCGTTGCAATATAGATCTTACTGACTACATCAAATAGAAATGCTTTTTCAATCCCAGAATTCTATTTAAGAGAAGAAAAAAAGAAAAATAAAGTGGAAGCCAAGTCTTTAAATTAACATCAAGATTTTTTGTTCCCTTACCTACCTATTATACTAAAATCTAGGCTAAAGAAGTAGGAATTCAACTGTCATCAAGCTCATTTTGAATAAACTGTACATACAGCACCATCATATTTGTAGCAAACCATAATGCTCACAGACCTTCTAATAGTTTCTGCCTCTGAGCAGACAATGCCAAGGTACACTCCCAAACTTCCCCTCTCTGGAACACACCTGGAGAGATTACATTTATTTTCAGTGGAAAATGCAGGGGTGGGAGAAAAAAATCTTCCAGGTTTGAGCTTTTGGGTTTTTGATTGCAGCAATGGACATAAAAAGAGAGCTGCAATATAAAGTTCTTCTAACTGGACATATAAGAAGGAGAACCAAAGGAAAGAAAAAGCTGATTGACAAAGAAGGCAGTAGTGTTCAGGAACAAATTTTGCAAGGAAATTAAGAAATTTTCACATTGGGGTCTGCAGCTGTTTTGCCGTCTGGTTCTGTAGAACATCTTTTAGGATTACAGGAGAAAGACCAGTATTTTGACGGTGTTTCAGATTTCATGTAGCATTGATGGTTAAAGTTGTATTTATAATGCTAAGGCTCGCTAAAGTGATGACAGCCATGTTCCTGACATCCTGCCAAGCTGATTAAGACTCTCCCCATACTGGAGATGTATCATATTCACAGTTCTGAGAGGCTCGCCAGCAATGCTAGCTTGTACTCTTTGTGCAGATAAGGTCAACTGCCATAAGCCTCTGCTTCCTGGAAAAAAAATGTGTACTGCTTAACTGAAAACAGTAGCCTTGCTTGCTGATATCAAGGGATTACACCTGGGCAGCTGTCCCAGCATGAACAAAAAAGGACAACTTCCCAGTACTGGTAAAGCTTAAGCTACAAAATACACTTTGGAATCCACCTATACAGGAAGACAAGCAACTTTCTCCATCAAACTGAATTGTTTCCATATACGGGCTTCCCTTTTTAACATGGTTTAGGACTGCTGCCACAGCAGTTTTGTAACTACCAAAACCCACACTGGAAATCCCTAACAAGTTTTAATAGTTTCAGCTTCCTTTGTAGTTATAGAACTTTTCCTTTTTCTTCTTTCTATTCTAAGTCAAGTATTTAACACATAGTTAAGAGACTAAAGTGATTCTCCTGCTTTCTGTATTTCCTGAAATAGGGAGAAAAATTTTCAACACTATGTGTGCTATTGAACAACAGCCAGCAGTATTTTGGGCATTTTCTTCTTAAAAAGGCTTCCTTCTTCCACTGTCACACACAGAACTAAAGCTGGAAATATCCAATAATAATAACAAGGTACACAGGTGAACTTCTTGCATTTCACTGTGGAAAAGACTCTGTAAGTGGCACATTTCAGTAAGTCATTAATAAAAAAATAGTCAAAACAAAGTATACTCTGTAGATACTTTAGGTAGATGGGCTGAAGCACGGATGTATAAGGAGAGACTCAAAAGAACTGGCTTTGTTCATCCTGAAGAAGAGACAGCTCATTGCTATCTACATGTACGATAAGGGTGCTGGGAAGACAGAGCCAAACTCTTGTCAAAGCTACAGTGTTGCAGAACTAGAGGCAAAAGGCACAGGCTGGAATTCTGACTTGATACAAGAAAAAAAAGTAAAGAGTAGTAAAGGACTGGGAACATGCTGACCTGAGAATTTGAAGAGTGTCCACTCTTGAGCTACACAAAGCTGAACTGGACCCAGCCATAAGCAACTTCTTCTAACTAGCCTGAGAAGCATCTGGCCTCTAAAGGTCCCTTTCAGCCCACATGGCTCTGTGAGTCTACGTTCTTTGAGCACAAAGAACAAAAATGTATGCATATTTATGCAGGTTACTCTGGCCACACATAGTAGTTCTGTAATTTTAATTTTTAAATAATAATTCTGTCAGCACCTCACATAGTTCAACTGTCAAATAAGATTAATGCCAAGATTCACTTGGAATGTCACTTAAGTACATAGCTGTAATTCACTGCCAAAATACATATTTGAAAATAAAAATACATTCAGACACAAGCTGGAACATGAGCCCTGTAGTGTCAATTACGAAATTTTGTATTATACAAAGAGAGACACAGTGACAATTTCAGCTGTACAGGTTAAGATGTACTTTGAATTATTAAGATGCCAGTGACAATATAATTAGCAATGAGAAGTGATTTTTTTGTCACCTCAGAACTCCAGCTGCTGCAGCCTGCCTGTACTTGCAGTGATAGTTTAAAAAGTTTTCATTTTGAGATGTTTGTCATGCTAGCAGATACACCTGCTAGTAAGGGCAGAAATTAGTCTCTTAACTTAAAACCATGCTTGTTTTCAATTGAAACTAATCCATCATGATAGGACCTGCTGAAAAACTGCACATATTTGCCTCTGTAGAACTTGGTATGGTAACAGAAACCTCTGTGAAAGGGTAGGATGGACTCACAGGAGAAGTAACCACCAGATTGTACCCACATGACTTCAAATACTTCATTTGCCAGGGGTTTTAGTACAACTGTAATCAAAAGATGCAAAGGATTTGCCAGAAATTTTGTGAAGTAATTCTCAAGGGAAAAACCCCATAGAAATTGTAGAAATAATTACACATTATTAAAAAAACCCAGGAAAAGATGATAAAAAGTACTATTCGAAGAGACATTACATCATTAATGCTGAGGGAAAATGACAATAAGAAATTAACTGTTTCTGTTTCTAGAGCAGGTGGGTCCCTTTTTAAGGAAAAAAAAGACTAACAGCAGCCTTATGTAGCTGAATGAAAGGCTGCCATTGATGTCAATGAGAGCAGGGTCAGAATAAGCTCTAGTTCTCTCTGACATAATCTTACAGTCTGTGGAGAAGATGCAATATGTGCTAGAAGTTCTATCAAGCTGAATCAATATAAGAGCATTCCATGGTTAACCTGAATGAGAGTAATTGTGAAAAATCTGCAATGAATATATGAGATTTTATTTTGAATAGGCAAAAACCATGAGGTAGTTGAAATTCAAACCATGTTTCTCAACTGTACTGGGTGTGATGACATAGAAGGCAGTTTCAACTCTTTAAATAGAATGGATTCAGTAAAATTGGTTGTATTACTGCAATTCCTAGGTTAGGTAGATGGGCCTATCCTTTCTTTTTTGAAACTATGAAGAGTAAGCCAGAATTTGGCCCTAATAAGCAATTTTCAAAAGAATGTAAGAGGATATCTCCTGACACATGCAGTTAAGAAGGAATTTTGAACAGTTATTTAAACAAGCCTTACAGCAAGCAGCAGATTTCATGAATTAATTTCAAGTATTACATTTAAATTTACTGATTACAAAATTTAACTCATTAAATGAAGATAATTTTGTTTTTACCGTAACAATTATTTTTAACACATACTTTTAAATATCCCTCAAAACAAAACAAACAATACTAAAATGAAAATCCACATTCCCATGTCACACAACCCGATTGCTTGGTAAGGGCATGATAATTAAGAAACAGGCATCCTTCTTATACGAAGCTGGTAAGTGTGTTAGTCAGGTAAGATTTACAAGGATTTTAAGTGCCAGACCAACTGTTATTTTATCACTTACAAGCAGTTACATTAAAGAAGGTAGAAGCACTATTATCACACTGATGGATCGTCAAACATACAAGCTTACACACAGTATCATTATAAATTTGGGCAAAAACCTGCAGTGAACTTAAGAGTGATCACAGATCTATTTCTGTAATTGCCAGCTTTTTGTGTTGGAAGTCCCCATGGCATAAGGGAAAGCACATCCTCATGAATACTGCTGCTACACTGAAAGTAGAACAGGAATACACCCACACTTGGATATCCACCACACTGGCTTCCTGAGGCAAAGCATGACCAAACTCCAGAGCAAGAGCTGTTGTTATTAAGTTGCTAAGGTAAAGAGGCACATGCTAACTAATTCTATGCTGGAGAAGGATGTTTAGTATTCCTGTGATTGCAAATAGTCATTCTGAGTCCCTCTGTCCACAGACAGAAGATGCTTATAAAAACATATAGCCAGCACGAGGACATAGTGATGCAGCTACACCCGACTCTAGGTCACGGACACACTTGGAGCTATGAAACAGTCTGAGACTCCTTCCCATACCAACCAGGGGAAATAGCACACCTCTCTCACTTTTTGGACTTTCCATTAATTCAAAATACTTGTTCTTCCTTACAAATGATGCCTGATATTCTAGTTATGATTGGAGCTGGGTGTTCCAGACACAGGAGCAACTGTCATCAGTCATTCAGGAAGCAGCTTGTCATCAATTAATTTGGTGATTTCATACAAACTCTTCACTAAATCCAAACAGTGAAGAGACCCACTAAGAGATCTGACTCACAATATGAGTGACTGGGGTGACTCTGGCACAAGGAGGACTATCACTCAGACAGCTTTCTCGTTAAGATTGTGTATCATATTCAGTGTCTAAGTGCTCCAAAACTGTTGTTCTCATTCTTTCCTTACTTTTCTGTCCTAAGACGGGATGATAACTGGTATACAATCCAGCTATTTGGGTAGAAATAGATCTTTGTAACAAACCATTCATTATGAAACAGTGCAATTTGTTGCTTAATAATAAGAGAAACTGTTTTGGAAACACCTTCCTCAAATTCTAGCTCTGCCTTTCACATCCGACTTTTCTCTCTCTCCATTTTCACACTCTACACTGAGAAACTGTGAAGTCTAATTTTGTCTTCTAGGCTGTTGAATGACATTAAATAATTTCATTATGTCAAAATCACAAAAAGACACAACAAAATACCTTGCTTGGAAATTGCAGCTTGAGAAATTAATGCTAGATGCAAGGTGCAAAATTAGAATACTTTGAGAGAGGGTGCAGTTTTAAGAACCACTATGACCTGATTTAAAGACCACTAAAACAGGGAGTTTCCCTTTTCACAACCTGCTCACTGTGTTACCCTTTCCTCATTGCCACATGTTCCCACCTCTTACCTTGTGCCAAAATGAGAGCATGTTGGACTACTCCATGATCTGCTTTTAACTAAATTAAACAGTGCGTTAGTGTGTGTTGTAGTGACTACATAAGGGAATGGATGAGTGTCAGAACCAGTACAAAGGAAGGGAGGGATCAGACATACAGGAAGAGTGGAGCAAGCCATTATGTCCACACTTGTAACAAGCCACTAGCTCTACAAAGATCCTCAATAGGCCTTCAGAGTAACTACAGAAGTGGTGAAAATTGTGGTGGACTCTATCTCACAAAATTTTAAGACATCATAAGATTTTCTTCTTCTACAAAGTAGAATTAATTCTAGGAAGCACTACAGACAGCTCTTCATAGGAGGTCAGACTAGATTATGCTCCTGTAAGAATTTAACCATACAAATTTCAAGTTCAAATTAAACACATACAGCACAGACCTTTGCAACATTCAGAGCAGCAAAGACGGCTGTTAAGCCACTTCACGTGATTCAGGAACTACTGTAACTCAGCAGCTCAGCAACACTGTTAACAGACCGGGAGGTGAGGCCAAGCTGCATGTAGGTGTATTTCAACTAAATTCTGGTAATTTCTGAGAGTTCACATTGCTCATGATCTCTCAGAGGGCAGTGAACAGACTATCTGAACATGCATGTTGGACACAGCCAGATCTACAGACAAAATATATAACAAGTACTTACTGAAATAAAGATGTTAAGCAGGTTTTCCAGTGTTGGGAGCTGTGGAATCAGTTTCTGTACCACTTTGCTAAATGCTTCAAATATAGAATGATCATATATGCTTGTCAGATAAAAGCTGGAAAAAAATGTCACCACATTTTCCTTTTAGCCACATACTGTGAACATGATGTACCTTTCATAATATGAGTGAAATGAAATATTGTCAAACAGTAAGTTTGCCTACACTTATGCAATTACCCCCTGTGATCAAAAGTCATATTACAATTGAAGCACAGGACTTCCACCTCTATACCAGAAAAACTGTCCAAACCCTAGATGCTGAAAAACTAGACCTGGATGTAGAATTTCATGATGCAACTCCCACCTTCTCGGTATTCTTATAAAAAATACTTTTCAAATTGAGGGAGAAGAGTATTACTGAGTGTGTCTGTTGTGATCTCCTTTTTGAAAGCTGTGGACACATTCATCAATGCGGTGATGCAGTCAAGTAGTTAAGAGCTTCAAAGAGCTTGCATGTTCATGGAGCAGGTCTCTCTTTTTAATATGTTTGTATTTGGCTCTAAAGTGTTAAGAAAGGCATGACAACTTGATGTCCTCTAGTTCCCAGTCTGCCGATGTCCACCATTTTCCACTATTTGTTAAAATAATGTAGCAGACATAAGGCAAAGATACAGAACCTATCTTCCCAAGTGGCTCCAAGTAGACTGCAGCAAGGAGGACCAGTGATTGGGAGGGGACCATGTGGCAGAGAGGTTTCAAAGAAGGCAAAAGTGATGTAATGGCATATACAATCTACTGGCTGGAGCTGTTGCTACTGGTTGCTGCCACTGTCCAAGCAACTTATTTCAAGACAGCAGCTGCAGCAAAAACTGGTTGGACTCTGGGATATTTGTCATCTGTTTTTAAGCATCTCTCCATCTTTCCCTCCAAGACAGCAATTAGAAATAAAATACTTTGGCTCAGTACCTCTGATTATCCCTTTCCTTCTTATATCAAAAGCTTGTTGCTTGCTACTTCAAGAGAACAGAAAATGGTAACTTGTCAATCATGCTGCTCTCCTGTTTAGGATTCTCAGCACAGCAGATTTTCTCACCTGAGGTGAATCTTCTCCAATCCAGCATCTGCAAGGTCATCATTTGCCCTCTGGTGAATATCTCTCTGTGTTTCAATCTTATGATCATCAGATAAACCATCCACTTTATGGATAAAGATTTCAAAGTTGATATCTGGATTCACTTTATAGGCTCTGGTCACAGTAAGATGCAGCCGAGCTAATGCTTCCATATAATCATCCTAATGAAGGAAAAAGAAGAGCTACAGCTTAAGAAAGATCCTAAGATATACATATATATATAAAATTTTATGATACTTACTCTTAGATAATGCTACAGCTCAACAACAGCCCAATTTTTTTTTTTTTTTTAAGTAGGAGCCTGTGCCTACATCAAGCACGTGCACCAATCTCATGCTGTCAGCACTCAGGAATCTGAGCAAGAACTTTGAGATGTTAAAGTAAATTAGTTAACTTCTGAACATACTGCAGAGAGAGATTAAAAATAGCCAAGCAGCTCTTCAAGTTTTAATGACTTCTTTTAATGTGTGTTTGTGATGTATATTATTTATTTGCTTTGAAAAAGTCTGTTTTCCAACCCATTTTCCTATTGCTGAAGGAAAGGTAGCTTAAAGACCCCCCTTTTTTTACCTGAGAATCAATAACAAATATTAGCGCTCCAGTGCCTCTGAAAATCATCTCATAATCAAATGTAGGGTCAAAGAAGTCAATTTGCCCAGGAAAATCCCATATCTGAAAGTTGACAAAGGAGCTGTTGGAAACATCCTCTCTGCAGATCTTGTTTGTGCTCTCCAAGAAGAGTGTCTCATTTGGCGACATTTTGTGAAAGACAACTTTCTGAATGGAAGACTTTCCGCTTCTTCTCAATCCCATGAGCAAGATTCTTGGCTTAACTTCAGTACTGAAGGGATCATTGAAATCCAAAACTAAATAAAATCACACAAGAAGAAAAGTAATATACTATGGCAATATAATTAGTAACTGCCAGAAAACATGCATTTGACATTTACTTTCATGACATTTTCACTTGGATTTATGCAAATGTTACCAATTTTTTGGTAACATTTTCTCTTGTTTACCACTAGAGAGTAGTGCTAGAGGCATTTTAACTTGAATTATTTGTCCCTCAGGCTATACTATCAGAAAACCTACTTCTCACCTTTAAGACAGAGACTGCAGAAGGCTTGATTGTTCCAGTTGTATGTGAAAAATATGTTATCACACACAGATATCCTAAAATACCTAATTTTACTCTAAGTAACACTATCCCTCATATATTCTTCTTTAAAAGAGTATCATCTGATAACAAATACCCTGTCAACTGATAGCTACTCAACACTGCTTCAAGAAAGGTACAAGACTGTGTTAAGAACCTCTGTATAATCCTCGTAAGGGTACCTGAGGGCTTCCTTCTCTAAAATCAATCAACCAATAAATAAATAAATAAATGAAATCACACATCCAAGGGGTTACAGGAAGAGGACAACTCAGCAGACACACAAATCTTCTATGTTCCTCTGTACTGGAACTTACAACACAGTACTGAGCTCAAGAGGAGCCCTTTTCTAAGGTGCTTAGGATTTCACCCACTGCTGAATAATTTGTGCTACAATATGTAAAGGTTTGTTATCCAATAAATAAGATTACAGTATATCACCTGCCTATTTTCAAAGGCCTGGGAGCACAGTGATTTCATTGTGTCACCTATACCAGTTTGAAACAGGTACTACTTTTTCTGGTGCTGATGCAGTTAGGATAAAGCCAGTTACAGGAGTAAACTATGCTGTCGCATCTGTAAGGACATGAATGTATAGCCATCCATACTTGTAGACACACCAACTTCAGCTTTAGGTATCTCTAATCAAAGCAGCTACAGCAGTCTAAATTGCTGCATTTAGTTGGCCTGTAACTGTGAAATCTCCTTTGGTGCTGAGGTGAAAACAGCACTGTGCTTAGATGTAAAAAGCTTTCAAACACCTCTGTAATACTCTGTCTGCAGTGTCAAACACAAGCAACCCAAAAAACTGAGTTGTCAATGCTAAATCCATAGAGTGCACAGTGGTCTGGTTTAAAATACTGATCACACAACAGGCTAAACACATTAGCTCTCAGTCACACCTTCTTCCACCCATTGCACTACGGGCTATTCCATACTTCACAGCACAACTTAATTGCATTTCTTTATCTTTTTCTGCTAGGATAAATGCAGAAAACTGGCACACATTTATTCACATGCATCGTGCCTGCATATGGCCTGCATATCTTAAGTGACCAGCTTTACTCCCAAAGTATGAAAGTCCAAAACAAGAAACCTCAGCAACAACAATTTGAACCTGTCAATTAATTACATAGGCTTATGGGCCGTAAAACATGGAAAGGAGGAATTCTTTGGAGGAATCCTTTGCCTAGGAGCATATTTTACACTCGGGGTGGTGACCACTTCCATCTTCTTGCGTCCCTCAAGCCTCACTGATAACTTTCAGAAACACAAGAGCAGAAAATGCCTGTCAGGAGTGTGCAGAACCATGTCCAGGTTTGTCTGTGCTTTCTGAGCTTCAGTTACAGAGAATTAGGGCTTCTCAAATTAAAGGTTTTGGCAAAAAACATCCCCTGGCACCATCTACTGGCCTGTGAGTAGTTGTGCCACTTGGTGTAGTCCAGTGTCACCAGTGACTGACAGGAGTTTACAACACATTATTGGTGGGATCCTGTCTATTTCAAGTACATTTGAAATGCCTTGGCAGGTACTACCACTTACTGTGGTCTCCTCAATTATCACACATGAAACACTGCCAGGCAGGAGCAGTGCACAGGTGAAGCTCCTTCAAGCAGAACAGCAACAGGTAACTGTAAGAATCTCATCCTCCAAACGCTGCAATGGCCAACTCCTGCTGATTCACAGACAACAAATTTAGGAAGTAATAAACTGCAGTCTACATGCTGCTCTAGTCTTTCTATCAGCCTGAACAGCGACGGTCTCCTGTGGCTGCCAGAAACATGCGTCTAATACTTTGCACATACAGAGAAATAATAAACATCTGCTCTAGGATGATGTAACAATATTTTATGTTTTGGGGGTACAGACTTGTCAAGAAAGCAAACCAAAGGTACAAGATCTAATGGAGTCTCCTTCGTTCCACTTTATTTTTTAATGCACAAATTTTTCTCAGCTGACAAATGCATAATTGCAATTTCATTAACATGCATATATCCACGCATTGTGCAATCTGTATTTTGTCCATTAGAAGGGAAAATAATGCATTCAAAACTTTACATGGACTTTATAAAAGTAAATAATGAACAGTCTTCTGATTGCAGTTTTATTGCATGTTTCAAAAAAATTTTAAAAAACTTCCCGTTTGCTCTGTACGCAACAGAACTTACAAAGTCTAATTTACTATGGATTTGAACTTTGTGTCCCCTTGTCGCCCCACCACAATAACAGCAACTTCCTCCCATATGTCTTATGACATATCCTCCAAATAACAGATATGACATGCTGTGGCTGATCTGGAGCTCCACATATGCCGGTTGGCTAGACCGTGTACCGGTTTGCCAGCTGCTGCCACAGAGAACACACAAGTCTGCTTGCCCATCCCTCTGAGGACATTCCTTTAGGTTTCCCCTCTTTCTGAATGCCAGTTTTCATCAAACTTTTGGGAACTTAATAATCTCTGAGATGTCTTCCATTCAAATTTGGTTGAAGGTGGACAGCAGTTTCCAAGGTTCTGACCATTGATGAGATAACTAGAAGACAGGCTACGTACATAACTCCATTTTCTTCAAGAAACAGGCTAAAACCTCACATGTATCTAAAGAAATATTTTAAATAAATTGGGGGTTTACATCGTTGTTGTATTAAATTATTCCAGGCTGTTATATTTTTATGGATTGTAATGCTTACTAGAAACAAATTGCTTTCTATTAAAGCCATACTATAAAAAATACAGTTGCAAGTGCAAACTGTTATACCTATGAGAAGAATGAAGACCAGCTCTTCTGCTAGTAAGACTGTTATTCAGCTTTTGAAATCCTGCCAGTTCAGAGACAAGGAAATGTAAGAGAGTATCATCCAAACCTGACTAGATAGCAATGCTTCTACAGCACTTCCCTCTCAGAGAGAGTTAAGAGATTACCTTATATGTAAAGGAATTGGATGATGTGTTGCCTGCCCACATTCCTCTGCAGGAGTACATGACAACTCCTTTTTTAATTTGCCACAGAAATGCCAGTAGATGTATCACTGCAACTTCCCAGACTAGGCTACTGAGTGAGATCATAATATGCCCAAGACAAACACTAAACTCTTCTTTATTCTCTAGCGGGAGAGATAATTTTCCCTATTGTGAGATACAACACATTTCCTACTTCATTCACTTTTGCAAAGAGTACATGTTGTAAAATGACAGTCTCTAATGCCTATCAATAGTCCTTCATATTTCAACTTTTCTATAACAGCCATAAAGAACAAAAGCCATGCTGGTTGGAGGCTGCATCCTTTGAAGTATTCACAAACTAAATTCAACAAACCCCAAAGCACCTTCCCCACAGAGAAGTATTCAATTCCTTACAAAACTTCTGTTAATTACAGTTGTGCCCTTGCTTACGGAGTATGTTTTGCATGCATGGCAACATGCAGAAGAGCACAGCTCCAAGGAGTTGAGAACTTAGTAGTCTTGATCTGTCTCACCAAGACGCACGGTGAATACTTTAACATGAATACTTTAACATCTCCTTTATGCTATAGAAATACATATTGGTAATTAACATCGTTTCTAAAGCCCATCCTCCATTCCAGATCAATTGCAATTAATTGTCAAAGCAGGAGACTATCATTGCTTTGCAGACATATGTGATGGGATGCCACATTCAAAGGTATGTTTGTAGATCTCACCAGCTTTCAAACATCTAAATAAAGCATCACAGTTCACCTATTCAAGTGACATCAAGCCAAAAGGAATTATTTTGCTCATGTTAACATCCATAAGGTAACAAGCCTCTAAGTCTTGTTTTCAACTAATGCAGCTAATAATGATTATTTTTTGCCCACTGACAGTTTTAAGTTTTAATCATTTTTGTGTCAAGAAGAGGTAGTGGTCCCAAACCCTCCACTCTCAGCTTCAAGCCCACTGATCTTGTAGTATTTTCAGTATTCCTGTGACTGTTTATTTGCAGCACTTTGGAGTGCTGTCAAGACAATAACCTTAAAAAGCATACAATGAACATCTTCAACGCTGATGGTCTGAGCCTAAAGAGTTAACAGAAAAAGCTTATATGCCATGAAGAAGGCTGTTCAGCTACTGCAGGTCCATAAACATTGCAGAAATGCCTGGTGGAAGGAAATTCCTGTGGCTAAAGAAAAGACTCAGAACCAGAAGACCTGGTTCCACACTGCCACAAGTGTGGCACTCTGTAGTGGTATGTCTTAAAGCTATTCCCTTGGACACTTTGCAGAGGACTTCTCCACTTCTAAATACTTCTTAATTGCATCTACAAAAAATACGACTAGGCTTTATGTAAATTTTAGTGCTTTAAGGTCTCTGAATATGATCCTGTGTGTAAAGTAAAAATAAGGACAAGAGCCATGGTTTCAGCATTCAAGCTGGAGACAAGTACCAAGTCTGGGGTGAGAGATGACCAACATGAAGTTATGAAATCTCCCTCATGCTTACAAGAAGAAATTATGATTTCATTTTTAAGCCTGGCTTCTCGCTTCACTTTCAACAGCTATGCATTGAAGCTGTTCTCTTTACACTGCCTTTTCCATTCTTTCTTTGCAGAAAAGTGGAGGGTGTGACACTGAATTTTGGACTACTTGCTCCACAGATCCAGGAGAAGATAAGACAGAAACTGGGAAAAGGAAAGCCCTGTGCCCTGCAGTCCAGTGTTACACAAAACACAGACTCAAATGCCAGTGCCTTCCATTTCAGATGTTCTGTGCCTCCTTCTCCAGAGAATTCAAAATGAAACAAAAAGCAAGGGAATATGGACTACTAACACAGACTTTGTGTTAATCCTGTGTAAAAAAGGTTTCTGCATGGACTGTCTTCTCCTGCTATTCAGGATGTAAAGGTTTGTTTCTGTTAAGTTCAATATCCTGGTGTTATTATGAAGAAGGAATTGAAATTTTTAGCAGTGTAACAAAGTTCCTACTGAAAAATATACAAATAAATTCATCTGAGGTCAGAATATGGATTATTTCTCTACAGAAAATATTAAGTTAGTTTAGCACTAAAGAAACACATTAAAATATATTCTCTTTGCATCAGAATGAAGGCAATTGTTCAGCAGGTTCAAGTAAGACTTTATTTAGTCTCAGCTACAGCTCTTACACTCTAGCATTTCCACAGCTTTTAACCATGCAGGCTTATACTCAAAGCACTGATCTTCCTCCCCTCCCCAAAATTATATTAGTCAATGGAGCACCTCCCATGGCAGCCTGTAGGACTGGGCCTTTAAGGAGAAGGGATCTGCACGCTAATATCAAAGTAGGCTTAAAACACGTGGCCTTTTATTATGCTCTTATCAAAAAGCAATTCTTTTTTCACCCTGAGATACTGAGAGTTCCCCAGGCTCCTTTGTGAAATATGTCTCAGAAGAATGAATTCAGGCTCTGAATGAAAGCAACAGGCTCTGAGCTGGCATTTCCTTTTTCTACTGAATGAGGCTGCTTTTCCTGGTAAGGCTGTCCTTCACAGCATCACCATCCCTGCTGACACAGACAGGCAGGCAGCGAGTAGCGTGCTCAGGCAGACGGGCACGGGACATTCGGCAGCGCCTGCCACCACTGTGGGAGTGACACTCGCAGCTGCGGGGCTCCCCCGGGCACAGAGCCGCCTGTGCCCCTGCCTTTTACAGCCCGGCACCCACCCCCCCGCCACGCTCCGGCCACACCACCGGGCTGTGCCTCTGACAACCAACACCTCGCACCCCGCACATGGAGAATGCCGAAGGGAGGTTGCACACCACACTTTGCCCGCACTCCTTTTGCCTCCTCCCTCTTTCCCAGCGCTCCTGCTCCCTGTCAGCCCTAGCGCTGCTCGCACCCCAGAGCTCCCTGCTCCCCGTTCCGGCCCTTCCCGCGGTGCCCCCGCAGCATCCCCGCTCCTCCCGCACCGCCGGGCCTGCCCTGCCCTGCCCTCCCTCCCTCCCCCGTCCACCCGCACCGCTACCCCGGCTCCCCCGGCCTCGTCCCCCGCCCCGCGGCAGCCTCTCCTTCTGCCTGACCCACATCCGCGGCCAGCCGCACCGAGCTCCGGGCCGCGGCCCTGCCCGGCCTCACCCCGCCCCGCACCGCTCCCGCACTCGCTGCGGGCCCTGCCCCCGGTGCCCCCGGCCTGCCGCTTCCCCCCAGTGCCCCCCGGTCCCCCCCGGTGCCCCCAGGTCCCCCCGCTGCCCCCCCGGTGCCCCCAGTTCCCCCCGCTGCCCCCCGGTGCCCCGCTGCCCAGGCCGCGGCCGGCACTCACACGCCTCATCGCCGCCGCTCTCCGCGTCCCCGTCCGAGAAGGACTCGGCCCCGTCGGCGTAGCCCGGCAAGCCCACGATCTCCTCCTCCTCTTCCTCCTCCTCGTCCCCCTCCTCCTGCTCCGGCAGCTTCCTCGGCACCTGGCTCATGCCGGCCGCGCTCCCCGCGGCGCTCCGCGGCCCCTCTGCCTCGCCTTGCCTCGCCTCGGCTGGCTGGGGGCGCGGGGGGCGCCGGTCCCGCCGCTCCGCACCGTCCCCCGCACGGCGCGGGCGGGGCGCGGCGCAGCTGCCGGCGGGGCGGGCGGGGA